>CM053027.1:459722148-459768188 GCA_028564925.1 Lithobates sylvaticus | reverse complement strand
ACATCCCAATTTTGTTATACACTGATAAAGAGAGACTGGGGACTTTGAGGTGCAAATTGACACAGTATTCATAAAATCCAGTCATTATTTATTTCATATCACAAAAAAATTGTAAACAAATTCAAAGTCCTAGACAAATTGGTTTGTTCAACAGACCTATTTTACATATTCCATGTTACAGTGAATGTATGGATCTTGACATGTTTCGCCAAATAACTTACGGTTTCCTCAGGAGTCTATGCATCAATCTAAACTGAATATGGAATGAATAGTTCAGCGCTAAGAATACAAAATGTCCCTGCCTCACATAGGTCTACGCAAGAAATTTAAGCCTGCAAGCAAACAATGTGTGGCAGAAAAAATTATTGCAATGAAAACACTCCTCATATGAGTGTGGTATTAAAACATATCAGGTGATATGTCTAATATTGGTCTCAATAGACTGGTTATTAAGACAAAAAATGAGTGTACATGTATTAACACAAACCCAAACATGTGATTGAAGGGTTATATATAGTGTACAAAAGATTTTCTTGAATTTAAATGTCCAGAGGACTTGTAATGGTCTCTATTGAAAAATCAGAGAAAATTTAAAGCAAAAAACGTAGATATTCAACAAAAATCGCATAAACATAAACTCATGATATTGTGTTTTTTTCTTTATGTGAAAAGATGCCTATCAAGCAACAACATTTAACCTCATCCGTGTAAACCTTGTTTTACAAAGATTATAGAAGGGTGAAAACATAAAGTGTTCAAAAACAGCAAAGCAAAATTATTAAGACAACTTTAAACAGTGCTTGGTGCGGCAACCCTATGGAGTTGCTGTGAATATTTATTTCGACCAAAAATGGAAAAATATAAAGACATTATATAACTAAGAATTTATAAGAAGTGGTGTCCATCTCAAAATATTAACCCACAAAGTCTCAAAGTCTCAAAGTGTATAACTGCAATGGTTGACAAAAGCCACAGCAAAATGTTGTTATATCACTTGATGTTTCTAGATGTTCATGGACCCGGACCAACTCAGATGTTTCTAGAAGAGGTCTTCCCACAAACGCATGAAATGATAGTAATAAGGGTACTCTTACCAGAACAAGTGGACTCACAAGCCTTTCAGCGGTGAGTCAATCGTGCATGGACCGGAATCACGGGGTTTGCAGGGGCCAGCTGTATCCTCTGGAGGGTTTTCTGGGTGAATACACCCTCCTACTCACCAATAGGGATGAGCCGAACACCCCCGGGTTCGGTTCGCACCAGAACCTTCGAACGGACCGAAAGTTTGCGCGAATTTTCGAACCCTATACGTTATAATGGACGCGAACGTTCGAAATCAAAAGTGCTAATTACAACGGCCAATATGCATGTTAATGTCATAAAACAGGTTTGGGGACCCGGGTCCTGCCCCAGGGGACATATATCAATGCAAAAAGAACTTTTAAAAACTAACGTTTTTTCGGGAGCAGTCATTTTAATGATGCATAAAGTGAAAAAAAAAAAGTGAAATTTTCCTTTAAATATGGTCCCTGGGGGGTGTCTAAAGTATGCCTGTGAAGTGGCATGTGTTTCCCGTGTTTAGAACTGTCCTTGCACAAAATGACATTTGTAAAGGAAAAAAAGAAGCCATTTAAAACCACTTGCGGCTTTAGGTTTGTTCTTAAGTAGAATCTGAACAGGTACATTATGAAGTGTAGCTCCATCCCCAAAAAATCTATTTTTAAGCTTTTTGGAGAACATAGGGAGGGGTTATCACCCCTGTAACATTTGCTGTCTTTGCACATCTGTTCAGAACATGTCACCTCACTTTCCGTCCCAAAGACAAATGTTTTTGGAAAAAGTGGGGTTTTAATTGAAACAAGGATTGGTGATAAAGTATCAGTAGAGAGGAGATACCTTTTTCCCAAATTAAATCTAACAGGATAGAATTTCCCTTCCTAGGGGTAGATTTCCTCTCACTTCCTGTTTTCTCTTTCCATTTGCAAGTAGGAGTCGTTTGTAAGTTGGATGTTTGAAAGTAGGGGCCTGGCGTATATACTCTGCAGGAATTTGCCCTATTAGATGTTGGTGTAGCCACAAGACTGGTGGGCACAGGAATGGGCCCTGCTGTGAGTTAATAGATCAAGATTTGTAATTGCATGCACCTGTTGAACAGGGCAGAAAAATTGGGGGTGGTGGTGGTGGTGGTGGACGGTGTTGCCACAAGACTGTAAGCTCTCACAGTTACTCTTGGTGGGCGCAGGAATGGGCCCTGCTGTGAGTTATTAGATCAAGATTTGTAATTGCAAGCACCTGATGAACAGGGCAGAAAATTTGGGCCTTTGGCGGTGGTGGTGGACGGTGTTGCCACAAGACTGTAAGCTCTCACAGTTACTCTTGGTGGGCGCAGGAATGGGCCCTGCTGTGAGTTATTAGATCAAGATTTGTAATTGCAAGCACCTGATGAACAGGGCAGAAAAATTGGGCCTTTGGCGGTGGTGGTGGACGGTGTTGCCACAAGACTGTAGGCCCTCATAGTTACTCTTGGTGGGCGCAGGAATGGGCCCTGCTGTGAGTTATTAGATCAAGATTTGTAATTGCAAGCACCTGATGAACAGGGCAGAAAAATTGGGCCTTTGGCGGTGGTGGTGGACGGTGTTGCCACAAGACTGTAGGCCCTCATAGTTACTCTTGGTGGGCGCAGGAATGGGCCCTGCTGTGAACTATTAGATCAAGATTTGTAATTACCCGCCCCTGTTAAACAGGGGCTGAAAAATTGTGCCTTAGGCACTGGTGCTGGTGCCACAACACTGCAACCCCTCACAGATACTGTACTTGGAGCACAGCAGTCACACGTGTTGCGAAGCATTTTTTTAAAAAATTGTAAGTACACGCCCCTGTTAAACAGGGGCTGAAAAATTGTGCCTTAGGCACTGGTGCTGGTGCCACAACACTGCAACCCCTCACAGATACTGTACTTGGAGCACAGCAGTCACACGTGTTGCGAAGCATTTTTTTATAAAAAATTGTATGTACACGCCCCTGTTAAACAGGGGCTGAAAAATTGTGCCTTAGGCACTGGTGTGGTGGCATGGATCATTGAGGAGGAGGAAGAGGATAGTCAGTGAACATAAGAGGACAGTCACTCAGCATCAGCATAGGCAGTCTTGAAGGGATGTGACATTAAAAATTATTCGGTTATATCCGCCTCAGGTGCCTGGTAGCTGGTGGTGATCCAAGACTGATTCATTTTGATGAAGGTCAGTCGATCAACCGAGGCGGTGGACAGGCGCACCCTATGATCGGTGACAAATCCTCCAGCAGCACTGAATGTGCGTTCGGAAAGAACGCTGGAGGCAGGACAGGCCAGTAGCTCAATTGCATACTGTGCAAGCTCTGGCCAGTGATCCATCCTCAGGACCCAGTAAGCCAGAGGATTTTCGGTGGGAAAGGTGTCCAAGTCTGACCTTGCCCCAAGGTATTCCTGCACCATGTATATCAGACGCTGGCGATGGTTGCTGGAACCGATCATACCTTGGGGCTGCGGACTAAAAAATTGTCTGAACGCATCGGTCAGACGTCCACCTTCCCCGCCGCTCCTTCTGCTACTGACCGAAGCCTCAGCAACTCGTCGCCCAGGACCAGGAGTTTGTAACCTCCCAGTTTCTGGGAACGCGTTGCACAGACCTTTCTGCAAGGCCTCCCTGAGATGTCTCATCCTCTGCTCCCTCTGCGACGGCAAGATAAGGTCCGCAACCTTACCCTTGTACCGCGGATCAAGGAGAGTGGCCAGCCAGTAATGGTCCCTCTCCTTGATCCGAAGAACACGAGGATCCTTCCGCAGGCTTTGCAGGATCAGGGAGGCCATGGTTAGCTGAGGCATTCGGTCCGGAGTCTTCTGGGTCACTGAGGATGACATGATCGCCAGCCACCTCCTCCCAGCCACGTACAAGTCCACTGGTTTGTTGGGACTGTACATCATCCCTAAAAGACTGCTGCTGCTGATGCTGAGTGCCAGGCTCCACCTCCATGCTCACACAATCCTCCCTCCTCCTCCTCCTCCTCCTCATCCTCTTCCTGTGTGATGGGTGGGACAGAAGGAACACTGTCCGGATAAAGGGGGCCTTGAGAGGCAAGGAAGTCCTCCTCTTCCTGCCTCTGTTCTGCCTCAAGTGCCCTGTCCATTATCCCACGCAGCGTATGCTCCAACAGGTGGACAAGAGGGACAGTGTCACTGATGCATGCACTGTCACTGCTCACCATCCTCGTGGCCTCCTCAAATGGTGAGAGGACAGTGCATGCATCCCTGATCATGCTCCACTGACGTGGGGAAAAAAAAACAAGCTCCCCTGACCCTGTCCTGGTGCCGTAGTCGCAAAGGTACTCATTGATGGCCCTCTGCTGCGTGTGCAGTCGCTGCAGCATGGCCAACGTTGAGTTCCACCTGGTGGGCATGTCACATATTAGGCGGTTCTTGGGCAGGTTCAGCTCCTTTTGCAGCTCAGTCAGCCGAGCACTGGCATTATAAGATCGGCGGAAATGCACACAGACTTTCCTGGCCTGCCTCAGGACATCCTGTAAGCCTGGGAACCTGCCCAAGAACCGCTGCACCACCAGGTTGAGGACGTGAGCCATGCAGGGCACATGGGTGAGCTGCCCCTGTCGCAGGGCGGAGAGGAGGTTGGTGCCATTGTCAGAAACGACCATTCCTGGCTTAAGCTGACGTGGCGTCAACCACCTCTCGGCCTGCCCCTGCAGAGCTGCCAGAACCTCTGGCCCAGTGTGGCTCCTGTCCCCCAAACACACCAGCGCAAGCACGGCATGGCATCTTTTTGCCTGCGTACTTGCGTAGCCCCTTGTACGCCTACGGAGCACCGCTGGTTCCAAGGACAGAGCACTGGAGGAAGAAGAAGAGGAGGGGGTGGAGGAGAGAGGTGTGTCACAACCAGTAGCAGTAGTAGCGTTTTGGAGGCGTGGTGGCGGAACAACCTCCAACACTACTGCACCTTGTCCTGCATCCCTCCCAGCTGCCAATAGAGTGACCCAATGGGCCGTGAAAGAAAGGTACCGTCCCTGTCCATGCCTGCTGGACCATGAGTCAGCGGTAATATGCACCTTACCGCTGACCGCCCTGTCCAGCGAGGCATGGACATTGCCTTCCACATGCCGGTAGAGAGACGGAATCGCCTTCCGTGAGAAAAAGTGGCGTTTGGGAACCTGCCACTGAGGAACCGCACATTGAACAAACTCACGGAAGGGGACCGAGTCTACCAACTGAAAAGGCAGCAGTTGAAGTGCTAGCAATTTAGCCAAGCTAGCATTCAACCGCTGGGCATGTGGATGGCTGGGAGTGTACTTCTTTCTACGGTCCAGCAGCTGGGGCAGGGAAATTTGCCTGCTGCAATCGGACGTCGGTGTACTGCAAGTACTTGGTTGTGACACACCTAATTCTACACCTTCAGTCCTCTCAGAGCAGCTTTCAGAGAGGACTGAAGGTGTAGTGGGGATGGAGATCCCAGCTGATGAGGAGCAAGGAGAGGTCCGCTTAGTTCTTTGGTGTGGGTCTTTTATGTGTGCCTGCCAACGAGCTGCATGGCAGGTCGACATATGTCTGGTCATGCTTGTGGTGCCCAAGCGGCTGATGTTTTGGCCACGCGAGATTCGCTTGAGACAAATATTGCAAATAGCAGTGGTGCGATCTGATGCACTCGTCTCAAAAAAGGCCCACACCAAAGAACTTTTCTGATAACGTGCAGAGGCAGCGCCCTGCACAGGCGGAGCTCTGCGGTGTTGTACAGTTGCTGTGCTGGCCTCTACCTGGCCTCCAGGGGGCATCCTGCCTCGTTGGACATGTGACGCCGCATCCTCCTCCTCCTCGTCCTCCTCCTCATCCTCTCTCCCTTCAGGCACCCACGTGGAGTCAGTGACCTCATCATCCCCTCCCTCTTCACCACTAGAGCAAACCTGGCAGTAAGCTGCAGCTGGTGGAACAGTACTGCCAGATTCCTCAAGCTGGGTATCATCATCCGAGCCTTCGAATCGTTGGGCATCCTCCTGGAGCATGTACCCAACACTGTGCTCAAAGAGTTCGGGGGACTCCTCAGGAGGACATGGTGGGTCTAGGGAAGGGGTGGCTGATGATGCCATTGAGTACGCGTTGGCAGCTGCTCTGCCAGTACCCTGAGCCTGGGTGAGAGAGGATGAGGAGGATGAGGAGGGCTTGGTCATCCATTCTACCAAGCCTTCAGCATGATGCGGCTCCACATGTCCAGCTGCCGAAAACAAAGACGCGCGTGTCCCATGGCCACGTGCTGATGACGATGCACGACCACGTCCACGGCCACGGCCACGTCCACTAGAAACAGAGCCTGCCTGTTCTGTGTTCTTGGCTCTGCACGCTCTGCCTCCCCTTGGCGGTCTTCCAGCCATTGTAGTCGGTAGTCCTGTGGGTGCTGCTGAGAAGAAAATATAGGAGCTCTGTGTGATGCCACTAACACACTAGAAGTCCTATGGGTGCTTCTGCAAAGAAAATAGAGGAGCTCTGTGTGATGCCACTAACACACTAGAAGTCCTGTGGGTGCTGCTGAGAAGAAAATATAGGAGCTCTGTGTGATGCCACTAACACACTAGAAGTCCTATGGGTGCTTCTGCAAAGAAAATAGAGGAGCTCTGTGTGATGCCACTAACACACTAGAAGTCCTGTGGGTGCTGCTGAGAAGAAAATATAGGAGCTCTGTGTGATGCCACTAACACACTAGAAGTCCTATGGGTGCTTCTGCAAAGAAAATAGAGGAGCTCTGTGTGATGCCACTAACACACTAGAAGTCCTGTGGGTGCTGCTGAGAAGAAAATATAGGAGCTCTGTGTGATGCCACTAACACACTAGAAGTCCTATGGGTGCTTCTGCAAAGAAAATAGAGGAGCTCTGTGTGATGCCACTAACACACTAGAAGTCCTGTGGGTGCTGCTGAGAAGAAAATATAGGAGCTCTGTGTGATGCCACTAACACACTAGAAGTCCTATGGGTGCTTCTGCAAAGAAAATAGAGGAGCTCTGTGTGATGCCACTAACACACTAGAAGTCCTGTGGGTGCTGCTGAGAAGAAAATATAGGAGCTCTGTGTGATGCCACTAACACACTAGAAGTCCTATGGGTGCTTCTGCAAAGAAAATAGAGGATCTCTGTGTGATGGGACTAACACACTTCAAGTCCTATAGGTGCTTCTGGAAGAAAATATAGGTCTGTGTGATGGGACTAACACACTTCAAGTCATATAGGTGCTTCTGGGAACAAAATATATGATCTCTGTGTGATGGGACTAACACACTTCAAGTCCTATAGGTGCTTCTGGGAAGAAAATATAGGTCTGTGTGATGGGACTAACACACTTCAAGTCCTATAGGTGCTTCTGGGAACAAAATATATGATCTCTGTGTGATGGGACTAACACACTTCAAGTCCTATAGGTGCTTCTGGGAAGAAAATATAGGTCTGTGTGATGGGACTAACACACTTCAAGTCCTATAGGTGCTTCTGGGAACAAAATATATGATCTCTGTGTGATGGGACTAACACACTTCAAGTCCTATAGGTGCTTCTGGGAAGAAAATATAGGTCTGTGTGTGATGGGACTAACACACTTCAAGTCCTATAGGTGCTTCTGGGAACAAAATATATGATCTCTGTGTGATGGGACTAACACACTTCAAGTCCTATGGGTGCTTCTGGGAAGAAAATATAGGTCTGTGTGATGGGACTAACACACTTCAAGTCCTATAGGTGCTTCTGGGAACAAAATATATGATCTCTGTGTGGTGGGACTAACACACTTCAAGTCCTATAGGTGCTTCTGGGAAGAAAATATAGGTCTGTGTGATGGGACTAACACACTTCAAGTCCTATAGGTGCTTCTGGGAACAAAATATATGATCTCTGTGTGGTGGGACTAACACACTTCAAGTCCTATAGGTGCTTCTGGGAAGAAAATGTAGGTCTGTGTGATGGGACTAACACACTTCAAGTCCTATAGGTGCTTCTGGGAACAAAATATATGATCTCTGTGTGATGGGACCAACACACTTCAAGTCCTATAGGTGCTTCTGGGAAGAAAATATAGGTCTGTGTGATGGGACTAACACACTTCAAGTCCTATAGGTGCTCTGGGAACAAAATATAGGATCTCTGTGTGATGGGACTAACACACTTCAAGTCCTATGGGTGCTTCTGGGAAGAAAATATAGGTCTGTGTGATGGGACTAACACACTTCAAGTCCTATAGGTGCTTCTGGGAACAAAATATATGATCTCTGTGTGATGGGACTAACACACTTCAAGTCCTATAGGTGCTTCTGGGAAGAAAATATAGGTCTCTGTGTGATGGGACTAACACACTTCAAGTCCTATAGGTGCTTCTGGGAAGAAAATATAGGTCTGTGTGATGGGACTAACACACTTCAAGTCCTATAGGTGCTTCTGGGAACAAAATATAGGATCTCTGTGTGATGGGACTAACACACTTCAAGTCCTATAGGTGCTTCTGGGAAGAAAATATAGGTCTGTGTGATGGGACTAACACACTTCAAGTCCTATAGGTGCTTCTGGGAAGAAAATATAGGTCTGTGTGATGGGACTAACACACTTCAAGTCCTATAGGTGCTTCTGGGAACAAAATATATGATCTCTGTGTGATGGGACTAACACACTTCAAGTCCTATGGGTGCTTCTGGGAAGAAAATATAGGTCTGTGTGATGGGACTAACACACTTCAAGTCCTATAGGTGCTTCTGGGAACAAAATATATGATCTCTGTGTGATGGGACTAACACACTTCAAGTCCTATAGGTGCTTCTGGGAAGAAAATGTAGGTCTGTGTGATGGGACTAACACACTTCAAGTCCTATAGGTGCTTCTGGGAACAAAATATATGATCTCTGTGTGATGGGACTAACACACTTCAAGTCCTATAGGTGCTTCTGGGAAGAAAATATAGGTCTGTGTGATGGGACTAACACACTTCAAGTCCTATAGGTGCCTCTGGGAACAAAATATATGATCTCTGTGTGATGGGACTAACACACTTCAAGTCCTATAGGTGCTTCTGGGAAGAAAATGTAGGTCTGTGTGATGGGACTAACACACTTCAAGTCCTATAGGTGCTTCTGGGAACAAAATATATGATCTCTGTGTGATGGGACTAACACACTTCGAGTCCTATGGGTGCTTCTGGGAAGAAAATATAGGTCTGTGTGATGGGACTAACACACTTCAAGTCCTATAGGTGCTTCTGGGAACAAAATATATGATCTCTGTGTGGTGGGACTAACACACTTCAAGTCCTATAGGTGCTTCTGGGAAGAAAATGTAGGTATGTGTGATGGGACTAACACACTTCAAGTCCTATAGGTGCTTCTGGGAACAAAATATATGATCTCTGTGTGGTGGGACTAACACACTTCAAGTCCTATAGGTGCTTCTGGGAAGAAAATGTAGGTCTGTGTGATGGGACTAACACACTTCAAGTCCTATAGGTGCTTCTGGGAAGAAAATATAGGTCTGTGTGATGGGACTAACACACTTCAAGTCCTATAGGTGCTTCTGGGAAGAAAATATAGGTCTGTGTGATGGGACTAACACACTTCAAGTCCTATAGGTGCTTCTGGGAACAAAATATATGATCTCTGTGTGATGGGACTAACACACTTCAAGTCCTATAGGTGCTTCTGGGAAGAAAATATAGGTCTGTGTGATGGGACTAACACACTTCAAGTCCTATAGGTGCTTCTGGGAACAAAATATAGGAGCTCTGCCTGCCTGCCTGCCACAAACACACTACAAGTCCTATAGGTGCTTCTGGGAACAAAATATAGGAGCTCTGCCTGCCTGCCACGAACACACTACAAGTCCTATAGGTGCTTCTGGGAACAAAATATAGGAGCTCTGCCTGCCTGCCACGAACACACTACAAGTCCTATAGGTGCTTCTGGGAACAAAATATAGGAGCTCTGCCTGCCTGCCACGAACACACTACAAGTCCTATAGGTGCTTCTGGGAACAAAATATAGGAGCTCTGCCTGCCTGCCACGAACACACTACAAGTCCTATAGGTGCTTCTGGGAACAAAATACAGGAGCTCTGTTTGCTGCCAGTGCCTGCCTGCCACGAACACACTACAAGCCCCTCTTTCTAAATCAATCTTTCTAAATGAATCTATCTAACTCAATCGCTCTAAGTAAATCTCTCTAACTAACTAAATCCAGCAGAGTGACACAGAACGATCCTGCTCTATCTACGCCGGAACAGCATGTGACCGGCGCAGACGGCGTGGCGGCCTTTTATAAGAGGGGGCGTGTACTAAAGCCCCTGAGCTGTAATTGGCTACAGGCGTCCTGCCTGTAGCCAATTATGGCTCTTCGAGTTTCCGGCGCTGTGATTGGCCAAGCATGCGGGGTCACAGTGCATGCTTCGCTGTATGAATATACTGTATGCAAGTAATTGGCCATAAAAAGGGTACAGGGTCTGGGTACTGCCCTGGGGGCACGAATCAATGCAAAAAAAAAGTGTTTAAAAAAATTGTTTTTACAGGAGCAGTGATCTTAATGATGCTTAAAGTCCAACAATAAAAATTAAAAATTCCTTAAAATATAGTGCCTGGGGGCTCCCCTTAGTTTGCCCGTAAAGTGGCACATCTGTATATGGATATAATCTACTGCAACAAAACTGACATTTCTAAAGGGAAAAAAATGAATGAAAAGACATTTAAATTCCCAGCAATGCAATACCATTTCCGGCAATTAAAAAAAAAAAAAAAAAATGGTGTGGTGGTCCCACCCCAACACCCCTTAGGGTTTAGTGTGGATTTTAGGGGGAACCCCACCAAAAAAAAAAAAAAAAAAACAGCGTGGGATCCATCCGAAATCCATAACAGACCCTTATCCGAGCATGCAGCCCAGCAGGTCAGGAAAGGGGAGGATGAGAAAGCACCCCCCCCCTTCTGAACCATACCTGAGTGCTTTGGTAATTTGCAAAGCACCTTATCCCTATGTTATCCCTATGTTGTGGGGGTCTGTGGGCAGGGGGCTTATCGGAATCTGGAAGCCCCCTTTAACAAAGTGGCCCCCTGATCCTGCCCCCCTATGTTAATGAGGTACTATAAGGCTGGGTTTACATATATACTGGGGTCTGGTGCGGTTCTTTTCACCAGTTCAGGTGCGATTCAGGTGCACATTTTTACCTGAAATTGCACCTGAACCGGACTGAAAAATGCACAGGACTATTTTTAAAACTATACTGCAAGCCTGCTTTAAAGAAAAGACTGCCGCTTCACATGTTATGAAAATCGAATGTGGTTCAAAACACATCCAATTTGTATATATGTGAACGGAGCCCAAGTGCTCCTTTTTACAGCATGGGGTGTGCCTATATTGGTTTAGTTAGTCCCCTTTAAGACCAAAAGAAGGGCATTCAAGGTATATAGATACTGTAATTGTTTCTCCAAGTAATTATGAATATATTTTGAAATTGTTTAGCATCTAATGTATTTTATTTCTGCATGATGGTTTCCGGTTACTGTTTTCCATATTTCGTTCCCGTAAATTTATCTCCTTATGGCTGTCATTTTTAAAGTGGGTGTAGCTCAATAGTATGGCATGCAGGCTTAGAACAGGAGCTGTGAATAGAAGATTCCTACTAAAACCCTAAAGCGCCAATGAATGATAAATAAACAATAAAACAAAATATAATGCACTTTTCTTTCCAGAGCTGAAGGCTCCAAGCATTTGTACTTGTTTTTAATTACAGTGGCTTGCTTACAAAGTATAGGTGGGGGGTTGTTCACTGGTTAATTAAACTGTATTATGTGATAGATATGTAATAAAAGTATAAAAGTGACACACAGGCTAACTTTCTTATAACCAGACTTTCCGTTTGCTATATTGAAATGCTAACTTTTCTTCAGTGAGTGACTACCTTAATGGCTTCTTACAACTTTTATTATTTTTCTAAAGAAAGTAATACATTCTTTACTTCCAGCAGAATCATGGCTTGCTTCTAATCACCCCCCTTTAGCAACATTGGTAACATACATTTTTATAGGAACACAGCCTTCACAGTTTTTCTAATAACAATAACATAGCAACAATAAGTACTATCAAACTTCTTTGGAGTTCCAGATCTGTACTGAAGAGAAAAGTTTAAATTATGTCTCTATCTATTGTGACAGAAGATCAATCAACCCATGTTTGTTTATTGGGTAATGAGGAAGTTGAGGATACTGGACTGACTGAGAAGTTATGTCCCGGGTAACTAAAGTGCTTTGCAATTGTGTCACTTTAGAAAGTTCGCAAACTTCAATGCATGAGAAAAAAAGAAAGGAGTAAGATGGACTTTTGAGGACTAGTGCTTTAATACTTTTGATTAGATGATATCTGGCTGTTTGCAGGAACATAGGATCAATGCCTTCCCTACTGACAGAATGGCAATCTGCCTTGTTTACATAAGCAGATCGCAGTTCTGGCTCTCTGCCTAATGATCGGTGGGTGCTGGCGCACATTGAGTCCATGGTACCCACAGATCAGCTCCTGCTTTGTACAATCTCAGCGGGAGCGGGGCCTCGGTGGTGCGCATGTGTGCCCCATACCCGGAAATGCAGGATCGTGTACTAGGTACACGATCCTGCACAGCAGAGCTGCCTTGTCGCTGTACATGTCAGTTATACGGTCGGGAAGCAGTTAAGATATGATTAAGATATAACAATTTAACCAATTCAATACCAGACACTTTTACCCCCTTCTTTTCCCAGACCAGTTTTCAGCTTTCAGTGCTGTCTAAATTTGAATGACAATTGCGTGGTAATGCAACACTGTACCCATATGAAGTTTTGTGTCATGTTTTTGAGACACATATAGCTTTCTTTTGGTGATATTTAATCACCACTGGGTTTTTTATTTTTTGCTAAACAAATGAAAAAAGACCAAACATTTTGAAAAAAACAACAACCCTTTTCTTCGTTTCTGTTATAAAATTTAGCAAATGAGTAATTTTTCTTCTTTGCTAATGTTGGCTGATGAGGCTGCACTGATGGGCCCTGATAGGCTGCACTGATGGCACTAATAAACTGCATTTATTGGCACTGATGAGGAGGCAATGATGGGCACTGATGGCCACTGATGAAGCGGCAATAATGGGCACTCATAAGCTGCACTGATGGATGCTGATAGGTGGCATGAAGAAGCACTGATGAGGCTACACTGATAATGGCATGGCAGCACTGATAGGCGGCATTGATTGGTACTGATATGCTGCACTGATGGACACTGATTGACATTGATGGGCCTGTACTGATAATCAGGGCACTGATCATCAGTGTCCTGATTATCAGTGTAAATATCCCCTTTCACAGGAAAGGTTATCAGCTTTCCTTTTCTCAGACAGATAAAACGCTGAGGAAATGAAATACAAAAAAATGGAATTTGTTTACATATGATTGGCTGTGATTGGACCTGCCTGTTCACATGGTAAAGAGCCAACATCATTGGCTCTTTACCCTGATCGGCGGGAAGCTGTATCCCATGAACACAGCTCACCACCGATTGATGTGCTGATCGATGCACAGCAAGAATGGGAGGATGTCATATGCCATCCCCCTAGAACAAGAGCGGTCCCACCCAGTCATCATTGTACAATGGGCTGGCCATGGCATAGCTATTTTGGTGGTCACACAGCCATTCGCATATGAGCATGTTTTAACATGTTTTCTTTTTTTTTTATTGTATTTTTATTAATTTTTTCAAATAAAAAGGATGCAAACAGAGTAGATATCAAACATATAGTACATCCTTTAAGAATACTGATTGAAAAAGGTATGTAACAGATGTTAAAACCATAGATATATCGTTACAATGCTACAAAATTTGCAAGAGTAAAAGAATTCAAGTGTATAGACCAGGAAGGGTGGGGAGGGGGGAGGGGACCCAGGGGCATGTGGCATAAACAAAAACAATATTTCACATAAAAAGAAATGTATCTCTCTGGATCCAGTGTCAGTGGGGTCTCCAGGGCATCCAAACCGAAGAACCAGGACGCCTCAGGAGAAACCCACCTAGAGGGGGGGGAGAATGGGAAGAAAGGGAGGGGGCACCATGGAATCACAAACAACATAGTATGTTTACAAGTGTACTGTATTATATTTCTGAGGGAACAGTGAAACGGCATCTGGATTAAGTTTTGACTGATCCCACAAGTCCCAAGTCGTGGAAGATTGAGAAAGTGTATCATAGACTGTCGCAGTCATGTGTTCCATCCTGCAAATTTGTTCCAATATTTGTAGAATCTGTGTGAGGGTGGGGGGAAGGGGGACAACCATCTCAAAGGGATTGCCCTCTTTGCTGCCAGGAGAAAAAAGGCAACTAACCTCTGGGCATGTCTGGAGATATTAGGGAACGGCAAGCCCAAAAGATATTGTATCGGGTCTAGAGGGAGAGTAGTTTCAAAGATTTCTTGTAGATGGGTTTGGATGGAGGACCAAAAAGTTTGAATCATGGGACATTCCCAGAAGATGTGGAAATGGGAGCCAATATCACTCGGTCACATCCAGCACACTCGAGAAGCTTTAGGATCGTATTTATGCAAGATCTCCGGGGTCCTATACCAAAAAAGTAGTATCTTATAGGTTGTCTCCCTCTGCTCCACACACCTTGAAGACCTGGAAGTGGTCTCCCAAATCTTCTGCCACTGAGGGATTTGGATAGGTCGCTTAATAATCTGGGACCACTTCTGCATGTATGGGTGAAATGTGTCAGTGAATGAAGAGGTTTCATGCAAGTATCTTTAGATATCTGAAATAAGATGGGCCTGGTATGGGCCCTGGGAACATATTAGTTCAAATGAGGTAGGTTTAGCTAAAGTCAAGGTAGAGGATTTAGAGGAAAAATAATGTTTGAATTGGAGATAAGAGTAAAAATAAAATGCTTAGGGATCTGATATTTATGCTGTAGTTTGTTAAAGGGTAAAAGTATGTGGGTAAGTGGGTGTACAAGGTTTCTGAGCTGGAAAATTCCTGCTTGTGTCCATGGGAACATTCGAGTGTAAGAAAGGCTATCTGGGATATCGGGGTTGAATAAGACATTTAATAGAGGCGGACATGTAGAACAGAGGGAGAATTGGCGTGAGCACTTCTTCCATATGGAAATAGTGAATAACATTGGGTGTAAACATAGGGTTAGGAGTTCAGTCATAGAGGTCTCTAAGTTTGTCCAAATCATAGAACAGAGGTGGATTGGTCTAGTGATACTCATTTCGATCTCTGACCAAATGCTGGATGTCATTCGAGAAGATCAAGTGATAATCGGCTTGAGGTGGGAGGCAAAGAAATATTTAATAAGGTCTGGGGCACCACTGAGCTGGCTATTCGGTGGGCCTTATAGTGCCAGATAAACTTAAGGAAAGATCTCTGAGTGGCTTTGAGCTGTGACATAGGGACAGGAATTGGCAAAGTCTCAAATAGATAAAGGAGTCTCGGTAGAATGGACATGTTCAGGACATTGATGCGACCCTAGAGAGAGATGGGATAAATGTCCCACTGTTGCAGGAGTCGGTCAATGTCACGGAAGAGTGGGGGGAAGTTGGCCTGATAGAGTGTTGAGTATGAAGGGGTGAGATGTATCTAGGGATGGGCCCGGTGCTCGATGCGAACCCACGTTCGCATCGAGCACCGGGCGTTCGCTCGCTCGGCGAGCCCAGAACTATTTTGGCCGCTCGCATCACGTTCGTGTGATGCGAGCGGCCCCGCAATGCATTGCGGCCGGCGCGGCCGGCGCAGTGCATTGCTGGCTGATGATTGGCCAAGCATGCACTGTGACCCCGCATGCTTGGCCAATCACAGCCCCGGAATTTCGAAGAGCCATAATTGGCTACAGGCAGGACGCCTGTAGCCAATTACAGCTCAGGGGCTGTAGTACACGCCCCCCCCTATAAAAGGCCGCCACGCCGTCTGCGCCGGTCACATGCTGTTCCGGCGCAGATTGAGCAGGCTAGATCTGTGACACTCTGCTGCATTTAGTTAGTTAGAGAGATTTACTTACAGAGATTGAGTTAGATAGATTCAGTTACAAAGATTGATTAAGAAAGAGGGGCTTGTAGTGTGTTCGTGGCAGGCAGGCAGAGCTCCTATATTTTGTTCCCAGAAGCACCTATAGGACTTGTAGTGTGTTCGTGGCAGGCAGGCAGAGCTCCTATATTTTGTTCCCAGAAGCACCTATAGGACTTGTAGTGTGTTAGTGGCAGGCAGGCAGAGCTCCTATATTTTGTTACCAGAAGCACCTATAGGACTTGTAGTGTGTTCGTGGCAGGCAGGCAGAGCTCCTATATTTTGTTACCAGAAGCACCTATAGGACTTGTAGTGTGTTCGTGGCAGGCAGGCAGAGCTCCTATATTTTGTTCCCAGAAGCACCTATAGGACTTGTAGTGTGTTCGTGGCAGGCAGGCAGAGCTCCTATATTTTGTTCCCAGAAGCACCTATAGGACTTGTAGTGTGTTCGTGGCAGGCAGGCAGAGCTCCTATATTTTGTTCCCAGAAGCACCTATAGGACTTGAAGTGTGTTAGTCCCATCACACAGACCTACATTTTCTTCCCAGAAGCACCTATAGGACTTGAAGTGTGTTAGTCCCATCACACAGAGATCATATATTTTGTTCCCAGAAGCACCTATAGGACTTGAAGTGTGTTAGTCCCATTACACACAGACCTACATTTTCTTCCCAGAAGCACCTATAGGACTTGAAGTGTGTTAGTCCCATCACACAGATATCATATATTTTGTTCCCAGAAGCACCTATAGGACTTGAAGTGTGTTAGTCCCATTACACACAGACCTACATTTTTCTTCCCAGAAGCACCTATAGGACTTGAAGTGTGTTAGTCCCATCACACAGAGATCATATATTTTGTTCCCAGAAGCACCTATAGGACTTGAAGTGTGTTAGTCCCATTACACACAGACCTACATTTTCTTCCCAGAAGCACCTATAGGACTTGAAGTGTGTTAGTCCCATCACACAGACCTTTATTTCCTTCCCAGAAGCACCTATAGGACTTGAAGTGTGTTAGTCCCATTACACACAGACCTACATTTTCTTCCCAGAAGCACCTATAGGACTTGAAGTGTGTTAGTCCCATCACACAGAGATCATATATTTTGTTCCCAGAAGCACCTATAGGACTTGAAGTGTGTTAGTCCCATCACACAGACCTTTATTTCCTTCCCAGAAGCACCTATAGGACTTGAAGTGTGTTAGTCCCATTACACACAGACCTACATTTTCTTCCCAGAAGCACCTATAGGACTTGAAGTGTGTTAGTCCCATCACACAGAGATCATATATTTTGTTCTCAGAAGCACCTATAGGACTTGAAGTGTGTTAGTCCCATCACACAGAGATCATATATTTTGTTCCCAGAAGCACCTATAGGACTTGAAGTGTGTTAGTCCCATTACACACAGACCTACATTTTCTTCCCAGAAGCACCTATAGGACTTGAAGTGTGTTAGTCCCATCACACAGAGATCATATATTTTGTTCCCAGAAGCACCTATAGGATTTGAAGTGTGTTAGTCCCATTACACACAGACCTACATTTTCTTCCCAGAAGCACCTATAGGACTTGAAGTGTGTTAGTCCCATCACACAGAGATCATATATTTTGTTCCCAGAAGCACCTATAGGACTTGAAGTGTGTTAGTCCCATTACACACAGACCTACATTTTCTTCCCAGAAGCACCTATAGGACTTGAAGTGTGTTAGTCCCATCACACAGACCTTTATTTCCTTCCCAGAAGCACCTATAGGACTTGAAGTGTGTTAGTCCCATTACACACAGACCTACATTTTCTTCCCAGAAGCACCTATAGGACTTGAAGTGTGTTAGTCCCATCACACAGAGATCATATATTTTGTTCCCAGAAGCACCTATAGGACTTGAAGTGTGTTAGTCCCATCACACAGACCTTTATTTCCTTCCCAGAAGCACCTATAGGACTTGAAGTGTGTTAGTCCCATTACACACAGACCTACATTTTCTTCCCAGAAGCACCTATAGGACTTGAAGTGTGTTAGTCCCATCACACAGAGATCATATATTTTGTTCTCAGAAGCACCTATAGGACTTGAAGTGTGTTAGTCCCATCACACAGAGATCATATATTTTGTTCCCAGAAGCACCTATAGGACTTGAAGTGTGTTAGTCCCATTACACACAGACCTACATTTTCTTCCCAGAAGCACCTATAGGACTTGAAGTGTGTTAGTCCCATCACACAGAGATCATATATTTTGTTCCCAGAAGCACCTATAGGACTTGAAGTGTGTTAGTCCCATCACACAGAGATCATATATTTTGTTCCCAGAAGCACCTATAGGACTTGAAGTGTGTTAGTCCCATTACACACAGACCTACATTTTCTTCCCAGAAGCACCTATAGGACTTGAAGTGTGTTAGTCCCATTACACACAGACCTACATTTTCTTCTCAGAAGCACCTATAGGACTTGAAGTGTGTTAGTCCCATCGCACAGAGCTCCTCTATTTTCTTCTCAGCAGCACCCACAGGACTTCTAGTGTGTTAGTGGCATCACACAGAGCTCCTCTATTTTCTTTGCAGAAGCACCCACAGGACTTCTAGTGTGTTAGTGGCATCACACAGAGCTCCTCTATTTTCTTTGCATAAGCACCCACAGGACTTCTAGTGTGTTAGTGGCATCACACAGAGTTCCTCTATTTTCTTTGCATAAGCACCCACAGGACTTCTAGTGTGTTAGTGGCATCACACAGAGCTCCTCTATTTTCTTTGCAGAAGCACCCACAGGACTTCTAGTGTGTTAGTGGCATCACACAGAGCTCCTCTATTTTCTTTGCAGAAGCACCCATAGGACTTCTAGTGTGTTAGTGGCATCACACAGAGCTCCTATATTTTCTTCTCAGCAGCACCCACAGGACTTCTAGTGTGTTAGTGGCATCACACAGTGCTCCTCTATTTTCTTTGCAGAAGCACCCACAGGACTTCTAGTGTGTTAGTGGCATCACACAGAGATCCTCTATTTTCTTTGCAGAAGCACCCATAGGACTTCTAGTGTGTTAGTGGCATCACACAGAGCTCCTATATTTTCTTCTCAGCAGCACCCACAGGACTTCTAGTGTGTTAGTGGCATCACACAGAGCTCCTCTATTTTCTTTGCAGAAGCACCCACAGGACTTCTAGTGTGTTAGTGGCATCACACAGAGCTCCTCTATTTTCTTTGCAGAAGCACCCACAGGACTTCTAGTATGTTAGTGGCATCACACAGAGCTCCTCTATTTTCTTTGCAGAAGCACCCATAGGACTTCTAGTGTGTTAGTGGCATCACACAGAGCTCCTCTATTTTCTTCTCAGCAGCACCCACAGGACTTCTAGTGTGTTAGTGGCATCACACAGAGCTCCTCTATTTTCTTTGCAGAAGCACCCACAGGACTTCTAGTGTGTTAGTGGCATCACACAGAGCTCCTCTATTTTCTTTGCATAAGCACCCACAGGACTTCTAGTGTGTTAGTGGCATCACACAGAGCTCCTCTATTTTCTTTGCAGAAGCACCCACAGGACTTCTAGTGTGTTAGTGGCATCACACAGAGCTCCTCTATTTTCTTTGCATAAGCACCCACAGGACTTCTAGTGTGTTAGTGGCATCACACAGAGCTCCTCTATTTTCTTTGCAGAAGCACCCATAGGACTTCTAGTGTGTTAGTGGCATCACACAGAGCTCCTATATTTTCTTCTCAGCAGCACCCACAGGACTTCTAGTGTGTTAGTGGCATCACACAGAGCTCCTATATATTCTTCTCAGCAGCACCCACAGGACTACCGACTACAATGGCTGGAAGACCACCAAGGGGAGCGAGAGCGTGCAGAGCCAAGAACACAGGGCAGGCAGGCTCTGTTTCTAGTGGACGTGGACGTGGACGTGGACGTGGTCGTGCATCGTCATCAGCACGTGGCCATGGGACACGCGCGTCTTTGTTTTCGGCAGCTGGACATGTGGAGCCGCATCATGCTGAAGGCTTGGTAGAATGGATGACCAAGCCCTCCTCATCCTCCTCATCCTCTCTCACCCAGGCTCAGGGTACTGACAGAGCATCATCAGCCACCCCTTCCCTAGACCCACCATGTCCTCCTGAGGAGTCCCCCGAACTCTTTGAGCACAGTGTTGGGTACATGCTCCAGGAGGATGCCCAACGATTCGAAGGCTCGGATGATGATACCCAGCTTGAGGAATCTGGCAGTACTGTTCCACCAGCTGCAGCTTACTGCCAGGTTTGCTCTAGTGGTGAAGAGGGAGGGGATGATGAGGTCACTGACTCCACGTGGGTGCCTGAAGGGAGAGAGGATGAGGAGGAGGACGAGGAGGAGGAGGATGCGGCGTCACATGTCCAACGAGGCAGGATGCCCCCTGGAGGCCAGGTAGAGGCCAGCACAGCAACTGTACAACACCGCAGAGCTCCGCCTGTGCAGGGCGCTGCCTCTGCACGTTATCAGAAAAGTTCTTTGGTGTGGGCCTTTTTTGAGACGAGTGCAGCAGATCGCACCACTGCTATTTGCAATATTTGTCTCAAGCGTATCTCGCGTGGCCAAAACATCAGCCGCTTGGGCACCACAAGCATGACCAGACATATGGCGACCTGCCATGCAGCTCGTTGGCAGGCACACATAAAAGACCCACACCAAAGAACTAAGCGGACCTCTCCTTGCTCCTCCTCAGCTGGGATCTCCATCCCCACTACACCTTCAGTCCTCTCTGAAAGCTGCTCTGAGAGGACTGAAGGTGTAGAATTAGGTGTGTCACAACCAAGTACTTGCAGTACACCGACGTCCGATTGCAGCAGGCAAATTTCCCTGCCCCAGCTGCTGGACCGTAGAAAGAAGTACACTCCCAGCCATCCACATGCCCAGCGGTTGAATGCTAGCCTGGCTAAATTGCTAGCACTTCAACTGCTGCCTTTTCAGTTGGTAGACTCGGCCCCCTTCCGTGAGTTTGTTCAATGTGCGGTTCCTCAGTGGCAGGTTCCCAAACGCCACTTTTTCTCGCGGAAGGCGATTCCGTCTCTCTACCGGCATGTGGAGGGCAATGTCCATGCCTCGCTGGACAGGGCGGTCAGCGGTAAGGTGCATATTACCGCTGACTCATGGTCCAGCAGGCATGGACAGGGAAGGTACCTTTCTTTCACGGCCCATTGGGTCACTCTATTGGCAGCTGGGAGGGATGCAGGACAAGGTGCAGTAGTGTTGGAGGTTGTTCCGCCACCACGCCTCCAAAACGCGACTACTGCTACTGGTTGTGACACACCTCTCTCCTCCACCCCCTCCTCTTCTTCTTCCTCCAGTGCTCTGTCCTTGGAACCAGCGGTGCTCCGTAGGCGTACAAGGGGCTACGCAAGTACGCAGGCAAAAAGATGCCATGCCGTGCTTGCGCTGGTGTGTTTGGGGGACAGGAGCCCAAAACACGTGCTGCTGGAGGATTTGTGACTGATCATAGGGTGCGCCTGTCCACCGCCTCGGTTGATCGACTGACATTCATCAAAATGAATCAGTCTTGGATCACCACCAGCTACCAGGCACCTGAGGCGGATATAACCGAATAATTTTTAATGTCACATCCCTTCAAGACTGCCTATGCTGATGCTGAGTGACTGTCCTCTTATGTTCACTGACTATCCTCTTCCTCCTCCTCAATGATCCATGCCACCACACCAGTGCCTAAGGCACAATTTTTCAGCCCCTGTTTAACAGGGGCGTGTACTTACAATTTTTTAAAAAAATGCTTCGCAACACGTGTGACTGCTGTGCTCCAAGTACAGTCTCTGTGAGGGCCGTGTTGCAGTGTTGTGGCACCAGCACCAGTGCCTAAGGCACAATTTTTCAGCCCCTGTTTAACAGGGGCGGGTACTTACAATTTTTTAAAAAAAATGCTTCGCAACACGTGTGACTGCTGTGCTCCAAGTACAGTATCTGTGAGGGCCGGGTTGCAGTGTTGTGGCACCAGCACCAGTGCCTAAGGCACAATTTTTCAGCCCCTGTTTAACAGGGGCGTGTACTTACAATTTTTTTAAAAAAATGCTTCGCAACACGTGTGACTGCTGTGCTCCAAGTACAGTCTCTGTGAGGGCCGTGTTGAAGTGTTGTGGCACCAGCACCAGTGCCTAAGGCACAATTTTTTCAGCCCCTGTTTAACAGGGGCGGGTACTTACAATTTTTTAAAAAAAATGCTTCGCAACACGTGTGACTGCTGTGCTCCAAGTACAGTCTCTGTGAGGGCCGTGTTGCAGTGTTGTGGCACCAGCACCAGTGCCTAAGGCACAATTTTTCAGCCCCTGTTTAACAGGGGCGGGTAATTACAAATCTTGATCTAATAGTTCACAGCAGGGCCCATTCCTGCGCCCACCAAGAGTAACTATGAGGGCCTGCAGTCTTGTGGCAACACCGTCCACCACCACCGCCAAAGGCCCAATTTTTCTGCCCTGTTCATCAGGTGCTTGCAATTACAAATCTTGATCTAATAACTCACAGCAGGGCCCATTCCTGCGCCCACCAAGAGTAACTATGAGGGCCTACAGTCTTGTGGCAACACCGTCCACCACCACCGCCAAAGGCCCAATTTTTCTGCCCTGTTCATCAGGTGCTTGCAATTACAAATCTTGATCTAATAACTCACAGCAGGGCCCATTCCTGCGCCCACCAAGAGTAACTGTGAGAGCTTACAGTCTTGTGGCAAAACCGTCCACCACCACCACCACCACCCCCAATTTTTCTGCCCTGTTCAACAGGTGCATGCAATTACAAATCTTGATCTATTAACTCACAGCAGGGCCCATTCCTGTGCCCACCAGTCTTGTGGCTACACCAACATCTAATAGGGCAAATTTCTGCAGAGTATATACGCCAGGCCCCTACTTTCAAACATCCAACTTACAAACGACTCCTACTTGCAAATGGAAAGAGAAAACAGGAAGTGAGAGGAAATCTACCCCTAGGAAGGGAAATTCTATCCTGTTAGATTTAATTTGGGAAAAAGGTATCTCCTCTCTACTGATACTTTATCACCAATCCTTGTTTCAATTAAAACCCCACTTTTTCCAAAAACATTTGTCATTGGGACGGAAAGTTAGGTGACATGTTCTGAACAGATGTGCAAAGACAGCAAATGTTACAGGGGTGATAACCCCTCCCTATGTTCTCCAAAAAGCTTAAAAATAGATTTTTTTGGGATGGAGCTACACTTCATAATGTACCTGTTCAGATTCTACTTAAGAACAAACCTAAAGCCGCAAGTGGTTTTAAATGGCTTCTTTTTTTCCTTTACAAATGTCATTTTGTGCAAGGACAGTTCTAAACACGGGAAACACATGCCACTTCACAGGCATACTTTAGACACCCCCCAGGTACCATATTTAAAGGAAAATTTCACTTTTTTTTTTTCACTTTATGCATCATTAAAATGACTGCTCCCGAAAAAACGTTAGTTTTTAAAAGTTCTTTTTGCATTGATATATGTCCCCTGGGGCAGGACCCAGGTCCCCAAACCTGTTTTATGACATTAACATGCATATTGGCCGTTGTAATTAGCACTTTTGATTTCGAACGTTCGCGTCCATTATAACGTATAGGGTTCGAAAATTCGCGCGAACTTTCGGTCGGTTCGAAGGTTCTGGTGCGAACCGAACCCGGGGGTGTTCGGCTCATCCCTAGATGTATCCCTAGGTATTTAAGAGAGTTTGAGCACCAGTGGTAGGAGTAGTTTTGCTGTAGGGTGATAAGATCTGAAGGTGGGATGAGTATTGGTAGGGCCTCTGTTTTGCTTGTGTTGATTTTATACCCTGAAAGGAGGCTAAATTCTTTAAGCAAGACATGTAAGCTTGGGAGAGAGGTGTGGGGTCTGTTCAGAGTCAATAGAATATCGTCTGCAAACAATGATAGTTTGTATTCGTTATGATGCAGGGAAACCCCCGAATGTCAGGGTGGATGCGGATGGCTGCAGCTAAGGATTCGAGACAAAGGATAAAAAATAAAGGGGATAACAGGCATCCCTGTCTGGTACCGTTACTCAGGGAAAAGGAAGGGGATAAATAGGAAGACAGTTAGACTTGGGATGAGAGTTGGGAATATAGAGCATGCAGTGCTGCCATGAAGGGGCCGCTGAAACCATAATTGGAAACTGTGGCAAACATAAAGGGCCAACTGAGCCTTTCAAAGGCTTTCTGCGCATCAAGGCTTAATATTAGAGCTGAACGATTCATTCTGTTCAACAAATCTATAAGGTCTATGGTGCGTCTCGTGTTGTCGCTGGCGTGTCTGGCAGTTACAAAGCCTACTTGGTCTTTGTGCACTAGTCTAGGTATGAGTTGTGAGAGGCGATTCGCCAAGATTTTTGTAAATATTTTGTAATCAGAGTTGAGTAAAGCAATGGGCCTATAGTTGTCAGGAAGGGAGGGGTCTTTACCAGGTTTTGGAATTACAGAGATATGTGCATGAAGAAATTGAGGGTGGGGGACAGTACAGTGAAGTAGGGAAGTAAAAAGAGAAAGTAAATGTGGGCTCAAAATTGGCAGAAAGGCTTTATAGTATGAGTAAGGCAGGCCATCCGGGCCAGGGGACTTTTGAGTAGCGAGGTTTTTGACTACTTCAGCTGATTCTTCAGGGGTGATTGCAGAGTTCAGAGAAGAGCAGTGCTCGGGTGAGAGTGTGGGCAAATGTAGTGAGTTAACCGCTTCCCGACCGCTCACTGCATATATACGTCAGCAGAATGGCACGGGCAGGCAAAACCACGTACCTGTACGTGGCCCTTTAAATGCCGACCCGTGGGTCGCGAGCGCACCGCCAGCGGCGCGCTTGTGACCTGGTCGGGAGCTCCGTGACCCCGGCCGCGGGACCAGCGGACCCGATCGCCGCTGGTGTCCCGCGATCGGGTTACGGAGCTGAAGAACGGGGAGAGGTTTGTGTAAACAAACCTCTCCCCGCGCTTCCTACTCTGCCTGTCATTGATTGGCTGTTCCCGGTCATCGGGAAAGCCGATCAATGACGTCAGACGTCAGCCCCGCCCCCTAATGTCAAAAAACACACACACGTCAGAGCCCATAACCCCTCCCCCTAGTGGTTAACTCTTTCACTACAACTGTCATTTATACAGAATCAATGCATTTAAATAGCATTGATTGCTGTATAAATGACAATGGTCCCAAAAATGTGTCAAAAATGTCCGATGTGTCCGCCATAATGTCGCAGTCACAATAAAAAAATCGCTGATCGCCGCCATTACTAGTAAAAAAAAAAAAAATATTAATAAAAATGCTATAAAACTATCCCCTATTTTGTAAACGCTATAACTTTTGCGCAAACCAATCAATAATCGCTAATTGTGATTTTTTTTAACCAAAAATATGTAGAAGAATACGTATTGGCCTAAACTGAGGAAAAAAAAAATTTTATATATTTTTTGGGGATATTTATTATAGCAAAAAGCAAAAAATATTGCATTTTTTTCAAAATTGTCGCTCTATTTTTTTCCCTCACAATGGTCCACAGCATTAGCCACTAGCTACAGAGCAACACGTGCCTCCAACCTCTGGGAACTGATACTCAAAGTCAACCTCAGATGGTACATTACCCCAGCTCAAATCCACAAATATGCTCCCTCAGTAGTACCCAGCTACTGGAGGAATTGTGGGGAACCAGGTAATCTCCTTCATATTCTATGGGGATGTAACAAAATATTGAAACTCCAACAGTCCCATTACCAGAACTTGCCTTGTTAAATATAGGAATTGAAAACTTTCCTCCTCACCTTAGATATGCGACCACTCATATCCTCTTAGCTGCTAGGCTCACCATCACCAGACACTGGAAATCTGCAGATCTGATACTAGTAGATGAGGTAATCTCTTTAGTGCATACACAGGCGCTCTTTGGCGCCTACGAATGCATGTTTGCAGCCTCGGTGGGGGGACTGGCTGCCACTACCATGGTGTGGTTACCATGGCTTGAATGGTTTCAGGATGACCTGTGTAATACCGCTTAACTAATCTAGTACTTCAGCACTGCTTTATGACTATAATAAGCAACAGCTTAGTTCTCCTAAAAAGTTATGTTTTGTTCTGTTACTCATGACTACCTTACAAACGTGCTGTACATTGTTACGTTCTCTCTGTAGCAACCAAAATAACATCCTATACTCTACTGTTCATGTATTTGTGTATTGATTAAAATCAATAAAAATCGATTGAAAAAAAAAGTGTAATTTAGTGTCCGATTTGTCCGCCGCAATATTGCAGTCCTGCTATATGTCGCTGATTGCTGCCATTACTAGTAAAAAAAAAATATGTCCCCGGATTTCATTAAAAAAATCTGGTCACCTTAGAATAAATACCGTACCTTCTTCTTACCTACTCTATGCCTTAGGGCCTGTGTCACTGGCTATTTGAGCTAGTGTCAATGGGCAAATGCTTGTTTTTAGGTACATTCCGCTTACATTGGAGATTAGTTTGAGACACTTCTAAGATCCTTCACAGTTTATTGACAGGTGCATTTGACCTACAGTTAGCCTCCTGCTAACCTGCAGTTGACCTCCTTCTAAGCTGCACATATGTACTTTAAACTGCTTTTGGATTCCTATTAACTTCTATGGGAAGAGAAGTAAGTTCTGAGGTTAACAAATAGCTGTCAACAGAGGTCTTCAGTCTTCCAGTGTTAGTTTTTTAGTTTGTCATACCTTGTTGCTGCCATATCAGAAAGGTATACTCCCTTCCTATTATATTTAAAAATATAATAACTATATGAACTACCCACCTAACTCCAAGCAACCCCATCTATACTACTAAAAGCATATAGTGTACCCTTCCTCTTTGTTGTTTTATGCTCATCTTATGATGTATAATGCTGCATGCTAAGCTGACACTTCAAGAATAAATTAATATAATGTAACCAAACATTATCTACCTGTCTCTCCTTCTTTCTTGCTCCCTTTATTTCTCCCTTTGTAGCAAAGTGTTGTATAACAACAACAATAATAGTTGATAGATAAAAAATATACCTCACTCGGTTATAATCTGAACTAAATATTGGCAGCTACTAAAAAACTATGCAGCCCTCAACACCTTAAATGTATTGTGCTTCTACAAGGTCACCAACATTCTAGATTTAAATAGTAGCACAAATTCTGAGACAAAAGTAACCAACTTAAAAGGGGCTTACTGTATATAAAATATTTTTTTGCAAATGAAATAGGAGATTCATCCCCAGGAAGAAAAAAGTTTGACTATTTGTCTATCAACATGTAAATATTACAATACTAAAGCTGATAATAATGTTTTTTTTTTTTTTTTTTTCTGCATACCTATATAAATGCAACTTAAATTTTGTAAGCAAAAGGCACTGGGGTGTGATTTTTAATATTGTACTAGCTTTGCTGACATTTGGAATACAGTTATAGTATTTGTTTTTCTGCTTTACCTAACACCAACTGTTCCCCATTAGATTTGCATGACTGCCTTTTATAGCCATGGTTGCCATTTTAAGTTATCGGAGTAATTGTTCCTCGGGTCAAAGGCATGACTTTTTTATGTGTCAATGATTTTGATTTAAATTGAGTCTTAAGGGAAAAAAGTAGGTAAGTATTAAGTTTTACTTACAAGCTTTATAAAGAAAATAACCTAAGAAATAAAACCATTGAATTTGATGCAGTAATGTAAGTACCATGCCTATTTATTTCTTTATAAAAATTTATTGAGGGATTCCCAAAGACTAAAACAAATAAGAAGGCATAAGCAAATAGTCCACCCAGACCAATTTGCAAATTGGACCTACCTAACAGACATGTTGCATACCAGAAGCTGGGGGAAATGTTTTTAAAGTTTGAACTGCGCAATACTTAGATTATAATGGATACAAATGGAAGTTTGGATCTTCAAAAATTATTTCCACATGAAAGGCCTTTATTCCAAATGTTCACTCACCCCTACTGTTTCTTTTTTCCTATTATAGGAGAAAAAAATGCTTCACTGAAAACTGTCAGGCTGAAATGAATGCAGTGGTTGTTGGCATTAATACTGGAATACTTAATTGCCTCCCCTGTGTAAGGTGCTTCTTCTACAAAAGTTGTAAATGGGGAAGTTAAAAAAAGTATAAAATATTTACTTAATGCGAATTTCCGCCTGCAAAAAAAAATGTAAAGGTCAGCAGCTACAAATACTGCAGCTGCTGACTTTTAAAATAAGGACACTTACCTGTCCAGGGGACCCGCAATGTCCTCACCCGAAGCCGACCCATCCCTCAGCTCCGGGTGGAGGCGCCGGCATCTTCAGTAAGGGAATCAGGAAATGAAGCCTTGCAGCTTCACACTCTGTTTCCTTCTTCTCATGCGCGAGTCGCACTGTGCATTCTGATTAGTCCCTGCTGTCTTCTGGGACCTGTGTGTTTCCCAGAAGACAGCGGAGGGGACGGAAGAGGGACCAGACATGGCGTAGTTTGTTGCGGATTCTGCGGTGCTCTTTTACAGGAAGTGGATTAGACAGGTATCTGCTCCCCCCTGAAAGGTGCCAAATGTGACACCAGAGGAGGGGGGGGGCGGATCAGCGGAATTTCCATCTCTGGGTGGAACTCCGCTTTAAATGTTATTCTTAAAGTATATATAAAGCCCAAATTTTTTTTTTTTTTTTTTTTTTTTAGTTTTGTTTTAAGTAGAGAAAGATTTCCTCTCTATATATTTTGTTATATTTGTCGTAGTTGTCCGACTTACCTGCTGGTTTGGAGGCTGAAACGTTTGCCAAATCCAACCGTCTTCTATCCACTTACACCCTCATCCAAAAAGTTTGGAATAAGGCCCCTTTCACACAATCGGACCAATCAGATCCGCCTGTCAGTTTTGACGACGGATCTGAATGGACGCTCCATGTTAGTCTATGGAGTGTCGGATGTCAGCGGAGACATGTCCGCTGACATCCGACCCGGTCCGATCCGCCAAAAGCAGACGTATGGCTCTACGTCCATATCCGTCGCTGGCGGATCAGATCGGGTGAGATCTGATGAAAACGGACACACTGTCTGTTTTCATCCGATCTCTCCAGTGTGACCAGCGGCGCTCGCAAGCCCCTCCCCGCTCAGTGAGCAGAGAGGGACTTGTCATCCGCCGGTTCAGTGGAGATCAACAGAGAGATCTCCCGCTGAGCCGGCGGACAGAGGCGGACTCCATGGAAGCGGAGTCCGCCTCATGTGAAAGGGGCCTTAGGCTAAACAGCTCCAGCAGGTCACTGGTTTTACTAGTTTCAGTCCTATGTGGCAAAATAACCACTACCCTTGCTCAACGGTGGCTTAAATGGGGTATAACTCACCTTTACCATATCTTTAAGAATGGGTCCCTATGCTCATTTAAGGAATTATGTATGAAGTTTTGCCTACCTAAATTTATGTACTTCTATTTTTTACAACTTAAGCATGCTGTGGCAGGACAGGGCTCAGCGAATGGCAGCAATCTCCTACACCAGTGTTCAATATGGTGGCTGAAACCGTCTCCACCAAGGGATTTATCTCTAGATGTTTTGCAAACATTTTTTAACCATCTTTCCCTTGAGGGGGGGGGGGGGAGATAGGAGCGGGATTTTGGTCCTTTTATAGATGATCAATGGGAGGAGGCCTTACAGGCACTGCCCCAATGTTCCCTTAATGTGACACAAAGACTCATGCAACTGTATTTACTCTTAAGGGTGCCTTTTACCATAGCCAGATTACACACAATAGGCATTCCAGACTCCCCTATGTGTGGCAAGTGTTACAGAGATCATAGGGATTTGATCCACTTAACTTGGAGGTGTCCCATTATCCACCTATACTGGGTGGGAATACCATGAACTCTGTGTTCCAGACCTCAATTCCACTTGACCCCAAACCATGCCTTCTGGGCATATGGGATTATTTTCAATTGCTGGCCCCCATGAGAGAGGCAGTGGCAAGAGCTTTCTTTCAAGCCCGGAGGATATTTTTTTGAAACTTGAATTCTATAGACTCCCCTTCACACAAAGAATGGATTCAATGTATGGGGGGAACCCTAAGATTAGAGAAGTGTATCTATCAACACAGGAGCCACCATAAATTTGATAACTTATGGGGTCCTTGGTTGGATGCCCTAGGTTTGAGCCCATTGGAACTGGTGATAGACAGACTACTCATTGGCTAGGTTTGTTTTCTAATATTAATGTACATAAATGTGCAATTTACCAACTACCAAGGTTACGAGCACTGAACTTATTCTCTCTGGAGAATAGATGCTTGAGAGGGGATATGATTTTAATTTACATATACCATACTGGTGACCCCACAATAGGGATACAACTTTTCCGTGGAAGGGAGTTTAATAAGACACGTGGCCACACAATTAAGATTAGAAGAAAAGAGGTTTAACCACTTCAATACAGGACATTTTCACCCCCTTCCTGCCCAGACCAATTTTTAGTTTTCAGCGCATTTTAACTGACAATTGCGCAGTCATGCGACGTTGAACCCAAACAAAATTGATGTCCCTTTTTCCTCACAAATAGAGCTTTCTTTTGGTGGTATTTTGATCACCTCTGCAGTTTTTATTTTTTGCGCGATAAACAAAAGAAGAGCAAACATTTTGAAAAAAAACACAATATTTTTTACTTTTTATAAAAGTAAATAATAATGTGGCGCTTGCTAGCTCCAATAAATGCACATCCATTGAGGTCTTCCAAAAGGATAAATCAGAATGGCGTCCTTATGTTGATATATTCAATCCAATTGCACAGCCAAAGATAGGGATCAGTGCTAATGCAATATCTTGAATGGGCAACTAATATTCACAGATACATGGCTGTATTCCCACAACATAGATAACAATCTGTGCAAATAAGCAAATAAATCCAGCTAACTACATGAGTAAATAAATAAATCACATCAATAAATAACTCAAAAATATTGAAGTGCAAAACATGTGAAAGTTCATGTGTAAAAAAATGGTAAGTAAATAAATTCAGCAACACTGTGTGCATAAATAGAGAAAAAAGTGTTCCCACATAAATATAAAAAAATATAAATAAACTGGTCGGTGCAAAATAGCTTAAAATAAATTAAATCTGTGAAATAAATGCCTGTGCAAAAATGCCAATGTGAACGATAAGTCAGCAAAAAAATGCCTGTGCAAATAATGCCTGTGCAAAAATGCCAATGTGAATAATAAATGTGCTGAATGATGTGCCAAAAATGCCCAGTATTACTTTAAAGTGCAAAGCAAGTAAAGATCAAAGCAATAGTCCAAACAGTGCTTCAAATAAATAGTTATTAAAATTCTAATGTGTAACACAGTCTCAGCTAAGGATTTCCTGTGTAGGAGCTCCGTTTTCATGTGCCTTAAAGTTCAATGCTTGCAGCCAGTGATCCCATCCATGCAAATTCCAGTGAGGTGATAAAGAATGTTTGCCCCAGCCTCTTACCTTAAGGTAAGGTATAAATCACCTTACAATCAATAGCTGCTCCTGCTTCTGGGCTTCACCTGCTGACGCTGTTCCAGATTAAACCAATCCCACCAGGCACTCAATCATAAAATCAGGGCAGAAACAGGGAAGGACTCCATAGTGTAACAAGTCAGAACAACGTTTTTTAATAAAAATAAAAGACTTACAGTTTCATTTTAAAATTAACAGCGGTAGTACAAACTGTGTGACCGATCCCGGCCGAGATCGGACACGCTCTGTAACCCGACTCTCTCTCCTGACAGCGGTAATTAACAGCGGTAGTACAAACTGTGTGACCGATCCCGGCCAAATCGGACACGCTCTGTCACCCGACTCTCTCTCCTGACGCATATCGTCACTGTCCACGTAACTTTATCAAACGATTCCTTTGATAATATAATTCGTTTGACACTAATTCACCTATTTTAGTGCTACATTTTTTACTCATATTACTTTTGAATCTTGTCACATTCTTGTGTAGCTGTTTTCACTTTTTTGCATTGAAAATGGAGTTTAGAGCAGTAATTATTTTATACCCATCAACATGAGGACGCCATTCTGATTTATCCTTTTGGAAGACCTCAAGGGATGTGCATTTATTGGAGCTAGCAAGCGCCACATTATTATTTACTTTTATATTATTGCTTGGTGTGAGAACACTTTTATGGTGGCTGCTGCATTTTTTAGCTTTGTAGTGTATTTTGGTTTGCATTTTTTTCCCTGAGTGATTTGCGCACTAGTCACCCCACATATAACATATTTTTTACTTTTTGCTATAATAAATATCCCATTTTAAAAAAAAAATTATTTCCTCAGTTTAGGCCGATGCGTATTCTTTTTACATATTTTTGGTAAAAAACAATCACAATAAGCGTATATTGATTGGTTTGCACAAAAGTTATAGCGTCTACAAAATAGGGGATAGTTTTATAGCATTTTTTTTTACTAGTAATGATGGCAATCTGTGATTTTTTTGTGACTGTGACATTGCGGCAGACATATCGGACACTTTTGACACATTTTTGGGACCATTCACATTTATACAGCGATCAGTGCTTTAAAATTGCACTGATTACTGTGTAAATGTGACTGGCAGGAAAGGGGTTAACACTAGGGGTCTAGGGAGGGGTTAATTATGTTCCCTGGGAGTAATTCTAACTGTAGGGGGAGGGGACTCACAAGGGGAGGAGACTGATCGGTGTTCCTCTGTACTAGGAACACACCATCGGTCCCCTCTCCTCTGACAGGACGTGGATCTGTGTGTTTACACACACAGATCCATGATCCTGCTGTGTTCCCGGGCAATCGCGGGTGACCGGCGGACATCGCGGCCGCCGGGCACGAGCACTGGGTCCGGAGCGCGCGCGCCCCCTAGACGGCCGGGAAGGAGAGGACATTATACGACGCCTGCCTAGGATGGGAGATCCCATCTGCGGGCGTTATATTACTATAGGCGGGCATTGAAGTGGTTAACCTTAGAATGCATAGAGGGTTCTTTACTGTAAGATCGGCAAGAATGTGGAATTCACTTCCACAGGCAGTGGTTTCAGCGAGGAGCATCGAAAGTTTAAAAAAAATATTAGATAATAGACATGTGCACACTGAAATATTTTGTTTCAGAATTTTGTTTTAATCCAAAAAATGAATTTATTTAGTTACTCCCGAAATTTGTTTTTATTTATTTTGTTTTGTTAAAAAATGCATTCGTCCAAGAAATCCAAAATAATTAAGGTTGAATCTGTCATTGAAGGCTTTTGGTGTCTGTCAAATTTTCTAAGAAGATTAGACGGAGCAGCTAAACTGTACAACACCGCAATTGTACATTTCTGGTCGAATGTTCCGCTTACAAGCTATAGTAGAATTCTAATGTTGTATGACACTAGTAATAATTATATTTATTAATTATTATTACTAGTCAACCAACATTAGAATTCTTCTATAGCCTACGAGCGGAGCATTTGACCATAAATGTCCGCTCGCGCCGACTGTTTCGTCGAATCTTCATGTCGAATCTTTTCTCTCTATGTCGAATAATCTTGGACTAATAGAGTTAGGTTAGGCACGTTCGACCTTTTTTGCTATTGTCTCTATAATGTTGAATCTTTTCTCTCTATGTCAAATCTTTTCTCTCTATGTAAAATAATCTTGAACTAATAGAGCTATGGTTAGGCACATTCGACCACAGGTTCGATGGACACAGATCGCTATTGTCAGCGTCATGTCAAATCTTCTATCTATATCGAACCATTGCAACGAAAACGAAAATAAAGCATTTGTTTATGTCAGATCTTTCAGTTTTCGGATTCTGCACATTCGTTAACATTTGTTAAAACGATAACAAAAATTCCCAAAATTCAGACAAAAATGCATTCGGACGAAAAGGAATGCACATGTCTATTAGATAAGCACCTGAACTACCACAACATACAGGGATATACAATGTAATACTGACATATAATCACACACATAGGTTGGACTTGTGTCTTTTTTCAACCTCACCTACTATGTAACTATGTAACTGCTATTAATGGAGGGGTGTTTTTCCTGAATTCCTGAATCATCTCATTGTGGACACTGTACTAACTATTGTATTGCTAGGTGGGACTGATATTCCATCTTTCACTTTTTTATGTTCTTATTGTTTGATTTATGTTGTGTTTACAGATGCTCAACTGTATCTGTAAGACAGTCTTGGCATTATCTTGTCTGTATTGTTTTTTTTTTCTTTGTTCTGTGTTTTATTATTTCAATAAAACTTTTCTTGATTTAAAAAAAAAGTAGGGAAAGATTAAAACCTCAGTTAAGTTTTTTTTTTTTCCAATTGGGAAGAATTCCTTTCAATTCCTAACCTACAGGCACTACAATAAGTAAAAGTACATTTCTCCAAATTGAGGAAGATTCTCTTTATCCTCGGGGGCGGAGCTAGCGGCGGACATGTGAGCAGCGCTTTGCGGGAGCTCCGGCTGAGACACAAGATCCTTCACACATCCTGAGTGTCTGTGGCACTATTCTGGGCACATCACCGGCTCACTTGTACCCCCTGGACCGGCCAGAACACCGGGGCATGGTTAAATACGGGCCCCCAGCTATGGATTCAGCCGTGGATCGTCTGTCCCGTTTTGCCTGGGGATCCCAAGATGGCGCCCGACACGAGGCAGACAAGCAAGGCCCAGGAAGCACACGGAGAAGCCAGGTGAAAAACTCGCCCGCACGATCAGAGCAGGTAGGCCCACTACCCCCCAGACCGAAGGGTAAGAGACGGGGAGTATCCTTAGACAGAGGCCCTGCTAGAGGTGTGGGTGAAGCTGATCAGGACCAGGCCGAGAACACTGGGGAGCCATCACTGACGCAGATTATGGAGGCCATTTACACCTGCCAAACCACCCTGACGGCATGAGGGCTGAAATGTCATTTATCAAGCAAGATATGCAGACGATCAGGGATCGGGCCTCAGAAGCTGAACAGAGGGTCAGTGACTTAGAAGATGTGGTGAGGCCTATGGAAAATAAAGTGCAGGACCTACACAGGGAGATTGGAACCCACACTGAGAAGCTTGGAGATATGGAAGACAGACAGAGGAGGAACAATCTCCGCTTCGTAGGTTTTCCTGAGAAAAGTGAAGGAAAGCAACCAGAAGACTTTTTAGAACTCTGGCTGCAAGACGCACTACCTGATACCACATTTTCACGTCTGTTTGCGATAGAGAGGGCCCACAGGATCCCATCCAAACCACCTGCACCAAGAGCCCACCCTCGCCCAATGATTGCAAAAATCCTCCACTTCAGAGACAGAGAGAATATACTGCGTGCTGCCCGGACAGAGGGTGAATTGATGTACAATGGGAATCGCATCTCCATATACCCTGACTTCTCAGCTGCTACCCAGAAACAGAGGGCCAGTTTTGTACATGTTAAGAAACGACTCAGAGACATGCAGATGCCTTACAGTATGTTATACAGTATGTTATACCCGGCAAAGCTGAGAGTCGTTGATAATGGCAAAGCTTACTTTTTCAATGTACCCGTGGAAGCATCACGTTGGTTGGACACCAGAGGGCGACGTAGCCCAGCAGCTGGGAACTGACATTAATGCTATCATAACTGGAGAAGATTGCTGTGAAATGCAACTGATGTGCACTGTTATAACCTGGAACTCACAATCCTTATGAGAGACTGCAGACACTTCATTACCTAAAGAGAAGTCTGGCCGTATTTCCTCTTCCTACCTGCCTTACCTGATATCCACCCGAATATACGGGAGAAAGGAGGATTTAAAGAAGAAGACAAAGAAGAAACCCACCTTGGGTTGAGAAATAATTTTTTTTTTTTTTTTCCCCTTTCCCCGCTCCTTTCCCTTCCCCCCCCCCCCCCTTTTTTTTTTTTTTTTTCTCTCTCCCTTATATCCTCCTGGAACTTATCGAAGATTTTTGGTGTTACACCCTCTACACCCCCCCCCCCTTTTTTTTTATCTCTCCCACTTATATGCAAAGCTGAGAGACTTATGTAGGTGTGTTTTTTTTTTTTACCTACACCCAGCGGGACTCACATGAGTAACAGAGACCTGTAACCCCCCCGAGGTCATTTAAAGTAATAGTTCTGTTATGGCATCAAGGCACACAAAGGTTTGGGTATGTGTGCAGGGTGGGTGGGGAGGGGAAGGGAAGGTTTATGTGGTGCTTAAATTTGTGCTGTGTGCTGCCGGTGTTTTTTCTGTTTCGCTCTCCGCAGATCTGGAAGTGCACCTGACGCCTCCGGGACAGTCTGCATTCCTAGGACTCCTGATACTATCTTGGTCTATATACCATGGCGGGTAAGATAAAACTTATATCATGGAATGTAAGGGGCATGAACTCAAAATTCAAGAGATCTCTGATCTTTGATTTTCTAAAAAGATACAAGCCTCACATTATATTCCTGCAGGAAACCCACCTGCAGGGATCTAGGGTGATGGCCCTTAAGAAAGCAAATGTAATGCGGGTACTACACGCTGACTACTCCACCTACTCACGAGGAGTAGCCATCCTTGTGACGAAAAAAGCTGCAGCGCATATTGTACAGGTTAAATTGGATCCAAATGGTAGATTTGTGATACTAGTATGCCAAATATTTGAAACCCTCATGACACTGGTATGCGTGTATGTGCCGCCTCCATTCTCTCTGCAACTACTTGACAATATCCTGAAAGAAGCGATTATAATCGCACAAGGTCCAATACTACTTCTGGGAGATTTTAACGCGGTCACACATAGGAATCTGGACAGCCATGGCTGTACCCCTCACTCCCACCATGTTCTTTCCTTGTGGCTAGAGAGTTATGCTCTCACAGATGTATGGAGGCAGAGGCATCCTGATCTGAGGGAATACTCTTGCCACTCAGAGACCCATAAAACCCTATCAAGAATAGACCTTCTTCTATCTACCCTAGATGGTCTCCCACTTATTGAGAATGTTCGGTACCTCCCGAGAGCTATTTCAGACCACTCACCCCTTGAGGTCACATTAGATTTGAATATGCCGAGAGGCAGGAGACAGTGGCGCATGAATGTCCAATGGCTCCAAGAAGACTATGTGACTATAAAATGTAATATAGAAATTGACAATTACTGGAGAGAGAATGGAGCGGCAACTCGAATTGCTAACCAATGGGATGCATTTAAGGCTACTATGAGGGGTAGATTTGCAGATGAGACCAGGAACTTTGCCAGGGCCCTGAACTCTGAACTAAGAGCTGCAGAAACCCAGAGCATAGAGGCAGAAAGAGAGTATATTCAAAACCCAATACCTAATACTTATCAGATATGGCAAGATAAGACCAGACAGTATAAGCTACTCCTAACTGAACGTAACGCAAAGCAGCAATTGCAACAATCTAGATCATTTTTTGAGTTTGGCGACAAAAGTGGACGTTTGCTGGCTTTTTTAGCCAAGCCACTTTACACGCCAACCTCAGTACTTCAACTGAAAAGTTCCAACGGAACGATTGTAAGTGACTCATTGACGATTCTGAATACATTCGTAGAGTTCTACAGCTCCCTATACCAGATGCAAACACAGCATACTTCTGAGGACTTAGATGATTACCTGAGCTCCGTTCCACTGCCTTCCCTGTCCCTAGAAGACCGAGAGGCACTGGACCAACCCATCTCACAGGAAGAGATCCTGGCGGCTATCTCCTCTTTCAAAACCGTGAAGTCACCGGGTCTTGACGGGTTCCCAGCAGAATGGTATCAACTACACAAAGGAAAATTGACCCCATACCTCCAAAAAGTTTTTACTGCAGCGGAGAGAGGAGGAGTCCTCCCTGAGTCTATGAGGGAGGCCCTGATCGTGGTTATCCCCAAACCCGGGAAAGATCCGAGGGAATGCGAATAATACAGGCCAATCTCTCTGATAAATTCGGATGTCAAGATACTGGCCAAAATTTTGGCCAGTAGACTGCTATCTGTGGTTCTCAACCTAGTTAACTCAGATCAAACTGGTTTTATACCTGGCAGATGCACACAGATGAATCTTCGTAGACTATATGTCAATTTACAAACCCAACACTCCAATACGGGAAAAAGGGTCATAGCCTCTTTAGATACAAAAAAGGCATTCGACTCAGTCGAATGGAACTATCTCTTCTCCACTCTGAGGAAAATGGGATTAGGCCAACGTTTTATTTCCTGGGTGAAAATACTATACAAGGACCCTAAAGCGAGCGTTAGAGTGAATGGTCTTATATCTGAACCTTTTCAAATACATAGGGGGACGAGGCAAGGATGTCCTCTATCCCCCCTCCTGTTTGCACTTGCTATAGAGCCTCTAGCAGCTAAATTGAGAACCCATAATTCCATTAAGGGGTTTGTGGCTGGGGATCTGGAGGAACGGGTTTCACTGTATGCTGACGATATGCTTTTATATCTGGGGGACCCTGATGAGTCTTTGTCCGCAGCTGTCTCCTTGATCCGGGAATTCGGCGATTATTCCGGTTTCCGCATCAACTGGACTAAGTCGGCTCTGTTTCCTCTTGACCCCCAGCCAGATATATCTCTACCAGAAAGTTGCCCACTGACGGTTGTCACTGAATTTAAATACTTGGGGATTAAGGTTAGCCTACCGGCGACTTCATTTGTGGACGTAAATTTTATGCCAGTAATAACAACATTCCAAGATAGGATATTGAAATGGAAAGATCTGCCACTCACGTTATTTGGAAGAGCCAATTTATTTAAAATGATTTTCCTCCCTAAGTTTCTTTACATTCTATCTAACGCTCCAATATATATCCGAAAAAAGACCTTTAAACATATTGACTCACTGCTGACCTCATTCTTATGGGGTGGGGGGGCCGTCAGGATCTCTTTGGAGCTTCTCCAATTGCCTGTCAGGAGAGGTGGTTTGGCGGTACCGGACCTTCGCCTGTACTACCTAGCCTCGCAGCTAGTACATATCCACTGGCAAATGTTTCCACAGCTGAACAATGCGGCAGTGGATATTGAAGCCGCTGTAGTTAGTTCCTATGAAGCGCTGTTGAACTACTTCTTCAGGGGAGCGACCCCTGCAGATAGAGGGAAAGAAATGCTAAAATCCGCAAAAAGAATCCTAACCATTTGTATGAAACACCTTGACGATAGTCCTCTACAGGAATCGCCCAACGCACCGCTTTGGTATAATCCTTGCCTTCAGGAGTTTTTCCACCTAGAAGATGGCTATAGATGGGCTCAGTTTGGGCTCACATATCTACATCAACTGTATGATGATAAAGGGGACCTTAAATCCTTTATACAACTAAAAAGGGATCTGGATATCCCTGATACGTGGGAGTATCAATTTCAGAGATTAAGACATGCCGCGCAGGCCCAGTTTGGACCAGCTCCGGTAATGCTAGCCAACACTAAGATGGAAAGGCTCCTTGCTCAACCGGAACACACAAAACTAGTATCTACATACTATAACACTCTAGCCGAAAAGCCAGCCCCAAAGGAAACTCAAAGATAGATGGATAGCAATTATACCTGAGATCACAGACGAACAATGGGGAGAGGTTGTAAATAACTACTTACCACTGGTAGTCTCCGCTAGAGACAAGATGATACAACTTAGATACCTACATCAATCGTACTACACTCCTCTTCGACTATATAAAATGGGCAGAAGGGACAGTCCCACCTGCCACAAGTGTCAGATAGCAGATGGATCTTTTATACACATGGTGTGGGAGTGCAATAGAATTAGGCCTTTGTGGTCCCAAGTGACCCAATTCATAGCGGACACATTGGATCTACCTAATATCTGTAGCCCCCTTATAGGTTTGTTGGGTATTATAGAAGATGAAGTTATGAACAATAACACTAGAATATTACTGAAACTACTATTCTTTTATGTACGGAAACTGATTGTTCTAAATTGGATTAGGAGGGAATGTCTCACCCTGAATGCCTGGAAGGGTCTAGTTAATAACAATGTTACCCTATACAAAATGACATATGAAACTAGAGGTTGTCCGAAGAAGTTCCATAAAATATGGAATAAATGGGTTGCAGCAACCGAAACGGCTCAATCCGATGCTCAATGAACGATATAGTCTACAAAGATAGACAGCGTTTAGAAGGTGATATTGGGGAGAGTGAAACGGCAGCACACAGCACAAATGACTGGGTTATAGTTGAGGGAAACATCTCTCAAACAATTTGACCCCAGAGGGCTTTGAGTGATAGCATATGGCCTGGAGAATCTATATGTATGCACGTTGGGATCAACGTTGGTTGAAATGCACTGGGGGCTATTATTCAATATGGTAATATTTCTTATATGAGATTTGTTTTCCTATGGTTCAGTTCTGGTTTTCAATGTTCTTCTTATATTTGTTTTTTCCTTTTCAAAAAAAAAAATGCTGAATATATGACTGTCCTTTTTTTTTTGAGGAAACATACAACAGATAACAAAACGATCCTTGTGATGGTAATGTGATGATGATACATGTTTCCTGAGATATACTGTACAACTGTCTATATTTTGTATATTTGGCAATAAAAACGTTTAAAAAAAAAAAAATAAAAATAGGAGACATGGGTCCCAAATAGATAAAACAATACAGAAATTTTGAAACAAATTTACACTGACAGACAAAGGGCTTTTACAACAATATAGTTTACATAACCAAATGTTGGGGGTAAAAGTGAACCTGACGCGTTTCGACCCGTTTTAGTGGTTTTGTCTGTTTGAAAGAGAAAGGGTAAGAACAATATATTGTAACAATACTTCATTTGCATATATATGTCTCCAATTGACCTTTCACATCACATAGCATAATATCATATTGTACTGTGAAATATTTACCTAGTGTGTACATTTCTTGTGGATTACTCCTTATATGTGATGGGGTTCCCTCTAGGTCGGTGTGCTCCAGGTCCTAGATAGCGTCCCGCTATAGCGCCCCCCAGCGGGCGCGCAGAAGGCAAGGCGATCCAACAACGGGACTTACGAGGGGTCACATCCAATGGGTAGGCTACCCACGGGTCCGTACGTGGGCCAAGCAGGCAGGGGAGGGGGATGGGAGGGGGGGAGGGGGAAAGGGAAAAAAGGGAAAAAAGCGGGAAGTGGGAAGAAAGGGGGGGAGGGAGGAGGGATGGAAGTGGGGTTCCTTGAGGTCCCCTGTTCTGCACACCTGTCATGAGATCCAAGATCATATGCTTAGATGTATATCATAAGGGGTTGCCATAACGACTAAACAATGTCTAGTACATTTGAAACAGTGGTAGAGAGGATTTTGAAGTAAGAAGTAGTTGTGCCATTTATGTGTTTTTCCGATGGTACCGGTTTGTATGTTACTGTATCTGGACTGGTGGTTGGAGAAGGGAAAGAGAAGAGAGAGAGGGGAAAAGGAAAGCAAGTGGGGTAGGGAAGGGGAGGGAGTGGGGAAGTGAAGGAAGGGAAGGGCAAAGGAAAAGGGTGGAAACTGGGAGGGGGGAAAGAAAGGGGGAGGGGGGGGGAAGGGGGAGAGGGTGGAGGGAAAGGGGGGAAGGGGGGAAGGGGGGAGGGAAAGGGGGGAAGGGGGGAAAGGGGGGAAAAGGGTGGGGAAACCTAAACATGGCATGCACATGTGTAGGTGCACGTAGGGATGCTGCAGCATCCACATGGATAGAGCAGGGAAGGGTGGGATGGGACAAGATGGGACGGTGGAGGGAAAAGGAGAGGTGTTATATGAGAGTGGGGGGGGGAAAGGGGGGAGAATGGGGGAAGGGAGGAGAGGGGGGGAAGGAAAGAAGGAAGGGAAGGAGGGGGGATGGTGGAAAAGGGGGGGGAAGGGGAAAAAGAGGATGAATGTGGAAGGGAAAAGGGAAAAGGGGGAGTGAGAGGGTGAGTGAGGTGAGGTGCCAAGAGAAAGGGGGGGCTTATTGTGATGTCAATAAAAAAACTGATGCTCAATTGGGTGCTGTGCTGGTGATGCTGTGGGTCACTGGAATGAGGGGGTCCAAGAGTGGGGGTGTGAGTGGGTGAAAGTGTGCAGTGGGTGTCGCTGGGTGTGATGTGGGGAGCTAGAAGTTGGGACCATAGAGGGGTATGGGTATGTGTGAGTGTAAAACAAGGGAAGGCATGAGCAGAGAAAAGGTATGCAAGTATGTCAGATACCATCAAGCAATATAGAGTTACCTAATAGAGTTGGTGTATCTTGCTCAGGTTGCGAGGTGCGTTTAAAGGCCCATATGTTGCAAGCCAGAGTGTGCTGTATGGATTGCGAGTTCCAAAGGTGGAGTGCCCAGTCTAGGGATGGAAACAGGATCATACACTGTATCTAAAGTTGGTCCCAAAGAGGAGAGGCATGGAACTAAGAGAGGTTCTACTCACTGTGTTTGTGTGGCGTAGTTCTTGGATCATCACATGGAGATAGGTTTGCTTGACCTCTCCATGTGGTATTTATGGGTTGTACCCAATTAGAGCCAGGTGTGCATATTAAGACACCATGTGGTGTCAATTCAGGGCGTCCCCGGGGAAGGGAGGGGGGGGAAGGGGCGGAGAGAACAGGGAGAAATGAGTGGGAAGAGGGAGGGAGGGAAAAAGGACGGGCAGGGAGCATGAAGGGGCGTCACCTTCCATCTTCCATCTTCCTTCCATATTGTTGTAAAAGCCCTTTGTCTGTCAGTGTAAATTTGTTTCAAAATTTCTGTATTGTTTTATCTATTTGGGACCCATGTCTCCTATTTTTATTCATATGTCACATGCGACATCTTTAATCCAATAAAGATTCATATTTTGAATATAACAATACCTCTCAGAGAACTTATTTTCCAAACGCTGCCTAAAAACCCCACCAATCCCTCTTGGGGGGACTTTTTTGTTTTCACACCCCAGGGGTGAGCAGCACAACATCATCTCCAGTCAGTGTCTTTTTCCTTTCATGTTTTGACTACGTTTACCTTTTTTTATTATTAATAAACAAGTGAGATTTAACTGTACTTTTGTCTCAGTCTGATTCATGTTTTCTGACACCATTCTGGTATGGATGGAGCTTTGTCTTACTGACGTGACAGTGCTGGACCAAGAAATGTTGTCACAGTCATTGGGAGTCTGTAGCCCTGTGTGAACTGAAACTCTTTCATCTGGGTGGCTGAAGGGTACAATGGGGAAATTAAAAGAAGGTAAGTATATGTATTTGAGGAGGTCTTCATAGGTCTTTATTAAAAAGGAACATGCTGCTTTGCCCTCAACATTTTTTATTCATATTCAAATTTTTTTTTTTACTGTTTTTTTTTTTTTCAGGAACATTTGTCGTGAGTAGAAGCCTGACCCAGTCCCTCATGCAGCTCTGGATCTTATCAGCCAGCAATACATCATGATTACACTGATTTATTGCTGCAAGAAGAGACAGGACAAATCTGAATCAGCTCTGTTCTAGTCTCTGCACAAGCCAGAAACTTTGTGACATCACTTGTGATGTCACGTTACTTTCCTTGTAAAAACTGTGGTTATTAAAAATACTGTATGTGTTTTTATAGTTTAAACATAAGCTGATGCTTAAAGTCACAACACAAAATCCTAACGCTGCTACCACATGCACTAGTAAACATAATTTATTTATTAATTAAATAATTATAAAAGTTAATTCAATGTTAATCGTAATGAAAATATAATTGTGAATCATCATTGGGTTGGTTTATTGTGTTATTTAACACTTTCTGGTTGATGATTTAGCTCGTACAGATTGTGCTGTATTTGTGATTTCTGTAATATAACCAGGAAAATGTGTATCATTTATCAGTGCATTAATATTGTCAGCAAGGTAATGGTCTGAATCCTAATTTGAATCTCAGACTTGTCTTACAATGTAATTAAAAGACAATAATTCATTTAATGAAGAATTTCATTCTTTCATTATTGATCTTTCCATGGTGAATTAAATGATATCTATCCAATGATAATCCATCATTCTCAAAGAACTTGTATAATAAATCTTGCCTATCTTACAGACACACACAAGGAAAAGAGATTACAGAACTGTTATAAAAAAGTGACCTTGTTAAATCCTCTGTCTTGCATCCTGAACATACATCATGTTGTTAGAACCTCAGATAATGTTCATTATCATAGAAGGAAGAAATTTTACTTTTCTGTATATTTAATACTGTATATATAACATTGTCAGTCTTCTTCAGTAAAGCAAAGTATACGTGGACGATAGAAAGAATAGGACAATGTTTAGTATGACTTGTGAATAAAGCAAAGCTGTGTTCACTTCAGTCATCCAATCATGCATGTGGCAAGATCCTGTATCATATATATTGTAAGGGCGACAAGCTTGGCTGGTATTGGCAGCTGTAAATTATGTATGAGACATATGATACAGGGCCACCCAGGAGCAGTTTATGCAGGTTAGTTGAGCAAGGCAGCCAAAACATTTTCAATGAATTGGGGCTTTGGACAACAAGTCAGATTCTGAATACTTTAGTAATCCCTATTAAGATACAGTTATACTCAACAAAATGCAAAGTAAAATCTTAATAAGAAACAAAAACTAAGGCTGCAATAACAAACAAAATATAAGTTATCAAAAACAGCAAGTTAATATAACATTAAAGAGGAAGTTAACACATAGAGAAAAAATAAATAAATAAACCCTTCAAGGCAAAGGCATAACGAGCTAGTATGCATAGCATACTAGCTCATTATGAATAACTTACCTGAGAACAAAGCCCCCAAAGTGGTCCTCCTTCTTCATCTCCACCGCTGCCATGTATCCCGGAGTGACGTCCGGGTCCCGCGGCTCCGGCGCTGTGATTGGCTGGTGCATCCTGAACATACATCATGTTGTTAGAACCTCAGATAATGTTCATTATCATAGAAGGAAGAAATTTTACTTTTCTGTATATTTAATACTGTATATATAACATTGTCAGTCTTCTTCAGTAAAGCAAAGTATACGTGGACGATAGAAAGAATAGGACAATGTTTAGTATGACTTGTGAATAAAGCAAAGCTGTGTTCACTTCAGTCATCCAATCATGCATGTGGCAAGATCCTGTATCATATATATTGTAAGGGCGACAAGCTTGGCTGGTATTGGCAGCTGTAAATTATGTATGAGACATATGATACAGGACCACCCAGGAGCAGTTTATGCAGGTTAGTTGAGCAAGGCAGCCAAAACATTTTCAATGAATTGGGGCTTTGGACAACAAGTCAGATTCTGAATACTTTAGTAATCCCTATTAAGATACAGTTATACTCAACAAAATGCAAAGTAAAATCTTAATAAGAAACAAAAACTAAGGCTGCAATAACAAACAAAATATAAGTTATCAAAAACAGCAAGTTAATATAACATTAAAGAGGAAGTTAACACATAGAGAAAAAATAAATAAATAAACCCTTCAAGGCAAAGGCATAACGAGCTAGTATGCATAGCATACTAGCTCATTATGAATAACTTACCTGAGAACAAAGCCCCCAAAGTGGTCCTCCTTCTTCATCTCCACCGCTGCCATGTATCCCGGAGTGACGTCCGGGTCCCGCGGCTCCGGCGCTGTGATTGGCTGGTATTGGCAGCTGTAAATTATGTATGAGACATATGATACAGGACCACCCAGGAGCAGTTTATGCAGGTTAGTTGAGCAAGGCAGCCAAAACATTTTCAATGAATTGGGGCTTTGGACAACAAGTCAGATTCTGAATACTTTAGTAATCCCTATTAAGATACAGTTATACTCAACAAAATGCAAAGTAAAATCTTAATAAGAAACAAAAACTAAGGCTGCAATAACAAACAAAATATAAGTTATCAAAAACAGCAAGTTAATATAACATTAAAGAGGAAGTTAACACATAGAGAAAAAATAAATAAATAAACCCTTCAAGGCAAAGGCATAACGAGCTAGTATGCATAGCATACTAGCTCATTATGAATAACTTACCTGAGAACAAAGCCCCCAAAGTGGTCCTCCTTCTTCATCTCCACCGCTGCCATGTATCCCGGAGTGACGTCCGGGTCCCGCGGCTCCGGCGCTGTGATTGGCTGGTGCCGCGATGACGTCACTCCCGCGCATGCGCAC
>CM053027.1:459409593-459721683 GCA_028564925.1 Lithobates sylvaticus | reverse complement strand
TAAAGTGTTCATAAAGTGCTCATCTAAACAACTTTTCAGTGATATGTGACACAACCTTTACCACCGGGTGCAATGCCTGCTCACCTTAAGGGGCGACTCCACTGGGTCTAGTCCTGCCTTTAAGATATATAATCCTAGATGGTCCATGAAGGAATGTGCTGCTATACTGGGTCTCTTCAGAATATCCTTTAGTGTGAAGACACTAGCTGATCTCTGGAGTGACTCAGAGCGAGAGGTTGCCCCTACATTGTATTCCCAAATTTTATTTTAATTTATAGATCATATCAAATCTTACATTCATCAGGCACAGTTAATGCTAAAATTATGTTTTAAATTACACAATGTTTATTCAGTCTTCATATTATTATAATTTAATTGAAAGAACTACACAGAAAACCAATGCATTGTTTTGTATTCATGACTGTTTACTTAATTCTATTACTTATATTACTCTATGTTCTTTACCTGATCCATTGCAGGGTGCTATCCCGAATGTCCAAAGGAAAGGCCTTACTTTAATGAAGATGAAATGCAGTGTGTGGCTAATTGTGGATGCCTAGACAATAAATCTAATTATTACAAGCTTGGGGAGAAAATTGAATCCTGCAACATCTGTGAAAGCTGGTACAAAGTTTTGCCCTTTTGTAGTATTCTTGATGTCCCAAGTAGCACTTGGATCTGTACCCTGAATAAAAAGAAGATATTATATCTACATACAGTCACAGTTTTGGTAGGACTATTGAGAGTGCTCATGTAGCACTACCCGCAAAGGAGCCAATTTGTAATTTTCACCTCAAATACAAAAACAACCTCTGATGCTGCGTACACATGACCGGACTTTCCAGCAAAAAAAGTCAGACGGAATCATTCCGTCGGATATTCCGATCGTGTATGGGCTGTATCTGACTTTTTTCTTCAAAAATTCAGATGGACCTAGAAATAGAGCATGCTTTAAATCTTTCCGATGGAATCAATTTCTATCGGAAAAAACGTTCGTCAGTATGCTGGTCCGACAGACCAAATACGACGCAAGGGCAGCTATTGGCTACTGGCTATTGAACTTCCTTTTCTAGTCCCGTCTTACGGACTTTGGTGTGATCATGTGTGGGCAAGTCCGTTCGGTCGGAACTCCGCCAGAACTCAGTTTATTCTGACGAAAAGTCCGGTCGTGTGTACACAGCATGACACACCCATTGGAGTTAAAGTTACATATAGGAATACAAATGTGGGGACCTTTAACTTTACTCTGAATTAGTATCAGGAAACAGAAACAAGACCTTTTAGTGCTGAATGAACTTAATGTTGGTATGGGTTGATATAAATGGTGGTTTGAGCATAAATGAGCATACATAATATAGGTTCAGGAACAGTCTGCTAGACATTATAATCACTATGCCAAAATAACTTAGAATACAGTTATGTGCCACTAGACTGCAATTAACACACTAATCAACAAAGTCAGCAATACACAGTGCATAGAATGATTAACTGCAATGTGAATACTACTACTTACTATACAATATACGAGTCTAGAGTGCAATCTAAGAAAATGGCTAGGATATGGTGCAATGTCCCCTAAGGTACCTCTGAGCTTAAAGTATAACTAAAGTCAAACCTTTTTTTTGTTGTTTTGGATAGAGTGGAGAGGGATTAGACCACCTGTCAGTTTTTTATTGCTGTCTGTGCCCCTGCTAAGGAGATTCACCGTTTCTAATTGTACTGTTTACCCTTATCATTGAAAGTGAAAGTAAAAGAAATTACTAGACATAGTTTTTCGTTTTCGTCCGAAAAATAAATTTATTTAGTTACTCCCGAAATTTGTTTTTATTTATTTAGTTTTTCGTTAAAAATTGCATTAGTCCGAAAATCCAAATGAATTAAGGTCGAATCTGTCATTAAAGGTTTATGGTGTCTGTCGAAAGTTCAAAGAAGATTCGACGGAGCAGCTAAACTGTATGACTCTGTATAGTTTAGCTGCAATTCCACCCAATTCCAGCAGCAATCTTGCCTCTCTACGTCGAATCTTTCCTTTCTACATCGAATCTTTCCTTTCTACGTCAAATCTTTTCTCTCTATGTAGAATAATCTTGGACTAATAGAGTCAAGGTTAGACACATTCGACCACAGGTTCAATGGACACAGATTGTTATTGTCAGCGTCGAATCTCCTATCTATATCGAACTGTTGTCACAACGAAAATAAAGCATTTGTTTATGTCGGATCTTTCGTTTTTCGGATTCTGCACTTTCTGCACGAAAATACCTGAAATTCGGACAAAAATGCATTCGGACGAAAACGAATGCACATTTCTAGAAATTACCCAAATTTTGGGTTGTCCCCAGAAAAGTAATAAAGGGGAAACCTTCCAATGGGGGTACTAGTTCTGGTGTCCTGGGGTCCCCAAGACATTCACTTGATTTACAGGGATTTCCTCTCTTCCCGTTTGGCTATGAGACAAGAAGTGTAGGGAAATCTCTGCAATGGGACACAGATGGCAAAAAATAAATAAATGACAAGGGTTATAACCCTCCCTTGCTCTATCCAAAATGAAAAAAAAAAAGTTTTGCCTATAGTTCTCTTTTAAGCAATAGGTAAATGTCTCTGTGTGGCAGCTGTAAAGGGGCAGTCTTTAAACCTAATGCTTCATCTCTCCTTTGGGCTCCAATGCAGGTCTAATTGGCTGCTTCACTGGTCACTGTGCGGCCAGTAAATAAAGAGCCGGAACCGGAAGTGACAAAATAGTCGCCGCTTCCAGGTTCTGACGTCACACAGTGGGAGAAACAGCTTAAATTCATCTCACTGTAAGCCGGAGCTGGATTACACCGGGATCAGGGTTGTAGCGTTTTCCTATGGCAACGTGTAAAACCTTGGATTGCAAGCATAATTTGTTCCCGAAACAACATGCTTTTAATCCAAAGCACTCATATATCAAAGCAGATTTCCTCATAAGAAATAATGGTAAACTCAGATGATTCGTTCCACAATTATTTATTCATAAGTCCATCAGTTTATAGTCCATAAAAAAAAGGTTATAACAATGTGATAGGTTGTGTAACCATAAAATGTCCATCCACAAATGGCAGCCTCCACAAGGGAATTACAAGCAAAATCCAGCAGGGGCTAGAGTATAAAAGAGAAGAGAGGAGCCTCTAAGTGTAGCAATTTGATTACATTTATTGAAGGTACAACATTTAGCAACTTACATGGTTGATGATTAACATAGGCACATCTAAGTATCCCGGATGCTTGTGTCTGTTTTAATCATCAACCATGTGAGTTGCTAAATGTTGTACCCTTATTAAATGTAACCATATTGCTACACTCTTCTTTTTTATACTCAGTTGTGACGTGACGCTACTTGTATATCAAGACATCGCTCATTTATCAAGTTAAAATGTAAAAAAAAAAAAATTAGCTTGTCTTGCAAAACACTCTTATGCCCTGTACACACTATAGGATTTTCTGATGGAAAATCTGTGATAGGATCTTGTTGTCGGAAATTCCGACCATGTGTAGGCTCCATCACACACATTTTCCATAGGAATTTCCGTCACACAAAATTTGAGATCAAGCAGAAGAGCAGCACTGGCTATTGAACTTAATTTTGTTGTCGGAAAATCCTATCGTTATCCAGGGCATTAGACCAAGTTATTCTCAATCCAAGGTTTTACTCTCCTGTGGATGGTAGGAAAGCGGTTAAAGATTTAATTATTAAACACATTTATTATTATTATTATTATTAGTATGTGGGTGTCAGTAAATATTTTTACAGATCAAGTTTGAACATGTCTATTATATTACAACCATAAAGCAGTCAGCTTTTTAGATTGCCCTGCATGTATTTATAACTTATCATGGGTAATTTGTCTTTCAGCATTTGCACAGGAAAGGGAATTCAATGTCATTATGACTCAGATGGTATGTTATTCTGTTAAGCTTCAAAAATGAAGGCACAATATAACATCTGTGATAAAGTATATGTGGGATCAAGATATTTTTATAATTGCTCCAACAGCCTTGTGATCAAAACTGTTATGTGATCTTGGGGCGGCATTTGATGTGGCTAATTAGGCTCTGCTAGACTATAGATAAAACTATATTTACATCTGTAGCCACACCGACAAGTGTCTCTAAATACCTCCCTCGACTAGCTGCTGACCTTGCTGATACTGTTTGTCAAAATATTTTAGCAATCTTAAGGCCCCTTTCACACCTATTATTTTGAAATGTGCTTTTTTTTATCATGTTATTCATGTAACACATATAGGGGAGTCCACAGATTTCAGCAGTGGCTCATGGAGCAATTTCCATGTTACGGTTTGCATGGTTTGTGGCACTTTTTTGTGAGTGCAGTTGCTCCCGTGTTTCCAGGAGTGTGTGAAGAAATGTGCATTTCTGCACATGTTCTGGCAACATGCAGATGTAAACAGAGGCCTAAGGATTTCAATTTGAAAAGACAGGCAGATATAATACAATAGGATAAAGAATTTGCTAGAGAAATATCATAGCATGGGTTTTCACATTGTGGTGGAAAAGTTAAGTATGAGTGGAAAACAGAATACTCTGTGATGCATCCTAATGTGTACCTTTGATAAAGTAAAAACAATACAAAGGATAAGGGTAGAAAGAAATAATATTAAAGGCAAAGCAACAATATCATATTAAGGAGGGTAGAGAGCAATAAAGATGAGAGAACATCACAGTGTGTGCATATATATATATAGATCTATCTATCTATCTATCTATCTATCTATCTATATGTATATATATATATAGATAGATAGATAGATAGATAGATAGATAGATAGATAGATAGATAGATAGATAGATAGATAGATAGATAGATAGATAGATAGATAGATAGATAGATAGATAGATAGATAGATAGATAGATAGATAGATAGATAGATAGATAGATAGATAGATAGATAGATAGATAGATAGATAGATAGAGATCTATATATACAGTGCCTTGAAAAAGTATTCATACCCCTTGACATTTTCCACCTTTTGTCTTGTCATGTTACAACCAGAAACGTAAATGTAATTTATTGGGATTTCATGTGATAGACCAACACAAAGTGGCACACAGTTGTGAAGTGGAAAGAAAATGATAAATGGTTTCAACATTTTTTACAAGTAAATATGTGAAAAGTGTGGCATGCATTTGTATTCAGCCTCCCTGAGCCAATACTTTGTAGTAGACTTGTGCACAACGGAAAATTTAGTTTAGTTTCGGTTCGTTGTCATTCGTAAAATTCATAATTTAGTTTTCTTATATTCGTTATGTTACGTTAATTAGTTTTCTGATAATTTGTTGATATTTGTTATACTGAATCTTGAATCATGTCTAATTCATTTGTTATATCTGCTATAATTTCTTTCGTATTAGTTGAAATACATTATTTTCTTATTCGGATGTCCGAAAGATGCAAAATTTGTCCGAATTTCGATTCCTTACGAAACGAATTGCACATGTCTACTTTGTAGTACCACCTTTTGCTGCAATTACAGCTGCAAGTATATTTGGTTATGTCTCTACCAGATTTTCACATCTAGAGAGTGACATTTTGTCTATTCTTCTTTGCAAAATAGTTCAAGCTCTATCAGATTGGATGGAGAGCTTCTGTGAACAGAAATTTTCAAGTACTGCCACAGATTCTCAATTGGATTTAGGTCTGAGCTTAGACTGGGCCATTCTAACACATGAATATGCTTTGATCTAAACCATTCCATTGTAGTACTGGCTGTATGTTTAGGGTTATCATCCTGCTGAAAGATGAACCTCTGCCCCAGTCTCTTTTGCAGACTCTAATGCCCTGTACACACGGTCGGACATTCCGACCACAACATTTTGGCCGAAACTTGTGTTGCATACACACAGTCGCACAAAGTTGTCAGAAAATCTGATAGTTCTGAACGAGGTGACATACAATGCGTACGATGGGACTACGTAGAGGCCAGTAGCCAATAGCTTTCGTCCCCAAATTTATTCTGAGCATGCGTGGCACTTTGTGCGTCCGAATTCTATACACATGATCGGAAAAACTCTGATCGGATTTTGTTGTCTGAAAATGTTAGGTCCTGCTCTCAAATTTTTTCCGGCAAAAATTTCTAAGGAAAAATCCTGCTAGAGCCCGCACACGATCAGATTTCCCAACAACATAATCCGATCAGACTTTACCCGTCGGAATTTCCGACCGTGTGTACGGGGCATTACAGGTGTTCTTCTAAGATTGCCCTGTATTTGGCTCCATGCATCTTCCCATCAACTCTGACTAGCTTCCCTGTGCCTGCTGAAGAAAAGCATCCCACATCATGATGCTGCCACCACCATGTTCCACAGTGGGGATGGTGTGTTCACTGGTGTGTGCAGTGTTAGTTTTTCACCACACATAGCATTTTGCTTTTAGGCTAAAAAGTTCAATTTTGGTCTCATCTGACCAGAGCACCTTCTTCCACATGTTTGCTGTGTCCCCCACATGGCTTCTCGCAAACTGCAAACGGGACTTCTTATGGCTTTCTTTCAACACTGACATTCTTCTTGCTACCCTTCCATAAAGGCCAGATTTGTGGAGTGCACGACTAATAGTTGTCCTGTGGATAGATTATCCTACCTGAGCTGTGGATCTCTGCAGCTCATCCAGAGTTACCATGGGCCTCTTTGCTGCTTCTCCGATGAATGCTCTCCTTGCCCGGCCTGTCGGTTTAGGTGGATGGCCATGTCTTGGTAGGTTTGCAGTTGTGCCATACTCTTTCAATTTTCTGATTCGCTTTTGTCCGAAAAATAAATTTATTTTGTTACTCCCGAAATTCATTTTTATTTATTTTGTTTCATTTAAAAAAAGGAATTTGTCTGAAAATCGGAAAAAAAAATTAAGGTCAAATTTGTGATTGAAGGCTTATGGTGCCTGTCAAATGTTCTAAGAAGATTTGACGGAGTAGCTAAACTGATTCGACATAGAGAGAAAAGATTCAACATTATAGAGACAATAGCAAAAAAGGTTGAATGTGCCTAACCTAACTCTATTAGTCCAAGATTATTCGACATAGAGAGAAAAGATTTGACATGAAGATTCGACGAAGCAGTCGCCGCAATTGTACATTTCCGGTCGACTGTTCTGCCTACAAGCTATAGTAGAATTCTAAAGCTGTAGAGACTAAGGTATATTAAATAGGTATGCACACAAGTAAGTGCTGATTATGCAGAAGATAGTGGATGGTGTGAATTTTTTGCTTAAATCACATAAAATCGCATAAACGTGACATAGCTTAAAATTGCATAAAATTGCATGAAATCGCATAAAACATCATATTCAAAGGATAAATCCGTGAAAGGTGTAAATTTTTGTGCATAAATCACATAAAATCGCATAAACGTGACATAGATTAAAATTGCATAAAATCGCATGAAATCGCATAAAACATCATATTCAAAGGATAAATCCGTGAGAGGTGTGCAGAGGTGTATCAAGTGAGAATGATGTGGGTGAATCACATAAAATCATATAAAAATTACATCTCTTAAAATTGCATAGAAACGCATAAAAATCGCATAAAGTTGTATCAAGCGTCACATTAAAATAAGGTGAATCTGTGATGGGCGTGCATAGAGTGCTGCGGTCAAGTACAAGTGGTTAAAAAATATGACACATAAAATAGTCGCAATAAAAATTGCATCGGTGCATAAAACCAACTAGGTGGATAAGGATGTGTAAAAGGTAAGCATAGCCAAAAAAATTGAATACAATCAATAAATAAGTAATGCAAAAGTGCAAGAACAGTCCGTGGGGGTGAGCCCTTTCCTAGTGTGGGCAAAGTGTGGTTTGCTATGGCGCTGGTGACATGACCACAACAAAATGGCCACCGGCAATACCAATTAACAGCAAATAAAAGGACACTTCTGGCATCTAGTAACCACCTCTGAAGAAGTCATGTGACAGTGACGAATACGCGTAAAGGGACACTAGATACCGGAAGCGAGGTACGAGCTCGATGCTCGTTTATCCCATGCAATTTTGAGCAACATAAATGTGAGTTTACTGTATTTTACTTGTATTGAATAAAACCTTTTAAAAACGTACTACACTATCGAGACCCTTCCTCTCCTTATCCATTTTTGCGAGACACATACACCTGAACTAGAGCGTACACCCCAGTAAAAGAGACGCCCAAACACCTGGATTTAAAGGGAGCCGCCCGCCATAGGACACAGAAGCCCCATTGAGAACCAGCTAACACATATACACGCTGTTACCTTACAGCGGTAAGGTAAGGGTACATCCATTACTATATTCCACGGAAGATCAGGAACCACCTGCAGCTACTGGTCACAATAACCACCAGCACCGATACCGTTATACCCCACCAGGATTTGTCACCAGCGCCATAGCAAACCACACTTTGCCCACACTAGGAAAGGGCTCACCCCCACGGACTGTTCTTGCACTTTTGCATTACTTATTTATTGATTGTATTCAATTTTTTTGGCTATGCTTACCTTTTACACATCCTTATCCACCTAGTTGGTTTTATGCACCGATGCAATTTTTATTGCGACTATTTTATGTGTCATATTTTTTAACCACTTGTACTTGACCGCAGCACTCTATGCACGCCCATCACAGATTCACCTTATTTTAATGTGACGCTTGATACAACTTTATGCGATTTTTATGCGTTTCTATGCAATTTTAAGAGATGTCATTTTTATATGATTTTATGTGATTCACCCACATCATTCTCACTTGATACACCTCTGCACACCTCTCACGGATTTATCCTTTGAATATGATGTTTTATGCGATTTCATGCGATTTTATGCAATTTTAATCTATGTCACGTTTATGCGATTTTATGTGATTTATGCACAAAAATTCACACCTTTCACGGATTTATCCTTTGAATATGATGTTTTATGCGATTTCATGCAATTTTATGCAATTTTAAGCTATGTCACGTTTATGCGATTTTATGTGATTTAAGCAAAAAATTCACACCATCCACTATCTTCTGCATAATCAGCACTTACTTGTGTGCATACCTATTTAATATACCTTAGTCTCTACAGCTTTATTATACAGCGCAGCACTACCTCTTTACCTTACCTTAATTCCTTGGGATCCGATAGTTCCTATCAGTGCTTTGCCGCAGTATTCCATTAGCCCTATTTATTCACCAGGCAAGCGCAGAGATACATACTATACCATATAGTAGAATTCTAATGTTGTATGACACTAGTAATAATTATATTTATTAATTATTATTACTAGTCAACCAACATTAGAATTCTTCTATAGCCTATGGGCAAAGCATTTGACCATAAATGACCGCTAGTGCCGACTACTTTGTCGAATTTTCATGTTGATTCTTTTCTCTCTATGTAGAATAATCTTTGACTAATAGAGTTAAGGTTAGGCACATTCGACCACAGGTTTGATGGACGCAGATCACTATTGTCAGCTTCATGTCGAATCTCCTATCTATATCGAACTGTTGTCACAATGAAAACGAAAATAAAGCATTTGTTTATGTCGGATCTTTCGGTTTTCGGATTCTGCACGTTCGTTATCGTTTGTTAAAACGATAACGAAAATACCCGAAATTCAGATGAAAATGCATTCAGAAGAAAACAAATGCACATGTCTACTGAACAGTGCTCCGTGAGATGTTCAAAGCTTGGGATATTTATTTATAACCTAACCCTGCTTTAAAGTTCTCCACAACTTTATCCCTGACCTGTCTAGTGCATTCCTTGACCTTTATGATACTGTGTGTTCACTAAGGTTCTCTAACAAACCTCTGAGGGCTTCACAGAACAGCAATATTTATACTGAGATTAAATTACACACAGGTGGATTCTATTTACTAATTAGGTGACTTTTGAAGGCAATTGGTTCCACTTGATTTTAGTTAGGGGTATCAGAATTAAGGGGGCTAAATACAAATTCACGCCACAGTTTTCACATATTTATTTTATAAAACATTTTGAAAACCATTTATAATTTTCCTTCCACTTCACAATTATGTGCCACTTTGTGTTGGTCTATTACGTTTTTGGTTGTAACATAACAAAATGTGATACATTTCAAGGGGTATGAATACTTTTTTAAGGCACTGTATATGTATATATATCCCTAAACATATTATCAGCTCTCCCTAACTACCCCAACACTGACAATATGGCCCTTGTAAGGCCACTCTTGTAGAGAAAGCTGGGCTACCAATTTATTTAAAATATTGGCTCTTGATACTCAGCTGACCAGAAGCAAAGGCTATGAACTGCTTTATAGATGGTTTCTTATTTCTGGTGGCAAATCTGCAAACTTTTCAATCACAGGTTTGTGAGTCATCAACTTCTAGCATCCCAAACCTTATCCCTAGAGGGTAGTCAATATATTTGGTTCTTCCATTAAGATCATATATATAATAAGCATAAAGGGGATTTAATGTCATTATAACTCCAATGACATGTTATTCTGCTAAGCTTCAAAAATGAGCAAACAATACATCTGTGAATAGTATATGTGGGAATCAATACCTTTTTATAACTGTTTAAAACAGACCAGTGCTCAAATCAATTATGCTTACTCGTGGTAGCAGTTTGTGGGGCCAGGTGGATTGTGTTAAACTATACATGAACTTATATTTACATCAAGGCTGAAGCAGGGGAATTCCACTGTGACTCCAGGCTTCAGAGGCAGCAGCTTTAACTTTTACTGCTTTTGTGAGTGCATTTTTAATCATTAATAAATATTGATCACCTTGTTTACTACTTTATGGAGGTTGCACTTGTCTTTTTCCCTTATTTTTTCCCAATTAACTTATATTTACATCTGTAGCCATACTGCAAATGACTTTTAAATAATTCCTTCACTGGCTGCTCACCTGATGCTGTCTTTTAGATAGAATGGGGGTGATTAGGACCCCTGTCTGCTTTTTTTGCTACCAGCAGCTTCATTAGATAGAAGGTGAAGAAAAAGCTATCAGGTTGACATTGGTTTTACTAAACAGTAAGTTAGGGTAAATAAAGTCTTTAGTATCGCCACAGAGTGGTCATGTGGATCCTTGTATTAAACACACAGTGCCACATCTTAAACTTAGAAACATATAAATTGGAATAAAGGGCTTGGACTTTTAATGCACGACCAAATCGGTAATTAATACATAAAAAGTTTATCAAACATAGAAAACACATTTAAAAGATATCAGAATTTAGAATAAGTCAATATTACAAAGTTATATAGTTGATACTAGTACATAGTCATAGGAATAAATATTTTGAGGTGAATAACCACTTATTCCAGAGTAAAATAAAAGAATCCCAATTTTGACTAGGTAACAGGTTATGATGGTATATGTATTCTGGGCTCTACATGTTACTCTCCTTGCGCTTCTTCAGGAGCGTCAAAAGACTTAAAAAATGGCGATATTGCACAAACAGTAAATGCAGAGTTAACTGCAACAGGATAAAAATTGAACGGACATACAGGAATTATTGGGTGATCCTGACAACCCCAAGTATCTACCAGTTCAGAAGGGGATCAACGTGGAGGTAACTGCTAAATACCTAAGGGAATGTTGGGGTACTAAACACAAACCCTAAAAACTGTCATAGCAATGAACAAATTCCTGGATAAGGAATCAGTAAATAAGAAAAACTCCAGCCCGGATGTTACATCCCATGAATATCAGAGGGTTTTGAAGATAGCTAAAGTGCTGGTGGTCATAGGTATGCAAGCAGATCATAGACCTCAGTGATCATCATGAATAATAAAGTTCCTGTATGGAACCGCCGCTCAGGTAAAATCCGTAGCAGGTAATCTGTAAGTGAGGTTAAATCTACATCAGAGACACAGATTGAATGAGTAATAATCTGACAGGGGTTCTAGCCTTCCCCTACTAAAAAAGTGTTAATGTTTTTGTGTTTCTGTTTGAGAATTCTCTAGGAGAGACCTTGATACTAGTAAAAACCTTACAAGGGTTCTAAGCCTTCCCCACCTTATTCAAAACTATAGAGAAACGTTTTGGCTGAACGCTTTAAAAGCTACGTCTCCAGCACTGCACTGCAAAAAATGCTAACAGAGCTGCAACCTGTTCATGTGTGATAAAAAATGTATAGTGAAATACAATTTTTTAATTGCATGATAGAATTTTACTATAGCAAATATGTTTAGTATCAGATAAAGCAGAATAAATAACAAGAATACATTTATGGTTGACCGTCTTAAAATCTACAAAATTTTAAATATCCTTGTTATATTTGACATAATTTCATATTTTTAAACTACTGTTCAGCATGTAACTGTGAATATCAAGGGCTGGTGATGAAAATTGGTGAACTGATGTACCTGAAGGAAGGACCTGAAGACTGTATAAGTATAAAATGTGGAATAAATGGAACAGAAGAAATGCCATGTTTTGATACTCCAAAACCTAGTATGGGTATAGTATTCTTGTCTTTATCTGTCTTTGAATACTGAAACATTGGATAATTGGCTATGTGATAATCAAACTGTAGTTTCAGACATATTCTTGTATTCTTTGTCCAAAACAACCAGTCAGATTACAGTTGCCATTTATATTCTGTGGGTTAACAAATGGTTGAGGGTTTGTGACTAGGGTTGAGCGAACCCGAACTGTAAAGTTTGGGTTCGTACCGGACTTTTGGGTTTTTGGGTCCAGGACCCGAACCCAAACAATTTACTGTATGTTCCGGTTAGAGTTCGGTGTTCATCGCTTTTTAAAAAGTTATTGTCATAAAAAGTGTTTGGGGACCTGGGTCCTGCCCCAGGGGACATGTATCAATGCAAAAAAAAACGTTTTAAAAACTGACGTTTTTTCAGGAGCAGTGATTTTAATAATGCTTAAAGTGAAACAATAAAAGTGTAATATTCCTTTAAATTTCGTACCTGGGGTGTGTGTATAGTATGCCTGTAAAGGGGCGCATGTTTCCCATGCTTAGAACAGTCCCTGCACAAAGTGTCATTTCTGCAGGAAAAAAAGTAATTTAAAAGCACTCGCGGCTATAATGAATTGTCGGCTCCCGTAATACAGACAACAGTCATTGAAAGTCATTGAAAAAAAAAATAATATGCGTTGGGTTCCCCCCAAATTCAATTACCAGGCCCTCCAGGTCTGGTATGGATATTAACCCCGGGTCAAATAAAAAAAAAAAATGACGTGGCCCTTGTCCTCATCAACATGGGGACAAGGTGCTTTGAGGGGTCACAGACCCCCAAAGCATCTTCCCAATATGTTGAGGGCATGTGGCCTGGTACGGTTCAGGAGGGGGGGCGCTCTCTCGTCACCCCTCTTTTCCTGCGGCCTGCCAGGTTGCGTGCTCGGATAAAGGGTCTGGTATGGATTTTTTGGGGGGAACTCCACACCATTTTTTTTTATTTGACGCGGGGTTCCCCTTAATATCCATACCAGACCTGAAGGGCCTGGTAATTGAATTTGAGGGGAACCCCACACTTTTTTTTTTTTTTTATCAATGACTTTCAATGACTGTTCTCTGTATTACGGGGAGTCGACGATTCATTATAGCCGCGAGTGCTTTTAAATGACTTTTTTTCTTTCGAAAATGACACTTTGTGCAGGGACAGTTCTAAGCACGGGAAACATGCACCCCTTTACAGGCATACTATACACACACCCCAGGTACGAAATTTAAAGGAATATTACACTTTTATTGTTAACAACATTTTGCTGCCATTTGCAGCCCTCTAGCCCTTTCCATTACTTTTTTAGAGCCATTTTAGTCCTCAAAAGTTTGGGTCCCCATTGACTTCAATGGGGTTCGGGTTTGGGGTCAAGTTCAGTCCCAAACTTTTTTCCGAAGTTCGGCCGAACCCGTCGAACCCAAACATCCAGGTGTCCGCTCAACTCTATTTGTGACTGGTTGTGTAGGCCAGCTTCTCCCTTCTCTAATTGTTCAGGTAAATTAAAGGTTTGAAGGAGAAAATAATTTCTGTGTGAATAAATTGTAACATTTTACATATAAGCCACAATTAATTACAATACATGAAAATGTCACATTTTTATATATCGGCAAGAAAAAAAGGCATTCATATGAGAAAAAAATGTACATGTTTCCTTATATTTTAACTCTAAAAAGAAAAAAATACACAATTGCAGCCCTGTCCAGGTATCTTATGTTGACAACAGAACACCTATCCACTATCTTATGGAGATGAGGAGAGGGGAGGTTTTCAGTAGTCATAGTTTTCTGTAATACACTACCTGTCCTAGGATGACAATTCTGCTCCCCATGTTGTAAGCGCTGTCAGGACAGGAAGTGTGTACCGAGTGAAAACAATTTTAAATTCAGAAAAAGGGGGGGGTGGTGTGCGGACGCCTAGGTGGACGGTAATGCCGGCTTAGAGCTCCGCTCCTGTGACAACCGCGCTGGAGGACTACAGGTCACAGAGGTCCTTATTGTCACCAGAAACGGTTGACAAAGATACCCCACAGCTTCAGGCACCTGGTGAGATGGTTCTTAGGGGGACAAAATCTAAATTTAAAACTGTTATTAAGAAAGATAAAGCACAGCGGCCTTCTTCCAAGATGGCGGCGGCAGTCTCCTCACAGTCTCATTCTCCTCACAAGGCTAAACCATTGAAATTAACTGCTAATACCACTGAAGCTACTGAGGACTCTGACTCTGATTCTGGAGATTCACAAATGGAATCTCACTCTGTTTTATTTGAGAAATTTGAGCATATTCTACAGAAGGCTTTGAAACAAACTTCAGACCATATAACTGACAAGCTGACTAGAGAAATTAGAGAATTGGGTTTTAGAACAGCTGATTTAGAGATACGTATGGATGATATTGAAAGCCAATCCTAGCATTTTACCTCAGAATTTAAAAATCTTAAGGAGGAGAATGTTATTCTGCAGTCACGCTTAGAGGACCAGGAGAATAGAGCTAGAAGGGCCAATTTAAGGATCAGGGGAATTCCTAAGACTATCAGTGATGTGTATGCTACCATGATTGCCCTATTTCAAGAATTACACCCTGGTATTCCTGTGGAAAGATTAGAAATGGATAGAGCACATAGAGCGTTGACGCCACGCAAACCGAATGGTCCCCCCAAGGGACATAATTGTTAAGTTCCATTACTACCGCACAAAGGAGCAATTGCTAGCAGCAGCTAGGGAAAAAGGTCCCCTCATGTTTCAAGGACATGTATACCAACTCTTTTCAGATTTGTCTCTTATCACAGTGGCAAAAAGGCGAGCTCTTAAACCCCAGCTACTATTACTTCAACAGCACTAGATCAATTATCAATGGGGGTTTCCTTTCTCTCTCAGATTTACACATCTTGAGACCAAATATATATGTCGCTCTTCAGAGGACTTACAGTCGTCCCTGATTGAATTGGGCCTTGCTGACAAAACTGCATCCAAAGATCATTCCCGCAGGAGATCAGCTTCCAAGTCCCCTCAACATTCTGCTACTGCCAACTCTAAATCTCCATCGTCTTCTTCACCTCAGAATCAACATAAAAGAGGCAGATTTGAACATCTGACCCCTAATACTGAAGAATCTATGGACTGAGATTAATAGATGCCTTCTTTTCTGGTATTTCCTTAGTCAGACCTACTGGTTATTCCAGTGTCTGTAAAATGTATGCTATACATTGCTAATTTTTCCTCAATTTTTTTTTTTTTGGCCTTCTGATATATATCAAAATTTGCAGCCTTAGCCTACTGGCTATACATTGCTAATCATTTTTTCTTATTTTTTTTGGCCTTCTGGTATATATCCAAATCTTCCCCCCCCCCCCCCCCTTTTTTTTTTTAATTTTTCTTTTTGCTGCCTCATATTTTTTTTTCTTTTTTTAGTACATGTTATTAAATCACTTTATTCATATAGTGACTGATAAGGTTATATAGCTGCTTAATGTTTAATTCCTGTGGTTCACTGGCGCGGTTCGCCTCTTTTGGAATTCTTTGCTGCCCTTTTGCCATCCTCAGACCCTTGCTTTCATCGTGCGAGACTCTGATGATGGCTTTGGAGCCCCTAGGAGTCCTTTGTCTACTCCTAGGAGTTGCTCCCATACCCTATTGAATTTGTATTGCTTATATTCACAATTCTCTGATATTGGGGTTATTTTATCAATCTATGTTTTCCCTTTCTCTATTCTTTCTTTTATTCTCTCTTCTCTCGAGGTGGTGACCTTTACTTTAAGTTTGGGTCACATTACATATTGTAAGCTGATTTATTCGGTCTTGTTATGGCCCCCAAAAATAGTTTATCTCTTAATGTACAAGGATTTAATATCCCACAAAAACGTACGAAAGCTATGAGCTCCTTTTCAGTCAAGAAGGCACACATAATATGTTTACAGGACCCCACTTTATTGATAAAACTGAACCTAAATTTCTTTCATCCTCATACCCACAATTCTTCGCCAAGGTCAAACAACGTGGAACTCTTATTGGGTTTCACCGATCCATGCCATTCACCCTTGTCACACAACTTAAAGATCCTGAAGGGAGATATCTACTGCTTACTGGTTATATATCAGATATTGCTATCACCATAGTATCATACTATGCTCCGAATAAAAAAACAGAATCATTCTTATCCCATCTTTTCCAAGTGGTTGAAGCACACAAATTTGGTACTGTAATCCTATGTGGAGACTCGAATAAAACTGTATTTCCCTTTTTAGATAAATCTCCCTCAGTCCCCATTACTGGGTCCAAAAAACAGTTGCTCTCTAGACATCATCTAATAGATACTTGGCGTGAATCCAATCCAACCAGTATATGCTTCACACACTACACACAAATCCTTTTCCCGCATTTACCATATTTTTGTCCCCTCAAGTATGACTCCTGAAATTTTGTCCTCTAAAATGATCCCGCTTACTTGGTCAGACCATTGGGTTATATACACTATTATAGCTTCTATAATACCTAGATCACATGACACAACCTGGTATATAAACAACTCTACTTTAGCAAATCCTCAACACTGTCTTGAGATAGAGAAGGAGATAAATGACTACCTTTCTTCTAATTATACAGGCGATATTTCTAACCTCACTTTGTGGGAAGCGCATAAAGTGGTAATTCGTAGCAGATTGATTCAACAGGCAACAAAGCTCAAAAAAGAGTAAGAGTCAACATATCCAATACCTTAAAGCTAATAAACCAGACTCCCTCTTAGCTAGAAGCTTGAAATCAATACATCAAATTAGGTCCTCCATAAGACTAAAGACGTCCCGAGACTCCTATACTAATAATCCTGCCAAGATAGTTGAAATGTTCTGTTCCAACTTAGCTAAAATATATTTCACTGCATCAGACTTCAACCAGGCTAACGCCCATCAATTTTTCTCCAATATTAAATTACCTGACATGAACAATGAACAACGTGAGAGACTTGAACGCCCTATTACTATTAATGAAGTTCAGACTGCTATAAAAGATCTGAAATTGCATAAAAGGCCTGGCCCTGATGGGTATTCGGCATCATACTATAAAAATGTTGGGCATATTTTATCTCCAATTCTAACCAGAGCGTTTAACTCTCTTTTGTCAGGTCATTCATTTCAATCTGAATCATTATCCTCTATTATTGTTATGATACCTAAACCGCACACAGATTTGTCCTCTTGGTCCAATTACCATCCCATTTCTCTACTTAATTTGGATATTAAATTACTAGCCAAAATCCTAGCATCCCGTTTGAATAATTTTATAGGCCACTTGATACATCGAGATCAAACAGGTTTTATTCCTAAGAGGCAAGCAGGAGATAATATCAGAAGAGCACTTTTACTCTTCCAAGCTGCCAAATCTAGACGGATCCCCACTTGTCTTTTATCATTAGATATCAGAAAGGCATTTGACTCGGACACATGGCCTTATATGCAATTTACTCTTCAAAAATTGGGTTTTGGTGATAATTTCCTGACTTGGGTCTCTTCCCTGTACAATAACCCCAGAGCGTATATAAAACAAGCGGGATATAAATCTGCAATGATTGATATCAGAAGAGGCACAAGACAGGGTTGCCCCTTATCCCCATTGCTTTTCGCCCTGCTCATAGAACCCTTAGCTCAATCAATCAGATCTAACCCCGACATCAAAGGTATTGAACTAGGTGGACATCATCATAAGCTTTGTCTTTATGCAGACAATATACTTATTTGTCTATCTTACCCCCACATCTCTGCTCCAAACCTTCTTCGTACATTAGATACATTTTCACATATTTCCGGTCTCTTTGTAAATCACACTAAATCAAATGCGCTAAACATTTCTATAAAACAGTCTGATCTTCTACTAGCTCAATCTTCTTTACCGTTTCCTTTGGTTAATCGTCAAATACCATATTTAGGTGTACATCTTACACCCTCACTCTCAGATCTTTATGCAGCCAACTATTTGCCTTTGCTGAAACAGGTTACAAGCCTATTAAAACAATGGTCACCATTACCATTATCATGGTTTGGACGCATAAATGCGATAAAAATGTCTATTCTACCAAAATTTTTATATTTGTATAGAGTACTTCCAATTTCTGTACCATCATATTTTTTTAGGCTCACACAGAATAAGGTTATGTCATTTATTTGGAATAATATTAATCCCCGTATCCCGAAATCTACTCTATACCTTAACAAATCTAAAGGGGGCCTGGGGCTACCAAATTTTGCCTCCTACTACTACGCAGCTCAATTATCAATATTACCCAAGTACCATTCAACAGAAGATATTCCCGTATGTAAATTGTTATCCACGGATGGCATTCAAACGTTTCCTAGCTTATGCACTACTTATGGACTTCCGAATAGACATGGGAACTGTCAAAAAATTTGTTTTGTTCCGTTTCGTATATAAAAAAAAAATTCGTAATTCGTGTACGAAATTCCGTTTGAATTCGTACGAAATACGAATTTCGTACGAATCGTCATTTTTTTTCTCGAATCTTTACGAATCGTTAGTAAAGTTACGAATCGTTATGAATCATTACAAATCGTTAATGCAGCTAATGAATTGTCGGTTCCCGTAACACAGAGAACAATTCGAATCCAACTACAAATATCGAGTTTCAACTAATACGAAAGAAATTATTATAGCGGATATAACGAATGCTTCGAATGATTCAAATGAATTCGAGAATTAGTATATGTAATATTGAGAACTGTTCCTGCACAAAGTGTCGTTTTTTCAGGAAAAAAAGCTATTTAAAATCACTCGCGGCTAATGAATTGTTGGCTCCGTAACACAGAGAACAGTTATTCATTGATAAAAAAAAAAGCGTAGGGGTCCCCCCAAATTCAATAACCAGGCCCTTCAGGTCTGGTGTGAATATTAAGGGGAACCCCAGCCAAAAAAAAAATGGCGTGGGGTCCCCCCTAAATATCCATACCAGACCCTTCAGGTCTGGGATGGATTTTAAGGGAACCCCCGGAAGAAGCAGATCAGAGGAAGAAGAAGATGGCGGAAGAGAAGATGAAGAAACTGAAGGATGAAGAAAGGAAGAAGGAAGAGCAGAAGAAAGAAGACTTTAATAAAGGAATTGTCAAAGACTGTCTCCTGTAATTTTTACCATTTTTGTCACTTTTTTGGTGAAATGGTAGGGGTACTTTTGTACCCCCTTACCATTTCACACAGGGGGAAACCGCCCCCCCCTCTGACGTCATGGGGAAAGCCATAGGGAAGTCCCCATGACATCCCCGTGCATCAGAGGGGGGCGGGGTCACCAGGTGCCCTCCGTTATAAAAGACCTGTCACACGCAGCGAAGCCTCACACAGCGGGAGCCTCCCATTGCGAGGAGCGGCCCGACAGAAGAGACACCGACACCATGGAAGAAGCTGCCGGACAAGAAGGACGAGAAGACCGGAGCAAGAAGAATCGGATCGGAGGAAGAAGAAGATGGAAGAAGATGGAAGAAGATGCCGGAAGGAGAAGATGAAGAAACCGAAGGATGAAGAAAGGAAGAAGGAAGAGCAGAAGAAAGAAGATTTTAATAAAGGAATTGTCAAAGACCGTCTGCTGTCATTTTTAAATTTTTTGTCACTTTTTTGGTGAAATGGTAGGGGTACTTTTGTACCCCCTTACCATTTCACACAGGGGGGGCGGGATCTGGGGGTCCCCTTGTTAAAGGGGGCTTCCAGATTCCGATAAGCCCCCGCCCGCAGACCCCCACAACCACCGGCCAGGGTTGTGGGGATGAGGCCCTTGTCCTCATCAACATGGGAACAAGGTGCTTTGGGGGGACCCCAAAGCACCCTCCCAATGTTGAGGGCATGTGGCCTGGTACGGTTCAGGAGGGAGGGGGGGGCGCTCTCGTCCCCCCTCTTTTCCTGTGGCCTGCCAGGTTGCATGCTCGGATAAAGCATCTGGTATGGATTTTGAGGGGGACCCCACGCCATTTTTTTGGGCCGGGGTTCCCCTTAAATTCCATCCCAGACCTGAAGGGTCTGGTATGGATATTTAGGGGGGACCCCACGCCATTTTTTTTTTGGCTGGGGCTCCCCTTAATATCCATAGCAGACCTGAAGGGCCTGGTTATTGAATTTGGGGGGACCCCTACGCTTTTTTTTTTTTTTATATCAATGAATGACCGTTCTCTGTGTTACGGAGCCGACAATTCATTTGCCGGCAATAGCCGTGAGTGATTTTAAATAGCTTTTATTCCTGCAAAAATGACACTTTGTCATTCGAATCATTCGAATTCATTCGAATCATTCGTTATATCCGCTATAATAATTTTTTTTCGAATTAGTTGAAATTCGATATTGGTAGTTGGATTCAAATAATTTGGAGCTGAAATTCGTAAACGAAATTTTTCCTGCAAAAATGACACTTTGTCATTCGAATCCATTCAAATTCATTCAAATTCATTTGAATCATTCGTTATATCTGTTATAATAATTTCTTTCATATTAGTTGAAATTCAATATTTGGTAGTAGGATTCGATTAATTTGGCGATGAAATTCGTAAACGGAATTTCGTATTCCGTACGGAATTCATATTCAAAAAAATTTGTACTACGGATTCGTAAATTCGTACGAATTTCGAAAAATTTGTACGAATTCGTACGAAACTAATCGCACATGTCTACTTCCGAATAACGAGATATTCTGTTACCTGCAAATTAAGAACTTCTATATGCTTTCATATTAGGTCAGATTTAACATCTAGTAAATTGTCTCATTTCGAACACATCTGTTTAAGTGATCCGCATTTGAAAAGTTTAATTTCATATATGTATAAAACTCTTATCACTACCCCTACTGAAATATTCCCACCATATACTGTTAAATGGGCACAAGATATGGGTCGTACATTTGACAACAATGACTGGTCTAACATTTGGTTAGCTACTAAATCATCATCTCCTAATTGTTACGCCTTAGAAACTAACTTCAAAGTTCTGGCACGTTGGTATTTAATACCAAAATTCTCTCCTTCCTATCCTAATAATTTTAGAGGATGCTCTTCCCCTGGTACTCATCTACACATATGGTGGGATTGTCCAGTGGCGCAAGAATTTTGGAATAATATTTTCGCAATAGCCTCCAAAGCATTAGATACCTATGTTGCGCCGGATCCAGCTATTGCGCTCTTAATTCTTAAACCAGACATACTCACCCGTGTACAATTCAAATTGCTTATACATATTTGCACGGCGGCCAAACAAACCATAGCCAAGGCTTGGAAAACAAAAACTTTAATAGTGGCAGAGGCCAAACACAGATTAAATAAAGCTCAAATTTTTGCTAAAATGACAGCTATTGAAGACAATACCATTAACAAATTTCGTATGATTTGGCAACCCTGGGTTACTCATTTCTTTCCTTCTGACTTTGACCAGTCACTGTTGTTACCATATTAAAATCCTTGTGTCTTATTTATTTTTCTGTAACATTTTCATATGATAAGTACCGGGTCACCACCTCGAGAGACTCTGCTTCTTTTCTTCTCTCTCTTTCCTTTCTACCTTTTCCTTTGTTCTTCCTTTCTCATTAATTTTTCACATGTCTCCTTTCTCCCCACTTATTGCTATGTTAAGGATAATATTGGGTTACAATATTGTTCCAAGGGTTGACTTAATTCTCCCTAGCATAGAGATTTCCTCTTATCTTGATGATTTGATCTTCATAACTTTTCCTACGGTTTTGGTCATGGTATTCTTTTGTCTACTAGGGAAAGGGTTACATGGTTATACCTTTATATTATTTGCCTTATGTTATATAATATAATAAGGTGATATTACATCTCCGTTTTTGACTAGTTAGGCCTCTGCCCGCTCACAGTTTAAGCCCATTAGGGGTGGTCGGGTGTTCCTTTCTCATATAACTATGATATTATTTTTATTTCACACCTACCTTATTATACTATTTGATCTCTATGCTTTTTAATTTTCAATTTTTCTCATATCTATCTTGTGTACTCAATAATTGATGATAAATATGTTGCTTATTTTTATTACCCATGTTATGAGACATGTTCTGTTATATTTTTTAAACTCAATAAAAATATTGAACAAGAAAATTCAGAAAAATAAATGAATGTAACCACCACATCTAAGTACATTAAAGGTTAAGTTCACCTTTGTGAAAAATAATAAATGCACATATTTTAGCAGGATAAAATGTTCATTTATCATTTTTTTTTACTGAAACCTGCAGAGCGTTGTCTCCATGATCACTGGACCACAGGTGCAATGTCTCCTGCACACACTGCCCAGAGTTCTCGGCCCATACCTCTGCATGGGCAGACTGTTCTTGGGTAGGGATGAGCCGAACACCCCCCTGTTCGGTTCACACCAGAACCTGCAAACAAACCTAAAATTCGTGTGAACTCGAGAACCCTATTAAAGTCTATGGGACTCGAACGTTCAAAATCAAAAGTGCTAATTTTAAAGGTTTATATATAGTATAGTATGTCTGTAAAGGGCCGCATGTTTCCCATGCTTAGAACTGTCCCTGCACAAAGTGTAATTTTTGCAGGAAAAAAAGTCATTTAAAAGCACTTACACAGAACAGTCATTGAAAGTCATTGATAAAAAAAAATGCGTGGGGTTCCCCCTAAATTCAATTACCAGGCCCTTCAGGGGAACCCCGGGTTAAATTAAAAAAAAATTACGTGGGGTTCCCCCTAAATATCCATACCAGACCCTTCAGGTCTGGTATGGATTTTAAGGGGAACTCCACGCCAAATTTTAAAAAAATGGCGTGGAGTTCCACCCAAAAATTCCATACCAGACCCTTTATCCGAGCACGCAACCTGGCAGGCCGCAGGAAAAGAGGGGGGACAAGAGAGCGCTCCCCTCCTGAACCGTACCTGCCCTCAACATTGGGAGGATGCTTTGGGGGTCTGTGACCCCTCAAAGCACCATGTCCCCATGTTGATGGGGACAAGGGCCTCATCCCCACAACCCTGGCCAGTGGTTTTGGGGGTCTGTGGGTGGGGGGTTTATCAGAATCTGGAAGCCCCCTTTAACAAGGGGACCCCAGATCCCGCCCCCCCCCTGTTTGAAATGGTAAGGGGGTACAAAAGTACCCCTACCATTTCACAAAGAAAGTGTAAAAAATTGTTAAAAAACACACAGACACCGTTGGGAAAAGTCCTTTATTAAAAATAAAAAAAAGATTCCAGCGGTGGAATCAACTCTTGCTATCCAGCGATGGGTGATCTCTTCTCCGGGGTCCAGCGATGGCTGATCTCTTCCGATGACGTCCAGCGCAGCGCATCCTGTCTCCATGGAGACACTGCAGGAATCCCAGGTCTTAGCTGAGGAGAACCAGGCCACCCGTCACATGACCCCGCCCCCCTCTGATGCAAGGGGGAAGCCGGGCTTCCCCAGTGATGTACGGGTGACCCCCCACCCTCTGATGTAACATAAACTTGCGTTACATCAGAAGGGGGTGGGGTCACCCGTACATCACTGGAGAAGCCCAGCTTTTACCTTGTGTCAGAGGGGGGCGGGGTCACCCGTACATTCCTGGGGAAGCCTGGGTTTCCCCTGGGTTTCTCCACGGAGACACTGTGGGAATCACAGGTCTTAGCTGAGGAGGCTCGGGCCACCCGTCACCTGACCCCGCCCCCTCTGACCAACACAGAAACAAAAAAAAAACACACAAACAAATAGAAAACCTCCATTTACTCTATCCTACAGTGCCTTGGAAACGTATTAACCCCCCCCCCCCCCCCCGGCTTTTTACCTATTTTGTTACATTATAGCCTTTAGTTCAATGTTTTTTAATCTGAATTATATGTGATGGATCAGAATACAATTGTCTAAGTTGGTGAAGTAAAATTAGAAAAATATATACATAAAACTATTTTTCAGAAATAAAAAAATGATAATTGGCATTTGCGTATGTATTCACCCCCTTTGTTATGAAGCCCATAAAAAGCTCTGGTTCAACCAATTACCTTCAGAAGTTACATAATTAGTGAAAGGATGTCCACCTGTGTGCAATCTAAGCATCACATGATCTGTCATTACATATACACACCTTTTTGAAAGGCCCCAGAGGCTGAAACACCTAAGCAAGAGTAACCACTAACCAAACCCTGCCATGAAGACCAAGGAACTCCCCAAACAAGTAAGGAACAATGTTGTTGAGAAGTACAAGTCAGGGTTAGGTTATAAAAAAAATCCAAATCGTTGATGATCCCTAGGAGCACCATCAAATATATCATAACCAAATGGAAAGAACATTACACAACAGCAAACCTGCCAAGAGACGGTCGCACACCAAAACTCACGGACCGGGCAAGGAGGGCATTAATCAGAAAGGCAGCACATAGACCTAAGGTAACCCTGGAGGACCTGCAGAGTTCCACAGCAGAGACTGGAGTATCTGTACATAGAGTTTCAGTGTGCGGCCGTCTCTTGGCAGGTTTGCTGTTGTGCCATGTTCTTTCCATGCTTTAAGGTGAATAACTCTACACCAAGTTCACTATATGGACCCCTTATGTATTTATAAATGTTGATTATATCCCCCTTAATGTCCTCTTCTCAAGAGATAATACATTCAGTTCAGCTAATCTTTCCTCATAGCTGAGCTCCTCCATGCCTCTTATCAGTTTGGTTGCTCTTCTCTGCACTCCAGTTTCCCAATATTATTTTTGTGAACTGGTGAACTGGTGCCCAAAACTGAACTGCACATTCCTTAATTATTTTGTACAGGGGCAAAATGATGTCTCTCTCTCTGCAGTGAATACCTCTTTTAATAGAAGAAAGGATTTGCTCGATTTGGAAACCGTTGCTTGGCATTGCATGCTGTTATTAAGCTTATGATCGACCAGAACACCCAGATTCTTCACCACCATTGATTCCTCCAGTTGTACTCCCCTAGTATGTACAGGGGGTCCCCGGGTTACAAACAAGATAGGGACTGTAGGTTTGTTCTTAAGTTGAATCTGTTTGTAAGTCGGAACAGGTACATTTTTTAAGTGTAGCTCCAGCCAAAAAATCTATTTTTACGTTTTTTAGATAACATAGAGAAGGGTTATCCCCCTGTAACATTTGTTTTTCTGTCTGTGCCCCTGTTCAGAAGATTTCACCTCACCTTCTGTCCCAATGACAATTGGATTTTGAAAATTTTGGGTTGTTAGGGAAACATGGACTGGTGATAAAGCATCAGTGGAGACACTTTTTTCCCATATTAACTCTTACAGGAGTGAATTTCCCTTCTTAGGGGTAGATTTCCTCTCACTTCCTGTTGTCTCCCTCCGTTTGTAAGTAGGAGTCGTTTGTAAGTCGGATGTTTGTAAGTTGGGGACCCCCTGTATTGTGTATGCATATTTTTAGTCTCCCAAGTGCATAACTTTACATTTTTTAACATTAAACCTCATTTGCCTCACAGTTACCCAATTAAACCCAATTAAACAGTGTATGTTATATGCCCCTAAAGGTGAACTTATCATTTAGGATGCAATATGCAGAATCAAATTTTTGTTTTTGGGTTTAGATCTGCTTTAACAAATAAAATAACTTCAGGGTCATTTGATCTGCTTTAACAGATCAAATGTGACACCAGTACTACTCAATCTATCCAAAACTGAACTGATATTATTTCCTCCCTTTTGTGCCCCTTCCCCTATCTTTTCTGTTGAGATTGATGGCACAACTATCAGTCCTGGGGTGCTAGGTGTAAACCTGGAACTATTCAGTGTCTGGGAAGAAAAAATCAAACCACTGCACACCAATGGCATCCCTAGGGGGGGCAGAGGGGGCCCTGAGGCCCCCAACATTATGCTGTGCCCCACCATTTTTTTTAAACAGTGTAAAAATGAATAAATTCAAGTAAAATAAATAAGAAAAAAATATTTTTTTTAAAACACCCCGTCCCGACGAGCTCGCCCGCAGAAGCGAGCGCATACGTAAGTAGCGCCCGCATATGAAAATGGTAGCCAAATCACATATGTGAGGTATCGCCGCGATTGGTAGAGCGAGAACAATAATTCTAGCCATAGACCTCCTCTGTAACTCAAAACGTGCAACCTGTAGAATTTTTTAAATGTCGCTTCTGGAGATTTTTGAGGGTAAAAGTTTGACGCCATTCCACTAGTGGGCGCAATTTTGAAGCATGACATGTTGGGTATCAATTTACTCGGCGTAACATTATCTGTCACAATATAAATTTTACTGCTGTCTTATTTTTTTATTCAAAAAAAGTGATTTTTTTCCAAAAAAAGTGCGCTTGTAAGACCGCTGCGCAAATACGGTGTGAAAAAAAGTATTGCAAATACCGCCATTTTATTCTCTAGGGAGTTAGAAAAAAAACAATATATCATTTTTGGGGGTTCTAAGTAATTTTCTAGCAAAAAAATAATGTTTTAAACATGTAAACACTGAGTCTGAAAAACAGGCTTGGTCCTTAAGTGGTTAATGATGCCTGAGCTTCTAGCCTGGACCTGTGGGTAAGTGTGTGCACTGCAGTACACTGTAATCACTGTAACCACTGACCTGCATTATCTCCATCCCTTCTCTCCCCATCTGTCCCTCCCCCTCTCCTGTTCTTTCAAGACCTTCACAATTTACTTTCACTTTCAGTTAGGCAGGTAATAGACGGTGCAAATTTCTTTCCTGCATCCACAGATTGCAGGAAAGAAACTTGCATGATTCCCCCATCAACACAGACAGTGGTGACAGGGGAATATCCGTCCTGCCCAGCGATTGTATTCTCCCAACAAACAGTGATTATCACTTGTGGCCATAGCAACCACTAGTGATAATCATAAGATTATCTGGCAGGCTGGTTGTTCCCAATTTGATCAATCAACTTGGTACATTCAGCCTGCTCATTAATGGTTCAAATTTCAGCCAGTTCCTGCTGAACCAGCTGAGATTTAAACTGGGTATGGGCTGGGCATGTTCAAAATCCCACATGCCCAAGCCCACCAGGAAGCCCACACTGCACAGCGCTAATCACAGGCAGTGAGATATTTCCCGGTCCGCAGCTGCACAGATCAGGAATGTCTCACTGGCTGTGATTAGTCGCGTGCAGTGTCGGCTTCCTGGTGGGATCGGGCATGTGGGATTTCAAACACACCCAAGCCCATCTCTAATGGTTGTAGAGTAGACAGTTGACCTCCCTGCAGGTTGCTTAGCAGCAGTGCAGCCTTCTCTGACATGCTGATTGTGATGCAATCCAGGTGATGCTCCTAGTCAGATCCTAGTGTTAAATATCATAGTGATTTTATTGATCAAAGCCCACACCTTACAGGCATAGAGCCCACATGGCTGCTGAACATACGGTTGATGTGGTTGTACTCTGCTAATAAATACTGTGTTTATTAGATCTGACTGGGAGCATCACCTGGATCACACCCCGATCAGCATGTCAACAGAGAAGGTTATACAGCATTATTGCTGCTAGGTGACCAGCTGGGGGCTTGGCTCTCTACAACCAATAGTGCTGGCCTTCCCCTGCATGCACCCATAATGTCACCAGCACTAGGTCCTAATAGACTTCCGCCGCTGCCAAGGAGACAGATGCCAGACTAGCACTGTTAATAGCAGGGGCAAGACAGCAAGAGGAGGCTGGGGAACCCCACAGTGGCAGAACACCAAGGCCCGGTGGCAAGACAACCTTTGCAACGCTGATAGTTCTCCCACTGCTTTAGACCCTTATATTTTCTTGGTATGCTGGTGACATATATCTCTTGTTTTCAGCCATCCTGGGGGGCCCCAATACAGTAGGAAGGGAGCTCACTGCAGAACATGTGAAAGGGCCTGTTGTGGGATCGTAGTAAAGGGCCCCAGGATATATATATATATAATATAAATTGCATTTTATAGTTGCCCCCCTACTTTTATCCCTGTCCCCCCATGTGCCCCCCCTAAATAAAAAAGCTGGAGACGCCACTGCGGCACACCAGCACAGCCGAGAGTCAATAAACATGGATTCAGCCGGTTCCATCCAGGCCACACTCCTTCATGTTTTACCTCACCACAGTGTGTGCTACTCCTTTATGTAGAGCCCTCTATTGGCTTCCTCCCACCTAGTGAATACAATTCAAAATACTAACAACAACTTAAAAAATTATGCCTCCAGCTACATCACCATTGTCTCTAAATACCAACAAAACCATTCTCTACGATCCCACACTCACCTCCAGGACTTCTATAGAGCTTCTTCCATCCTCAATTCTCTTATCCCAATCTAACCAACTAGCTTCTACTCTATCCACCTTATGCGGCGTACACACGCTCGGACTCTCCGGCGGGATTGCCCGCTGGACCTAGTCCAGCGGACAAACCTCCGGACTTTCCAGCGGAGTTCCGCCGGACTTTCCGACCATGTGGACTTGCCCACACACGCCCGGACTTTTCCGGCGGACAATCCACCGGCTTTTTCAAAAAAGTCTGCAGGACTTTAGAAAAGAACGGACTTGCAGACACACGATCGGAAAGTCCGTTCATTTAGAACTTGACTTCAGGTAGACGGGACTAGCGAAGGCAGTTAATGCCGCCGTGCTAGCCCCCTCACCTGGTATGGATTTAAAGGGGAATCCCTACGCCGAAAAAATGGCGTGGGAGTCCCCCCAAATCCATCTCAGACCCTTATTAGACCCTTATTATTATTGTACCCCTACCCATTCACCTAAGGAAAAAAGTGTAAATAGAAAAAAAGATCCAATTTTTTAAAATATTTTATTGCACAGCTCCGGGGGTCTTCTTCCGTCTTGGTGGGTCTTCTCGCCGGACTCCTCCGCTATCTTCTGCTCTTTTACCTAGCTCTTTCACGAGCGGAGGAGCCCAGCTTTCCTCTTCGTCGCCGCCATCGTCGTCTGGGGGTCTCTCTCCGCCTTCGGGGGTCTTGTCCCGCTCTTCGGTTCTTCTTGCCACTGTCGCCGCCGCCTTCTGCGTCTTCTTCTTCTTCCGATGTTGACTCGTCGCTCTCTCTGGCCGGAATGGCAGAGACACGCAGTGTTGTGACTTATATAGGGACAAGGGGCGGGGCCACTGGCTCATGTCACATGGTGACCCCGCCCCCATATGATGTCCCAGTCCCAGCATCCTTCGGGACTGTGACATCATATGGGGGGGGGGTCACCATGTGACATGAGCCGGTGGCCCTGCCCCTTGTCCCTAAATAAGTCACAACACCGCTTGTCTATGCCATTCCGGCCAGAGAGAGCGACGAGTCAACATCGGAAGAAAAAGATGACGCAGAAGGCGACAGCGGCAAGAAGAACCGCAGAGCGGGACAAGACCCCCGAAGGCGGAACGAGACCCCCAGACGACGGCGGCGACGAAGAAGAAAGCCGGGCTCCTCCGCTCGTGAAAGAGCTAGGTAAAAGAGCAGAAGATAGCGGAGGAGTCCGGCGAGAAGGCCCCCCAAGACGGAAGAAGATCCCCGGAGCTGTGCAATAAAATATTTTTAAAAATTGTGTCGTTTTTTTATTTACACTTTTTTTCTTAGGTGAATGGGTAGGGGTACATCATACCCCATACTCATTCACATAGGGTGGGGGGCCGGGATCTGGGGGCCCCCTTATTAAAGGGGACTCACAGATTCCGATAAGCCCCCCGCCCGCAGACGCCGACAACCAACGGCCAGGGTTGTCGGGAAGAGGCCCTTGTCCTCATCAACATGGGGACAAGGTGCTTTGGGGTGGGGGGGCCGCAGGGCACCCCCCATGTTGAGGGCACGCGGCTTGGTACGGCTCAGGAGGGGGGGCGCTCGCTCGTCCCCACCCCCTTTCCTGACCGGCCAGGCTGCGTGCTCGGATAAGGGTCTGAGATGGATTTGGGGGGGACCCCCACGCCGTCTTTTCGGCGTAGGGATTCCCCTTTAAATCCATACCAGGTGACAGGGATAGCACAGCGGCATTCACTGCCTTTGCTAGTCCCGTCTACCTGGAGTCACGTTCTAAATGAACGGACTTTCCTCCGTGTGCGAGGCAAGTCCGTTCATTTCAAAAGTCCTGCGGACTAGCACACAGACGGCGGGATTGTCCGCCGGACTGCTGAGTCCAGCGGACAATTTTAAGTCTGAACTTTAAACTTAGTCCGCCGGACTTTTGGGAGGAAAAAGACAATCCCGCGGGAAAGTCCGCTCGTGTGTACGCAGCCTTAAGGCAATACCTGAAACCCCATCTCTTTATAGAAGCCTATCCTGCTTACTAATAAACTGTCTTTTTGCTTTCTGCATCAGCTCATTCCCCACAGTTATTACCTTTGTCATTAGATTTTTCCTATTAGGTATTAAGTTTTAAGGAGCAAGGCCCTCTGATTCCACGTGTATTGAATTGTATTGTAACTTTACTGTCTGCCTTTATTTTATAAAGTGCTGCACAAACTGTTTTATTGCTGCCCCCATTTGGGATATTCTCCCTCACCATTTGTTCTGGTGACTGTTATCACTCAAAGTGAAAGTGAAAGAAAATCCCAAATTTTGAGTGGTCTTCAGAACAGGGTTAAAGGGAAATCTTCAAGTGGGGACACTAGTTCTGGGGACCCTGGTGACTACCATGGACTTCCCTCATTTTGAAGGGATTTCCTCAAATTTTCAGCCAATATGGACATCTGATTTCCCTCTTCCAATTTGCTTAAATGAGGACATCTACTGTATACTGTATATGGGTGATATAAAGAGGGCGTTGTGAAATAATTACTCTTGGTAAATAAATCTATAAAGTAATACTCCAAAATAAATTGACATGCATACATAAGATATATGAATTAAAACAGTTTAAGTGATCTGATGACATTGAAGCCAACCGTGATTAAAAAATCGGAAAAGTAAAAGTCCCAAACAAAGTTCATAGTGATCTAAACCCACATTCTTCTGTGTAGATAATCATCCAAAGAAGCAGTGAATAATCCTTCACCAGACACTATAACAACACTCAAGGTGTTCTAGGTAAATGATCTGCTTACCAGAAAGATTTTACTTTAATTAAAAAGAAAGTCAAAAGATGCTTTGGCAGGATAATGCCTGCTCACATAGATATAGCCTGGAGATGTATAGGAACCTTCCTCCTCAGAGTTATGTGTGGCATATAGAAAAGAAAGGATAGAAACCCATAGCGTAATCCTATTTATTAAAAAAAGTAATAAAAAAGCAAAAGCCAAGTGGCCGCTTACATGTACAAGTGCCTTTACCTGGCATTGGGGCTGCTGGCTTGTTTCTAATGGATGGCTGTGTATGCCGCCTTGCTTCCACCTCCGTGGTTGGCGTGCATTCCTCCACCCGACCGGAAACAACCAGAGGGACCAGAAGGGACGTGCAGTAGCGTGACCAGGTCTCATTGTACATTTTGTTATTACGTACGCTTCCTGAAAATGTAATCACGAAATGTATGTCGAGGCGGTACCCGGTACCAGTACCTGGTCACGCTACTCCACGTCACTTCCCTCTGGTTGCTTTTCTGATTTTTTAATCACGGGTGGCTTCAGTGTCATCAAATCACTTAAATTTGTTTAATTCATATATCTTATGTATGCATGTCAATTTATTTTGGAATATTGCTTTAAAGATTAATTTACCAAGAGTAATTATTTCACAGTGCCCTCTTTATTGATAGTACAGTATTATTATACCCATTTGGGGAGCAGCTATAACGTTTTCTAGTTTTTTGAGTGTCTATCACTTTGGCGCAGAGTATACACCAATTTTTCACTGTATATTAAGTAAATCACTTAACTGGCAAACCCAGTTCACTTAATGAACTTACTCATTGTTGTTTTTTATGTGCATAGATTTTTAGATTATCTTGTATATTTTTGTTTTCAGTGGCAGATGCTTTCTTTCTCTGCTCAGTATGGGTGTCAAGTAATCTCCCAACAATTAGCATGATTTCACAATTGTTTTCTGCAGGTGCAATGGTTTCAAACGAAAAGACCATATATATTGCAACTTCAAGCATGCTAATGCAAAGCAATCCATTTTCAACACCAGGAGAAGAATCTATCAGAGTTTCAAATATATCTGTATCCAGCAATTTAGGACAATCCTTGACATTGTCCACAATGCATAAGACATCAAGCTCTTCAGAAACTTTTCTAGAACCCAGAGTAATCACTAAAGTCCCAACAAAACGTGCAATTGCTGATTCAATACTTGTGCTTTCCAGACCCTCAAGGCTTTCATTATCTACTTCAAAAACAGCTGGAACTATAAAACCATTGGAAACCTTTTCCAAACCACCAACTCATTTAAAAACCTCTAAAGTTACACACCTACTTTCTTCTCCTATCATTAGTCCTGTTACCACCAAAGTTGTGGTATTGACCAGTCAACTTTCAACAGTGCCCCCACACTCAAACTATCATCATCTACATTGTCATCACCTACCATAACATCTGCACCATCTACTATGGTAAAAGAGGTCAGTAACCGGCTTATTCCAACAAAAGAACTTTCTGAAACTACTGCTAATCAAACAACAGTCCCACCTTCAGGTAAGCGATTTGAAACATTAAAAACATTTACTTTTCAATTCCATGTACTCTACTCTCTTCCTAATATTGGCCCTGTGCACTAAACTTCTAATAGAATTAGTCTGGCAAACTACAATTATACAGTATAATAAGATCATAACACAAACAAAATAGTATTTTGAATAACTACATCATTCTTATGTTCACAACATTTTTAACAAAACACAATGAGTAATTCAATATCTACATATTTTACCATGCTATTGGGATATTTTACTTTAGCTCATGGGAAATCCACTACTGTTTTTTCAAAAGTTATATACAGCCATCTATAGGGAAGTAGAGACAATTCTGTCAACATTAATTGAATACTTGTAGAATGACTATTTTTAGAAACTACAACTAAAATACAAGAGTAGTAATTGACTTATGCACTGATTGCAAACAAAAGACCTATCAGAAGTTGGACACATGAGAGCCATGTCTGCATTATCTATTTATTTTTATTGCTTGTTCTGTTGGACTTAGGATCATACTTGCTTACAAAAGTTTCAATACTGATAGCACATGCACTTGGGCAAAGGAACTCAATAGGACTTTGGGGATCTAAGCTGTTTGTCCTGGTCACCAGGTTCCAGGATGAGATCTCCCAGTCTCTTTTTATCAAAAGACCTTTTATAGTCTTCTTGGGCCTCTTGTAACAGCTGATTGTTAGAGCTGAAGAAGTTCACTGTGTCCTGAACCGCTGGAAATGGACATTCTGGGGCTGTGGTGGTCAGGAATGAAGGGTGAAACCCATAGTTGGCAAAAAAACTGAGTTTGCCTAATGGCAGAATATTCAGAATTATTATATGCAAACTCAGCTAATGGTAATAATGACACCCAATAATCCTGCAAGAAGGAAGAAAAGCAGCGTAAATACTGTTCCTAAGTCTGATTGGTCCTTTCAGTTTGACCATTGATCTGTGAGTGGTATGCTGAGGAAAAAGATAACTCGATCTTCAGGGTTTCACACAAAGCTCTCCAACACCTAGACGTGAATTGAGCCCCGCGTTCTGACACAATATTAGCGGGAAATCCATGTAATCTCGCAATTTTTTTTATAATAATTTGTGCCGTCTCTAAAGCTGATGGTGTACCCCTCATGGGTATGAAGTGTGCCATTTTTGACAGACGGTCCACGACCACAAAGATAGTAGTGTGACTTACAGATGGAGGGAGTTCAACAATGAAATCTATCAAAATCATCTTCCTAGGTCCCCGAATTTGCAGAGGTGAAAAATAATGCCCACCTGGCCCGCCGTGATTTCAAACGTTTTGCAGCTCGCAGATATTCAAAATTACTGTGATCTGTGTATATTAAGACCGGATTAGCTGCCCTTTTCAACAAGTATCTCCACTCTTCAAGAGCAGCTTTAATCGCCAAAAGCTCACGGTCTCCAACGTCATAGTTCTTTTCTGCTGGGGATAATTTGCTTGAAAAGAATGCAACAGGATGTAGGATCAAGGACTTGGCTCCTTGACGTTTGGACAGAAATGCCCCCACCGCCATTTCTGAGTCATCCACTTTTAGGACAAATGGCAGAGCAGGGTCTGGGTGCCGGAGTATAGGTGCAGAAGTAAAGAGTTCTTTTAAAGATCCAAATGCAGACTGTGCTTCAGAAGACCATTGGAATCACTTGCATGGTCTTGTCAGCAGAGTAATAGGAGAAATTATTGAAAAATAAAAAATACAGCGCTGAAAAAAATTGATTAAAGTGATATATCCAAATAAATGCATATAATAAACCAGTAATAAAAACTAGGGGAAAAAGAAAAACACTTGCCCAATGCCTCTCATGGCATAGGACAGTGAATCATAAGTAAAAAGTGTCCTCTGTGTGCTAATAATGAAGTCCACTTCAACACAATGAAAGTGAAAAAAAAATGCACGTGATAAACACAATAGAACATAAACATACACACAAAGTCCGTATAACAGTGATGTGGATGTAGAACTATATAGTTCAATGCCAGTTCCCAAAGCAGTATGGGATTTTCACCACAGGGAGTCACCTGGTTTTATGCATGGAGACCCAAATATATGAAATGCCTTAGGGATGCATATACCTCCTCTTCCAGCACACAGTAGAAAGGAAAACAAACTTTAAAAAAAAAAAAAATGGGTACTCTTACCAAATGGTGTGGACCCACACACCGTAGCGGTGAGTCAATCAGGCATAAAGAGTAATCCACAACAGCCGTTCTTCCCTTTAAGGTGACATGGCATCAGATGATATGGCCACGGTGCATGTATCAAGATGTCACATACGCGATAGCCACGTCCAAATACCGATTCAGAAGGGGTTATACTCATCAACATATGAGATGTTTCATGGAGAAAAAAAAAAAGGGAGAAAAAAAAAGCCTCCACATAGAGCAGGTCACTCCAGTAAAAAATGTATTTAAAATAGAATAAGCAATAAACAATGGTACAAAACATCAAAAAAGATGTATGCAGACAATAAAAATCATGGTAAATCTGAGGAGCAGGCTATGTACCCGACATGTTTCGTACGAGAGTACATCAACTGGGGCATAAACCTGCTGTTTGATCCCATGCTATATATAAAACGCTTAAACAAAACAGAATAGGTATCAGCTGTTGTTAGATAGATGGCATCAAAACATTGTCCAATCAGAACCAAAAAGTTTAGGAATGGGACCTACCTTGCTGACAGTGCAAATAATCTAACCGATCAATGAACAGGAATGTCAGAACAGCAGTTAAACGTCCATCATAGCGTCAATGCAAATCACCTGCTCAGATGAATCACACCCAGCCTCATAATATCCCCCAAACCCTGAATGGTATGTGTGGGCAGAGCGGCGTGATATGAATAAAGACGGTATTAATGTATTTGGGGCATATAAAGGAGAGGGGAAGCCGATTAAGCTCCAGTATAAATGAAAATACCGGGCCTAGCCGCGTCATCGCGTCACATGTCATCACGCACCGCCAATCAACAGCGAGTGTGCTCCAAGCCTCACTATGAACTCCGCTCAGCAGAGACACAGCATAGAGAGGAAACAGGAACCACTGACGTGAGACGCTTGCAGATGGCCCAATGAAGAACAGAGATAACACAAGGCCAGTTTCACTACTCCATCTTGTGGGCAAAAATAATATCTACAAGGCACCTATCCACAAAAGCTGATAAACCCATAAATGAGGCTAAACACCTACACATCATCAGATATTCAGAATATGAACACCAAAAGCTGACCTAATGATAAAGGAAACAGCTACAAAGAGAGACCATAATTAATAGCATTTACAACCTTAACAATCAAATAAAATATACCCTAATAAATTCATCAATAGCAAAGTAACGCATGCTCCGCCAGCTAGAGCATAAAACATTGATGTGCGTTTTTTTCTCTTTTTTTCCCTTTTTTTCTCCTCTTTTCCCTTTCTTAATATAAATTAAACGTACAAAATATAAAAATTCATATTTTAAAAGGATGGCAAAAAAAAAGATGTTCAAAAAATTCCAGAGTGTGAATAAGGCCCACATTAATTGGATCCATCATTAAGACTTGTTAATAAACGCATTGATGTCCCAGTCGAGATTCATCCCAAACGGGAAATAACACTTCAACTGATAGATCCAGAATGTTTTTAACTTAGAAATTCCCCTCACTCTAGATTCACCTCTCCAGTGTGGGGAGAAGCAATCTATCACCTGAAATTTAGTCCCGAAGGGATTTCTATTATGACAATGCAAGTAGTGTTTAGGTGCGCTGTGATTAGTAAGTCCTAACTTGATGTTAGCAATATGTTCGTTTACCCTAATGGAGAACGTACGAATAGTACGTCTGACATATTGCATCTTGCAAGGGCAAGTGATAAGGTAGACAATAAAACGTGTTGCACAAGTGGCAAAACATTTCATGTGGTAAATAATAGACGTGGTAGTGGACTCAAATGCATCAATCTTATGACTACATAATGCATTGTGCACTCATACATTGCACTTCTTGCATGGATGGAAACTCTTTGAATCTTGAAAAAATGTAAGTTTCTGAGGGGGGTTAATCAAATTTGGGGCAATCCGATTCTTCAGGGAAGGTGCCCCCCTATATATCACAGCTTTTTCTGGAAGAACTGGGCCCAAAATGTGGGTCGTTCCTTAGAACATCCCAGTGACGATTAAATATACTCTTAATTTGTTTAGACTGAATCGAGAACTGAGTGATAAAGGACCATTTTGATCTGGTGTCAACTTTACGAACAGTAATGTACATTAGTCAAATCTGATCTTTCCAATGCCGAAATACGATGAATCTCCTCGTCTATGGCTTTAGGAAGATATCCCTTATCCAGAAATCTGGATTTTAAAAATCAGACATATCTGTACAGTTTCTCCTGATACGTAGCAGTTGGCTTCTTGGTATGGATTTAAGCCACGGGGCATAGTGACAACTGTCAGTCGGGATATACCCGTTACGATCTGTCGGTTTGAAAAAAGTCTTGATGACCAACCGATGATCGACAACGGATATATCCAGATTGAGGAAATGTATCCTAGATGGACTCAAATCATAGGTCAGAACTATGCCCATGTCATTGTCATTAAGAGTGACCATAAACTCATGCAATGATTCTTCATCGCCCTTCCACAGGAGGAGGATATCGTCTATATATCTAGCCCATAGCATCAATTCTGGACATTCCAGGGCATAGACAATATCCTCCTCCCATATGGCCATAAAAAGATTGGCGAGGCTGGAGGCAAACTTGGCCCCCATTGCCACGCCTTTCTTTTGAAGGAAAAACTGGTTATCATACCAGAAATAGTTGCTCTGCGTTGCAAAACGGAGAAGCTCCATAATGTAACGCTGTTGCAAAACAGGAATGCAACTGGTGTTCAAAAAATGCTCGACCGCTGCAAAACCTAAACAGTGAGGTATGCATGAATAAAGAGATGTGACGTCAGCGGTTACTAATAAGTAGTTATGTTGATAGTCGACCCCTTCCAGAAGCCTTATGGTGTCACCCGTATCCTTTAGATACGACGGGAATGATCGCGCCAACGGCTGTAAATGGAAGTCAACATAACTGCCTATCCGGAAAGTAACGGAATCGATTCCGCTGACGATAGGCCTCCCCGGAGGTACGGTCACATTCTTGTGGACCTTGGGGAGGTAATACATAGTTGGTATACAGGGAGCTACTGGTACTAAAAACTCCTTCTCTTTCTTATCAAGAATTCCTGATTGAAAACCCTTGTTGACCAATTCAACCAAATGGTTTTTGAAAACATTGGTAGGATCACTAGGTAATTTCATATAGGTATCAGTATCCGCAAGAATTTGACACATCTTCGCATGATAGTCAACTCTATCTAGGACTACTTGTCCACCCCCCTTATCCGCGGGTCTGATAACCAAATCTTTCTGCTCACATAATGATTTCAGACCTTCCTTAAGATCTGGATGGTCATAGACTAGTTTTTTAGGTAGTGCCTCAAGGTCCTTCAGAACAAGATCTCGAAAGACCCTGATCGAAGGAGCTGTAACATTCAGGGGATTAAAAAGGGAGGGATTGGAAAGACCAGAGTGGATAATCCCATCACTAGCATTAGTGATGGCCCTTGGTCCACTAGGGTTGGCAATGAAATGTCTCTGTATATTTAATCATCTCACAAACTTATGAACATCAATGAAGGTCTCAAATCTGTTAAATTTTTTAGATGGAACAAATTTGAGTCCCTTATCCAATGTGTACAACTCAGCATCTGAAAAAATAGCTTGGCTTAAATTAAAAATTCCACTAATATCTACGGTCTCTTTCTTTTTCCTGGCACTCCCCCCTCTCAGATTTGAGACCTTCATTGATGCGCACTCGCTTTTGATTGGCGGTGCGTGATGACATGTGACCGGCTACGCGATGACGCGGCTAGGCCCGGTATTTTCGTTTATATAGGAGCTCAGTCGGCTTCCCCTCTCCTTTATATGCCCCAAATACATTAATACCGGCTTTATTCATATCACGCCCACACATACCCTTCAGGGTTTGGGGGATATTATGAGGATATTATGAGGCTGGGTGTGATTCATCTGAGCAGGGGATTTGCATTCGTTTGACTGCTGTTCTGGCGTTCCTCTTCATTGATTGGTTACATTCTTTGCAATGTCAGCAAGGTAGGTCCCATTCCTAAACTTTTTGGTTCTGATTGGACAATGTTTTGGTGCCATCTATCTAACAACAGCTGATACCTATTCTGTTTTGTTTAAGCATTTTATATATAGCATGGGATCAAACAGCAGGTTTATGCCCCAGTTGATGTACTCTCGTACGAAACATGTCGGGTACATAGCCTGCTCCTCAGATTTACCATGATTTTTATTGTCTGCATACATCTTTTTTGATGTTTTGTACCATTGTTTATTGCTTATTCTATTTTAAATACATTTTTTACTGGAGTGACCTGCTCTATGTGGAGGCTTTTTTTTTCTCCTTTTTTTTTTCTCCATGAAACATCTCATATGTTGATGAGTATACCCCCTTCTGAATCGGTATTTGGAAGTGGCTATCGCATATGTGACATCTTGATACATGCACCGTGGCCATATCATCTGATGTCATGTCACCTTAAAGGGAAGAACGGCTGTAGTGGATTACTCTTTATGCCTGATTGACTCACCGCTACGTAAGAGTACCCATTTCTTTCATTTTAAAGTTTGTTTTCCTTTCTACTGTGTGCTGGAATGCCTCGTACACACGTAGGGACTTTTGCCGGCGGACCTAGTCCAGCGGACAATCCCGCGGGACTTTCCGGCTAGGTCCGCTGGACTTTCCGAGGGTGTGGACTTGCCCACACACGCACGGACTTCTCCAGCGGATAATCCGCCGGCCAAAAGTCCGCGGGACTTTTGAAAATGAACGGACTTGCCCACACACGGAGCAGTCCGTTCATTTCGAACGTAACTTCAGGTTACGTAGCTAGCGTAGGCAGTAAATGCCGCCGCGCTAGCTCCGCAAGCTGGCATGGATTTAAAGGGAATCCCCACGCCGAAAAAACGGCGTGGGGGTTCCCCCCAAATCCATGTCAGACCCTCATCGAGCACGCAGCCTGGCAGGCCAGGAACGGGGTGGGGACGAACGAGCGCCCCCCCCTCCTGAGCCGTACCAGGCCGCGTGCCCTCAACATGGGGGGTGCCCTGGGGAAAGGGGGGCCGTGCGGCCCCCCCACCCCAAAGCACCTTGTCCCCATGTTGATGAGGACAAGGGCCTCTTCCCGACAACCCTGGCCGTTGGTTGTCGGGGTCTGCGGGCGGGGGCTTATCGGAATCTGGGAGCCCCCTTTAATAAGGGGGCCCCCAGATACCGGCCCCCCACCCTATGTGAATGAGTATGGGGTACGATGTACCCCTACCCATTCACCTAAGGTGTAAAATGTAAAGTACAAAAACACACACACTTTTGAAAAAATATTTTTATTGCACTGCTCCGGGGGTCTTCTTCCGTCTTGGGGGTCTTCTCGCCGGACTCCTCCGCTCTCTTCTGCTCTTTTACCTAGCTCTTTCACGAGGGGAGGAGTCCGGCTACCTTCTTCGTCGTCGCCGCCGTCGTCTGGGGGTCTCGATCCGCCTTCGGGGGTCTTCCGGGGGTCTCTTCTGTTCTTGCGGCGGTCGTCGTCTTCCGCGCCGCCGGCGCCTTCTCCTTCTTCTTGTCCTTCTTGTTCTTCTTCTTCTTCCGATGTTGACCCGACGCTCTCTCTGCCGGAATGCCTGTGCCGATCTGCGCTCGGACTTATATAGGGACATGGGGGACAGGGTCACATGCACATGTCACATGGTGACCCCGCCCCCTTGTGTTGTCACAGTCCCGGAGGATGCTGGGACTGTGACATCGCACGGGGTCACCATGTGACATGAACATGTGACCCTGTCCCCCATGTCCCTATATAAGTCCGAGCGCAGATCGGCACAGGCATTCCGGGCAGAGACAGCGACGGGTCAACATCGGAAGAAGAAGAAGAACAAGAAGGACAAGAAGAAGGAGAAGGCGCCGGCGGCGCGGAAGACGACGACCGCCGCAAGAACAGAAGAGACCCCCGGAAGACCCCCGAAGGCGGATCGAGACCCCCAGACGACGGCGGCGACGACGAAGAAGGTAGCCGGACTCCCCTCGCTCGGTAAAAGAGCTTGGTAAATGGCGGGGGAGTCCGGCGAGAAGACCCCCAAGACGGAAGAAGACCCCCGGAGCAGTGCAATAAACTATTTTTTCAAAAGTGTGGGTGTTTTTTTTTACTTTACATTTTACACCTTAGGTGAATGGGTAGGGGTACATCGTACCCCATACTCATTCACATAGGGTGGGGGGCCGGTATCTGGGGGGCCCCTTAAATCAATACATCAAATTAGGTCCTCCATAAGACTAAAGACGTCCCGAGACTCCTATACTAGTAATCCGGCCAAGATAATTGAAATGTTCTGTTCCAACTTAGCTAAAATATATTTCACTGCATCAGACTTCAACCAGGCTAACGCCCATCAATTTTTCTCCAATATTAAATTACCTGACATGAACAATGAACAACGTGAGAGACTTGAACGCCCTATTACTATTAATGAAGTTCAGACTGCTATAAAAGATCTGAAATTGCATAAAAGGCCTGGCCCTGATGGGTATTCGGCATCATACTATAAAAATGTTGGGCATATTTTATCTCCAAATCTAACCAGAGCGTTTAACTCTCTTTTGTCAGGTCATTCATTTCAATCTGAATCATTATCCTCTATTATTGTTATGATACCTAAACCGCACACAGATTTGTCCTCTTGGTCCAATTACCATCCCATTTCTCTCCTTAATTTGGATATTAAATTACTAGCCAAAATCCTAGCATCCCGTTTGAATAATTTTATAGGCCACTTGATACATCGAGATCAAACAGGTTTTATTCCTAAGAGGCAAGCAGGAGATAATATCAGAAGAGCACTTTTACTCATCCAAGCTGCCAAATCTAGACGGATCCCCACTTGTCTTTTATCATTAGATATCAGAAAGGCATTTGACTCGGACACATGGCCTTATATGCAATTTACTCTTCAAAAATTGGGTTTTGGTGATAATTTCCTGACTTGGGTCTCTTCCCTGTACAATAACCCCAGAGCGTATATAAAACAAGCGGGATATAAATCTGCAATGATTGATATCAGAAGAGGCACAAGACAGGGTTGCCCCTTATCCCCATTGCTTTTCGCCCTGCTCATAGAACCCTTAGCTCAATCAATCAGATCTAACCCCGACATCAAAGGTATTGAACTAGATGGACATCATCATAAGCTTTGTCTTTATGCAGACAATATACTTATTTTTCTATCTCACCCCCACATCTCTGCTCCAAACCTTCTTCGTACATTAGATACATTTTCACATATTTCCGGTCTCTTTGTAAATCACACTAAACCAAATGCACTAAACATTTCTATAACACAGTCTGATCTTCTACTAGCTCAATCTTCTTTACCGTTTCATTGGGTTAATCGTCAAATACCATATTTAGGTTTACATCTTACACCCTCACTCTCAGATCTTTATGCAGCCAACTATTTGCCTTTGCTGAAACAGGTTACAAGCCTATTAAAACAATGGTCATCATTACCATTATCATGGTTTGGACGCATAAATGCGATAAAAATGTCTATTCTACCAAAATTTTTATATTTGTATAGAGTACTTCCAATTTCTGTACCATCATATTTTTTTAGGCTCACACAGAATAAGGTTATGTCATTTATTTGGAATAATATTAATCCCCGTATCCCGAAATCTACTCTATACCTTAACAAATCTAAAGGGGGCCTGGGGCTACCAAATTTTGCCTCCTACTACTACGCAGCTCAATTATCAATATTACCCAAGTACCATTCAACAGAAGATATTCCCTTATGGGTTGTTATTAAAGCTATAGATATTGACCCCATCTCGGTAGCCAACCTACTATGGATTCAACCTAAAGATAGATCCAATTTGTCTAACCCTATCACAAAACACTCATTGGCTGTCTGGGACAAATTTGGTAGCCCCTATAAATTCCTATCGGCACATAATCCACTTCTTTCCTTTCTAGGGAACCCAGCTTTTTATCCTGCCTGGAAATTTCCAAAATCTTTTTCAGCTTGGTCATCTGTTAACTTGACGAGACTATGTAAATTGTTATCCACGGATGGCATTCAAACGTTTCCTAGCTTATGCACTACTTATGGACTTCCGAATAGACAAGGGAACTGTCAAAAAATGTGTTTTGTTCCGTTTCGTATATAAAAAAAAAATTCGTAATTCGTGTACGAAATTCCGTTTGAATTCGTACGAAATACGAATTTCGTACGAATCGTCATTTTTTTTCTCGAATCTTTACGAATCGTTAGTAAAGTTACGAATCGTTATGAATCGTTACAAGTCGTTAATGCAGCTAATGAATTGTCGGTTCCTGTAACACAGAGAACAATTCGAATCCAACTACAAATATCGAATTTCAACTAATACGAAAGAAATTATTATAGCGGATATAACGAATGCTTCGAATGATTCAAATGAATTCGAGAATTAGTATATGTAATATTGAGAACTGTTCCTGCACAAAGTGTCATTTTTTCAGGAAAAAAAGCTATTTAAAATCACTCGCGGCTAATGAATTGTAACACAGAAAACAGTTATTCATTGATAAAAAAAAAAAGCGTAGGGGTCCCCCCAAATTCAATAACCAGGCCCTTCAGGTCTGGTGTGAATATTAAGGGGAACCCCAGCCAAAAAAAAAAATGGCGTGGGGTCCGCCCTAAATATCCATACCAGACCCTTCAGGTCTGGGATGGATTTTAAGGGAAGCCCCGGAAGAAGCAGATCAGAGGAAGAAGAAGATGGCGGAAGAGAAGATGAAGAAACTGAAGGATGAAGAAAGGAAGAAGGAAGAGCAGAAGAAAGAAGATTTTAATAAAGTAATTGTCAAAGACCGTCTGCTGTCATTTTTAAAATTTTTGTCACTTTTTTGGTGAAATGGTAGGGGTACTTTTTTACCCCCTTACCATTTCACACAGGGGGGGCGGGATCTGAGGGTCCCCTTGTTAAAGGGGGCTTCCAGATTCCGATAAGCCCCCGCCCGCAGACCCCCACAACCACCGGCCAGGGTTGTGGGGATGAGGCCCTTGTCCTCATCAACATGGGGACAAGGTGCTTTGGGGGGACCCCAAAGCACCCTCCCAATGTTGAGGGCATGTGGCCTGGTACGGTTCAGGAGGGAGGGGGGGCGCCAACCTGTGGCCTGCCAGGTTGCATGCTCGGATAAAGCATCTGGTATGGATTTTGAGGGGGACCCCACGCCATTTTTTTGGGCCGGGGTTCCCCTTAAAGTCCATCCCAGACCTGAAGGGTCTGGTATGGATATTTAGGGGGGACCCCACGCCATTTTTTTTTTGGCTGGGGCTCCCCTTAATATCCATAGCAGACCTGAAGGGCCTGGTTATTGAATTTGGGGGGACCCCTACGCTTTTTTTTTTTTTATATCAATGAATGACCGTTCTCTGTGTTACGGAGCCGACAATTCATTTGCCGGCAATAGCCGTGAGTGATTTTAAATAGCTTTTATTCCTGCAAAAATGACACTTTGTCATTCGAATCATTCGAATTCATTCGAATCATTCGTTATATCCGCTATAATAATTTTTTTCGAATTAGTTGAAATTCGATATTGGTAGTTGGATTCAAATAATTTGGAGCTGAAATTCGTAAACGAAATTTTTCCTGCAAAAATGACACTTTGTCATTCGAATCCATTCAAATTCATTCAAATTCATTTGAATCATTCGTTATATCTGTTATAATAATTTCTTTCATATTAGTTGAAATTCAATATTTGGTAGTAGGATTCGAATAATTTGGCGACGAAATTCGTAAACGGAATTTCGTATTCCGTACGGAATTCATATTCAAAAAAATTTGTACTACGGATTCGTAAAGTCGTACGAATTTCGAAAAATTTGTACGAATTCGTACGAAACTAATCGCACATGTCTACTTCCGAATAACGAGATATTCTGTTACCTGCAAATTAAGAACTTCTATATGCTTTCATTAGGTCAGATGTAACATCTAGTAAATTGTCTCATTTCGAACACATCTGTTTAAGTGATCCGCATTTGAAAAGTTTAATTTCATATATGTATCAAACTCTTATCACTACCCCTACTGAAATATTCCCACCATATACTGTTAAATGGGCACAACATATGGGTCGTACATTTGACAACAATGACTGGTCTAACATTTGGTTAGCTACTAAATCAACATCTCCTAATTGTTACGCCTTAGAAACTAACTTCAAAGTTCCGGCACGTTGGTATTTAATACCAAAATTCTCTCCTTCCTATCCTAATAATTTTAGAGGATGCTCTTCCCCTGGTACTCATCTACACATATGGTGGGATTGTCCAGTGGCGCAAGAATTTTGGAATAATATTTTTGCAATAGCCTCCAAAGCATTAGATACCTATGTTGCGCCGGATCCAGCTATTGCGCTCTTAATTCTTAAACCAGACGTACTCACCCGTGTACAATTCAAATTGCTTATACATATTTGCACGGCGGCCAAACAAACCATAGCCAAGGCTTGGAAAACAAAAACTTTAATAGTGGCAGAGGCCAAACACAGATTAAATAAAGCTCAATTTTTTGCTAAAATGACAGCTATTGAAGACAACACCATTAACAAATTTCGTATGATTTGGCAACCCTGGGTTACTCATTTCTTTCCTTCTGACTTTGACCAGTCACTGTTGTTACCATATTAAAATCCTTGTGTCTTATTTATTTTTCTGTAACATTTTCATATGATAAGTACCGGGTCACCACCTCGAGAGACTCTGCTTCTTTTCTTCTCTCTCTTTCCTTTCTACCTTTTCCTTTGTTCTTCCTTTCGCATTCATTTTTCACATGTCTCCTTTCTCCCCACTTATTGCTATGTTAAGGATAATATTGGGTTACAATATTGTTCCAAGGGTTGACTTAATTCTCCCTAGCATAGAGATTTCCTCTTATCTTGATGATTTGATCTTCATAACTTTTCCTACGGTTTTGGTCATGGTATTCTTTTGTCTACTAGGGAAAGGGTTACATGGTTATACCTTTATATTATTTGCCTTATGTTATATAATATAATAAGGTGATATTACATCTCCGTTTTTGACTAGTTAGGCCTCTGCCCACTCACAGTTTAAGCCCATTAGGGGTGGTCGGGTGTTCCTTCCTCATATAACTATGATATTATTTTTATTTCATACCTACCTTATTATACTATTTGATCTCTATGCTTTTTAATTTTCAATTTTTCTCATATCTATCTTGTGTACTCAATAATTGATGATAAATATGTTGCTTATTTTTATTACCCATGTTATGAGACATGTTCTGTTATATTTTTTAAACTCAATAAAAATATTGAACAAGAAAATTCAGAAAAATAAATGAATGTAACCACCACATCTAAGTACATTAAAGGTTAAGTTCACCTTTGTGAAAAATAATAAATGCACATATTTTAGCAGGACAAAAGTGCTAATTTTAAAGGTTTATATATAGTATAGTATGTCTGTAAAAGGCCGCATGTTTCCCATGCTTAGAACTGTCCCTGCACAAAGTGTAATTTTTGCAGGAAAAAAAGTCATTTAAAAGCACTCGCGGCTATAATGAATTGTCGGCTCCCGTAATACAGAGAACAGTCATTGAAAGTCATTGATAAATTCAATTACCAGGCCCTTCAGGGGAACCCCGGGTTAAATAAAAAAAAAATTACGTGGGGTTCCCCCTAAATATCCAGACCCTTCAGGTCTGGTTTGGATTTTAAGGGGAACTCCACGCCAAATTTTAAAAAAATGGCGTGGAGTTCCACCCAATAATCCATACCAGACCCTTTATCGGAGCACGCAACCTGGCAGGCCGCAGGAAAAGAGGGGGGACAAGAGAGTGCCCCCCTCCTGAACCGTACCTGCCCTCAACATTGGGAGGATGCTTTGGGGGTCTGTGACCCCTCAAAGCACCATGTCCCCATGTTGATGGGGACAAGGGCCTCATCCCCACAACCCTGGCCAGTGGTTTTGGGGGTCTGCGGGTGGGGGGTTTATCAGAATCTGGAAGCCCCCTTTAACAAGGGGACCTCCAGATCCCACCCCCCCCTGTTTGAAATGGTAAGGGGGTACAAAAGTACCCCTACCATTTCACAAAGAAAGTGTAAAAAATTGTTAAAAAACACACAGACACCGTTGGGAAAAGTCCTTTATTAAAAATAAAAAAAAGATTCCAGCGGTGGAATCAACTCTTGCTATCCAGCGATGGGTGATCTCTTCTCCGGGGTCCAGCGATGGCTTATCTCTTCCGATGACGTCCAGCGCAGCGCATCCTGTCTCCATGGAGACACTGCAGGAATCCCAGGTCTTAGCTGAGGAGAACCAGGCCACCCGTCACATGACCCCGCCCCCCTCTGATGCAAGGGGGAAGCCGGGCTTCCCCAGTGATGTACGGGTGACCCCCCACCCTCTGATGTAACATAAACTTGCGTTACATCAGAAGGGGGTGGGGTCAACCGTACATCACTGGAGAAGCCCAGCTTTTACCTTGCGTCAGAGGGGGGCGGGGTCACCCGTGCATCACTGGGGAAGCCTGGGTTTCCCCTAGGTTTCTCCACGGAGACACTGTGGGAATCCCAGGTCTTAGCTGAGGAGGCTCGGGCCACCCGTCACCTGACCCCGCCCCCTCTGACCAACACAGAAACAAAAAAAAAAACACACACACACACACAAACAAATAGAAAACCTCCATTTACTCTATCCTACAGTGCCTTCGAAACGTATTAACCCCCCCCCCCCGGCTTTTTACCTATTTTGTTACATTATAGCCTTTAGTTCAATGTTTTTTAATCTGAATTATATGTGATGGATCAGAACACAATTGTCTAAGTTGGTGAAGTAAAATTAGAAAAATATATACATAAAACTATTTTTCAGAAATAAAAAAATGATAATTGGCATTTGCGTATGTATTCACCCCCTTTGTTATGAAGCCCATAAAAAGCTCTGGTTCAACCAATTACCTTCAGAAGTTACATAATTAGTGAAATGATGTCCACCTGTGTGCAATCTAAGCATCACATGATCTGTCATTACATATACACACCTTTTTGAAAGGCCCCAGAGGCTGAAACACCTAAGCAAGAGTAACCACTAACCAAACCCTGCCATGAAGACCAAGGAACTCCCCAAACAAGTAAGGAACAATGTTGTTGAGAAGTACAAGTCAGGGTTAGGTTATAAAAAAAATCCAAATCTTTGATGATCCCTAGGAGCACCATCAAATATATCATAACCAAATGGAAAGAACATTACACAACAGCAAACCTGCCAAGAGACGGTCGCACACCAAAACTCACGGACCGGGCAAGGAGGGCATTAATCAGAAAGGCAGCACATAGACCTAAGGTAACCCTGGAGGACCTGCAGAGTTCCACAGCAGAGACTGGAGTATCTGTACATAGAGTTTCAGTGTGCGGCCGTCTCTTGGCAGGTTTGCTGTTGTGCCATGTTCTATCCATGCTTTAAGGTGAATAACTCTACACCAAGTTCACTATATGGACCCCTTATGTATTTATAAATGTTTATTATATCCCCCTTAATGTCCTCTTCTCAAGAGATAATACATTCAGTTCAGCTAATCTTTCCTCATAGCTGAGCTCCTCCATGCCTCTTATCAGTTTGGTTGCTCTTCTCTGCACTCCAGTTTCCCAATATTATTTTTGTGAACTGGTGAACTGGTGCCCAAAACTGAACTGCACATTCCTTAATTATTTTGTACAGGGGCAAAATGATGTCTCTCTCTCTGCAGTGAATACCTCTTTTAATAGAAGAAAGGATTTGCTCGATTTGGAAACCGTTGCTTGGCATTGCATGCTGTTATTAAGCTTATGATCGACCAGAACACCCAGATTCTTCACCACCATTGATTCCTCCAGTTGTACTCCCCTAGTATGTACAGGGGGTCCCCGGGTTACAAACAAGATAGGGACTGTAGGTTTGTTCTTAAGTTGAATCTGTTTGTAAGTCGGAACAGGTACATTTTTTAAGTGTAGCTCCAGCCAAAAAATCAATTTTTACGTTTTTTAGATAACATAGAGAAGGGTTATCCCCCTGTAACATTTGTTTTTCTGTCTGTGCCCCTGTTCAGAAGATTTCACCTCACCTTCTGTCCCAATGACAATTGGATTTTGAAAATTTTGGGTTGTTAGGGAAACATGGACTGGTGATAAAGCATCAGTGGAGACACTTTTTTCCCATATTAACTCTTACAGGAGTGAATTTCCCTTCTTAGGGGTAGATTTCCTCTCACTTCCTGTTGTCTCCCTCCGTTTGTAAGTAGGAGTCGTTTGTAAGTCGGATGTTTGTAAGTTGGGGACCCCCTGTATTGTGTATGCATATTTTTAGTCTCCCAAGTGCATAACTTTACATTTTTCAACATTAAACCTCATTTGCCTCACAGTTACCCAATTAAACCCAATTAAACAGTGTATGTTATATGCCCCTAAAGGTGAACTTATCATTTAGGATGCAATATGCAGAATCAAATTTTTGTTTTTGGGTTTAGATCTGCTTTAACAAATAAAATAACTTCAGGGTCATTTGATCTGCTTTAACAGATCAAATGTGACACCAGTACTACTCAATCTATCCAAAACTGAACTGATATTATTTCCTCCCTTTTGTGCCCCTTCCCCTATCTTTTCTGTTGAGATTGATGGCACAACTATCAGTCCTGGGGTGCTAGGTGTAAACCTGGAACTATTCAGTGTCTGGGAAGAAAAAATCAAACCACTGCACATCAATGGCATCCCTAGGGGGGGGCAGAGGGGGCCCTGAGGCCCCCAACATTATGCTGTGCCCCACCATTTTTTTAAACAGTGTAAAAATGAATAAATTCAAGTAAAATAAATAATAAAAAAATATTTTTTTTAAAACACCCCGTCCCGACGAGCTCGCCCGCAGAAGCGAGCGCATACGTAAGTAGCGCCCGCATATGAAAATGGTAGCCAAATCACATATGTGAGGTATCGCTGCGATTGGTAGAGCAAGAACAATAATTCTAGCCATAGACCTCCTCTGTAACTCAAAACGTGCAACCTGTAGAATTTTTTAAATGTCGCTTCTGGAGATTTTTGAGGGTAAAAGTTTGACGCCATTCCACTAGTGGGCGCAATTTTGAAGCATGACATGTTGGGTATCAATTTACTCGGCGTAACATTATCTTTCACAATATAAATTTTACTGCTGTCTTATTTTTTTATTCAAAAAAAGTGATTTTTTCCAAAAAAAGTGCACTTGTAAGACCGCTGCGCAAATACGGCGTGAAAAAAAAGTATTGCAAATACCGCCATTTTATTCTCTAGGGAGTTAGAAAACAAAACAATATATAATTTTTGGGGGTTCTAAGTAATTTTCTAGCAAAAAAATAATGTTTTAAACATGTAAACACTGAGTCTGAAAAACAGGCTTGGTCCTTAAGTGGTTAATGATGCCTGAGCTTCTAGCCTGGACCTGTGGGTAAGTGTGTGCACTGCAGTACACTGTAATCACTGTAACCACTGACCTGCATTATCTCCATCCCTTCTCTCCCCATCTGTCCCTCCCCCTCTCCTGTTCTTTCAAGACCTCCACAATTTACTTTCACTTTCAGTTAGGCAGGTAATAGACGGTGCAAATTTCTTTCCTGCATCCACAGATTGCAGGAAAGAAACTTGCATGATTCCCCCATCAACACAGACAGTGGTGACAGGGGAATATCCGTCCTGCCCAGCGATTGTATTCTCCCAACAAACAGTGATTATCACTTGTGGCTATAGCAACCACTAGTGATAATCATAAGATTATCTGGCAGGCTGGTTGTTCCCAATTTGATCAATCAACTTGGTACATTCAGCCTGCTCATTAATGGTTCAAATTTCAGCCAGTTCCTGCTGAACCAGCTGAGATTTAAACTGGGTATGGGCTGGGCATGTTCAAAATCCCACATGCCCAAGCCCACCAGGAAGCCCACACTGCACAGCGCTAATCACAGGCAGTGAGACATTTCCCGGTCCGCAGCTGCACAGATCAGGAATGTCTCACTGGCTGTGATTAGTCGCGTGCAGTGTCGGCTTCCTGGTGGGATCGGGCATGTGGGATTTCAAACACACCCAAGCCCATCTCTAATGGTTGTAGAGTAGACAGTTGACCTCCCTGCAGGTTGCTTAGCAGCAGTGCAGCCTTCTCTGACATGCTGATTGTGATGCAATCCAGGTGATGCTCCTAGTCAGATCCTAGTGTTAAATATCATAGTGATTTTATTGATCAAAGCCCACACCTTACAGGCATAGAGCCCACATGGCTGCTGAACATACGGTTGATGTGGTTGTACTCTGATAATAAATACTGTGTTTATTAGATCTGACTGGGAGCATCACCTGGATCACACCCCGATCAGCATGTCAACAGAGAAGGTTATACAGCATTATTGCTGCTAGGTGACCAGCTGGGGGCTTGGCTCTCTACAACCAATAGTGCTGGCCTTCCCCTGCATGCACCCATAATGTCACCAGCACTAGGTCCTAATAGACTTCCGCCGCTGCCAAGGAGACAGATGCCAGACTAGCACTGTCAATAGCAGGGGCAAGACAGCAAGAGGAGGCTGGGGAACCCCACAGTGGCAGAACACCAAGGCCCGGTGGCAAGACAACCTTTGCAACGCTGATAGTTCTCCCACTGCTTTAGACCCTTATATTTTCTTGGTATGCTGGTGACATATATCTCTTGTTTTCAGCCATCCTGGGGGGCCCCAATACAGTAGGAAGGGAGCTCACTGCAGAACATGTGAAAGGGCCTGTTGTGGGATCGTAGTAAAGGGCCCCAGGATATATATATATATATAATATAAATTGCATTTCATAGTTGCCCCCCTACTTTTATCCCTGTCCCCCCATGTGCCCCCCCTAAATAAAAAAGCTGGAGACGCCACTGCTGCACACCAGCACAGCCGAGAGTCAATAAACATGGATTCAGCCGGTTCCATCCAGGCCACACTCCTTCATGTTTTTTTTTATTTTTTTTTTTTTTAAACATTAAAGTTTATTGAAAATTCAACAAAGTACAATAATCAACATGAGTACAGTGACGTATATTTGTTCAGAATTAACATAGTGTTGTCAACCGAGTGTATCGACTGATATTAACAGGTTGTAAATCAGGATGAAATTTCAGTAACTTGACTAAAACCAACAGAGCAGGAACCGTAAAGTGTAGCACATGCGTTTTAGCCGCTTACCACCAGTTGGTGGGGATTGTACTCAAAAGGCAGGTGGTGGATAGTTAGAGGATAGGGAATGGGGGTGAGAAGTAAGAGCAGAGAAAGGAAAAGGGTTAAGAGAAAGTGGTTGTCCCAAATCTATGTTTATGAACGTTGGTGGGTCTCAGTGACCGGAACCTGAGGTAGGTTCTTATTATAGCTGTTTGTGACCTGGTGGTCAGCATAGGCCCGGGACCAGGGAATACCCTACGGGTCTTGCGGAGTCAGAACCTAATAATACTGTTGTGCGATTTTACGCGGCTAGTGTGGAGTAGTCTGGAGAGAATCTGAAACTAAACCAGGGAGACCAGGTCTTGAGAAAACGCTCAGCTGATTCCTCAGCTTGTGCTCTGGTGTCCTCCATTTCGCATATCGAAGAAATTTTGTGTAGCCAGTCCCGGATCGTGGGAACTGATGTGGACTTCCAGTGAGTCGGGATGATTGAATTGGCGGCTATCAGTAGATGTTTAGAGAGGCAATTCTTATATTTTTTCATGGAAAATTTAGAGATATGTAATAGGCAGTTTGCAGCATTCAGGTCAAGTCTGGTCTCCGTGATCTTGTAGATCGTTTCTATCACTGCTTCCCAAAAAGGTGTCAATTTCTCACATTGCCACCAAATATGAAAAAGGGTGCCTCTTCCTGTACCACACCTCCAGCATTTGTCGCTGGTCTGCGGGTGCCAACTATGAATCTTCACTGGTGTTGCGTACCAGTGGGTAAGGAGTTTATAGGCTGTCTCTTGTGCTTTTGTGCTAATGGAACATTTATGGGCCATTATGCAAACTCTCTCCCACTGTTCATCTGCTATGTCTATGTCTAGGGCCTCTGACCATTTCTCCCTGAACCTGTCCCGCGGGGCGCCGCCCGCCTGTTGCAGCCACTCGTAAGCCGTGGAGGTGGCTCTAGGTACTTGTTCCCCCTTTAGGCACACCGACTCTATTACCGTGAGGTCTCTAGTGAATTGTTCCTTCCGTGTGGTCCTGTGAGTGTATGAGCGTATTTGAAAGTAAGTCCAGAGGGGTAGGGAGGGTATCTGGTTGTCCGACTTAAAATCTGTAAAATCTTTCATGACTCCATCATTAAAGCAATGTAGGGCAAGGATTGGTGGGTGATTGTCGCTAGGTTGAAGCTGTCTGTTTCCCATGCCTGGTGGGAATTCGGGGTTATTTGTCAATGGGGTCAGTGGGCCATTTGAGAAAAAGAAGGTTTTCTTTTGTTTGGCCAGAAGGTGAAAAATGTTCAGGGAGGTCCCTATTAGTGGGTGTTTTTTCATATCCTTTGGGTACCCATTAGGGGCGATCCACGGGGAGAATTTCAAGGGAATCGGGCTAGAGTCGTTTTCGAGCGACACCCAATCCTTTGTGCCTGTATGACAGTGCCAGTCCAGTATTCTCGCTATGTGTGTGGCGTGGTAGTATTTTTTGTAATCCGGCACCCCCAGACCTCCTTGTGCCTTAACCCTTGTGAGTAGTGAGAATTTAATGCGGGGTGTTTTGTGACCCCATATAAATCTCATTTGGGTTGCCTGAAGTGATCTAAAGAAGCTTTGTGGAATTTTTATGGGTAAGTTGCGTAATAAGTATAATACTTTCGGCAAGATAGTCATTTTGCATATAGCTGCTCTGCCAAACCAGGAAAAGGGTTTGGTATGCCAACGTCTGAGGTCCTCCTCAATTGATCCTAGCAAAGGGACAAAATTGGATGTAAATATGTCTTCTATCCTAGGTGTCAGCCATATACCCAGATATTTGATTGCCTTGGGGACCCATTTAAAGGAGCTATTTTCTTTGGCGGCCCTAAGTGTGGAGTCTGGGAGTGTGATGTTTAAAGCTTCTGACTTGGTATAATTTATTTTGAGATTGGACACATAGCTGTAGGTGTTGAATTCTTTCATAAGGGAGGGGATTGATATGTGGGGGTCCGTTAGGAAGAACGCAAGGTCATCAGCATATGCTGCTATTTTGTATTCCTTTCCCCCTACGCTGAAGCCATGAATTGAGTGGTTAGCTAGAATTTTCCTGATGAAGGGTTCTAGCGTGATAATAAATAGAATTGGGGAGAGCGGGCATCCTTGTCTAGTCCCATTATTTATGTCTACTTTGTTTGACAGCGAGCCATTAATTTTCAGCCTAGCTGAGGGATTTTGGTATAGGGAGGAAATCCAGTTAAGCATCCTGGGGCCTAATCTGACATGTTTACAGACCTCAAACATGTAATCCCATGCTACTCGATCGAAGGCCTTCTCCGCGTCAGTGGACAGGAGAAGACCTTCGATCTTTCGCTCCCGGGCCATGTGGATCAGGTTGAGGGCCTTAGTGACATTGTCTCTGGCTTCTCTTCCCGGCATGAAGCCCGCTTGTGCTGGGCCGATCAGTTTATGTAGTAGGGGTTTCATTCTTGTGGAGATTATTTTTGCCATGAGTTTAACGTCAATGTTCAATAGTGAAATTGGTCTGTAGCTGGAGCACTGTGTCGGGTCTTTGTCGGGTTTTGGGATCACCGCAATATTGGCTGAGAGAAAGTCAGGGGTTACTGGTCGTCCGTCTGCGAGTGAGTTTAAGGCCTTCTGTAGGTGGGGAGTCAGCGTGTCGGTAAAAGTCTTATAGTAAATGGCTGTGTAGCCATCTGGGCCTGGGATTTTATTGGTTTTTAATTCTTTGATAGCCAATTTGATTTCTGACTGTTCAATTGGTCTGTCTATGTCAGAGGAATCCTCTTCTTGTAATGAGGGTAGGTCTGAGTCTTTAAGGAAGTCCTGAATTATCTGTTGTCTTGGACCTCTAAGATCTGGGGGCCTGTGGGACGGGGGTAGGTTGTAGAGTTTATTGTAGTAGTCCTGAAAGTGTTGGGCTATCTTGTCTGTCGTCCTGTCTAAGTTGCCTGTTGAGTTTCTAATGCCTGGAATTGTGTTTCTGGCTGAAGCTTCTTTTAAAGCTCTCGCTAACATGTGGCCTGCCTTGTCGCCTTGTTCGCGGAGCAGAGTGGTGCGTTTCTCAGGCACGTTCAGGCCACGTACATTATGGGACACCAGTTTCGGAGATCTGCCTAGGGCTGAGTACGCCATTGGACAGGTCCAGGGAGAGATGCCGGCCCAAACCTGTAGGAAAAACTAGTTGCAAATATGAGAGGCCCACAAGGGGCAGGCTTGTTTATCAGATATGTCACTAAGTATGTCGAAAAAGGGACAGCCCACTTAGAAGCAGTAGAGAAAGGAGAGAGATTAGGGAATAGTAGAGAGGGGAGAGTCAAGGTAAACTGCTCACTTAAACAAACGAACCGTTCAAGTGAGCTTTGCAATTACGTTTCAGTGAGGATGGTACTCCTCAGATGAGAACGATCAAATATGTGGGGGAACCTGGGAGGCTCGCAACCGAAGGGTAGCTTCCAGGTGTTAAACAGAAGTGTACTAAGGGTTCACAGTGAGAGTGGAGGGGCCAGACCCAGGCCCTCCATCAGCTCATGGATAGTGCCTAAAAATTTGACTTTTCTGCTAAAATACATAGATTAGCCATTGTGATGAACTATACATGACCCATATCTAATGAAAAAACAAAAAGTGCACAGGAAGGAACAAAAACACAGCCCTGAGGGTCGAGCTACTGGGCATATCATTTTTAGCATTTATACCACGGATGCCTACATCACCCAGGCAGGCAGGAGCGATGTGGGCAGATAAAATTATTATCTTAGTCAAAGGCGATGGGCCTTATAAAACAAAAGAAAAAAAAAAACAAAAAACCAACCAAAACACACTGGTGTTAGTGTACCAGGGCAGGCGTGGACATATACCTGGGCTGGGGGTGCTCGCTTCAACCAGCGGTCTCCCCCATCAGATCTGCCAGGTATAGTAAATCAGTGAGCCATGTCCCTTGAATTTGTGTCTTTCGGACTCTCGGTGTGGCCATTGTTGTCAAACGAGGTGGATGAGTCCCTGATCATCTGCAGTGATCATGCCAGAATGTTGGTTCCTGAGAGGTAACACCGTGTGATCGGGTAGGGAGAAAAAACAAAACAAACTGGTGTTAGCGTACCCGGACAGGCATGAACAAATACCTGTGCCAGGGGTGCTTGTTCTGACTAGCGGTCTCCCCCAACAGGTCTGTCAGGTACGGTGAATCAGTGAGCCATGTCCCCTGGGTTTGTGTCTTTCGGACTCTCATTGTGGCCATTGTTGACAAACATGGTGGATGGGACCCTGATCAACTGTAGTGATCGTGCCAGGATGTTAGGGCTTGTAAGGTAACACAGTGTGTTCGGGTAGGGGCGGACCAGTAATAGGCGAGTGGGTGCAGGGCCCGGGGAAGCTGGTGGGTAAAGTTTAAGTCGTACCTGTTGGTAAGCTTCTCATCGGGATGACCCAGCCAGGGTAGGGTGCCGTAAGTGCCTGCACGGAACAAAGTTGAAAATTTTGGGGCCGGTCGCGCCTGGGTGATGACGAGCGCCCGCGGTGAAGGACAGGATGCGTTGAGATTACTCGTCGTAGGATGCCCTCGAAGAGTGAGGTCTGCTGCGGGGTGTTCCGGGACCCACGGAGTCGTGTCTGGATTGTCGCGACTTCTTTGCTTGGTGCTTGTCGGGTGAAGCCAGAGGTGAGTGTGGCGGACTTCTTTCTTTCGGGGGTATCACGAATTCCTGGTACCATTCCGGCAGTTCAATGCGGCCAAGGTGCAAGGAGTCGCAGAATTCCGGCAGGTCGTTCGGCGTGCGTAAGAAATGTTGTTTGCCGTTGTGCGTCACCAGGAGGGCAAAGGGGAAGCGCCAAGTGTAGCGTAGCTCCTTCTCTCGCAAGGTGTCCAGTAGGGGGCGCAATGCCCTGCGGTTTCTGAGCGTGATCTGTGATAGATCCTGAAAGAGTTTAATGTTTTCGCCATTGAAGACAATATGTTCGTTCCTACGTGCTTTAAACATTATCTCTTCTTTCAGGGCGAACTTTTGTAAGCAGCAGATAATGTCACGTGGGGGTAAAGTGTCCGGGCCCCTCGCTCTGAGGGCTCTGTGTGCCCTGACAAATTCAATTTCTGTGTCTTCGGGCCTTTCCAAAAGGCTGTTGAAAACTCTTTGGAGTACTGGGGAGATTTGTTCCGCCGCCACAGACTCGGGGATGCCTCGTACCCTAATGTTGTTCCTTCTTCCCCTGTTATCCAAATCTTCGAGGTGTCTGTTCAGTTCAATAAAGTGTGTAGCATGTGAGCCGACCACCTCGTCCAGCCTGCGTATGTCCTTGTCTCTACCTTTCCCTGCCGCCTCCACCGACGCCATTTTTTCAGTTAGGACTAGGAGGTTGGTCTTGAGGTCGGTAATGGCCGCCGAAAACGAGGCTTTTATGTCGGCTGCGAAGCCCGACATGTCAGCATAGGTCAGGGGATGATCTGTGCGCGCATTTCTCCTACCAGTATCTTCCAACGCTGATTGAGAGTCCTCGGACGTGTCTCCCTCATGGTGCACTGGCGCCATCTTGCCTCCGGCTGAGAGCTTCTGTAGCGCTGCTTGATTTTTGAAAAGGTCGGTAATGTTCCTCCCCGCGTGTGTTGCGGTAGAACGGCGGGACCGGGTGTGTTGGGTAGAGCGGGTCTGCTTGCTCATTATAAGCTAAGTGTTAGCAGAAAAGGTGCTTAGGGCCTTGGGTCTGACGGAGCTCCTCTCCTATGCTGCCATCTCCGTTGCGCGCCAAGCCACGCCCCCCACTCCTTCATGTTTTACCTCACCACAGTGTGTGCTACTCCTTTATGTAGATCCCTCTATTGGCTTCCTCCCACCTAGTGAATACAATTCAAAATACTAACAACAACTTAAAAAACTATGCCTCCAGCTACATCACCATTGTCTCTAAATACCAACAAAACCATTCTCTACGATCCCACACTCACCTCCAGGACTTCTATAGAGCTTCTTCCATCCTCAATTCTCTTATCCCAATCTAACCAACTAGCTCCTACTCTATCCACCTTATGCGGCGTACACGCGCTCTGACTCTCCGGCGGGATTGCCCGCTGGACCTAGTCCAGCGGACAAACCTCCGGACTTTCCAGCGGAGTTCCGCCGGACTTTCCGACCATGTGGACTTGCCCACACACGCCCGGACTTTTCCGGCGGACAATCCGCCGGCTTTTTCAAAAAAGTCTGCAGGACTTTAGAAAAGAACGGACTTGCAGACACACGATCGGAAAGTCCGTTCATTTAGAACTTGACTTCAGGTAGACGGGACTAGCGAAGGCAGTTAACGCCGCCGTGCTAGCCCCCTCACCTGGTATGGATTTAAAGGGGAATCCCTACGCCGAAAAAATGGCGTGGGAGTCCCCCCAAATCCATCTCAAACCCTTATTAGACCCATATTATTATTGTACCCCTACCCATTCACCTAAGGAAAAAAGTGTAAATAGAAAAAAAGATCCAATTTTTTAAAATATTTTATTGCACAGCTCCGGGGGTCTTCTTCCGTCTTGGTGGGTCTTCTCGCCGGACTCCTCCGCTATCTTCTGCTCTTTTACCTAGCTCTTTCACGAGCGGAGGAGCCCAGCTTTCTTCTTCGTCGCCGCGGTCGTCGTCTGGGGGTCTCTCTCCGCCTTCGGGGGTCTTGTCCCGCTCTTCGGTTCTTCTTGCCACTGTCGCCGCCGCCTTCTGAATCTTCTTCTTCTTCCGATGTTGACTCGTCGCTCTCTCTGGCCGGAATGGCAGAGACACGCGGTGTTGTGACTTATATAGGGACAAGGGGCGGGGCCACTGGCTCATGTCACATGGTGACCCCGCCCCCATATGATGTCCCAGTCCCAGCATCCTTCGGGACTGTGACATCATATGGGGGTGGGGTCACCATGTGACATGAGCCGGTGGCCCTGCCCCTTGTCCCTAAATAAGTCACAACACCGCTTGTCTATGCCATTCCGGCCAGAGAGAGCGACGAGTCAACATCGGAAGAAAAAGATGACGCAGAAGGCGGAGGCGACAGCGGCAAGAAGAACCGAAGAGCGGGACAAGACCCCCGAAGGCGGAACGAGACCCCCAGACGACGGCGGCGATGAAGAAGAAAGCCGGGCTCCTCCGCTCGTGAAAGAGCTAGGTAAAAGAGCAGAAGATAGCGGAGGAGTCTGGCGAGAAGGCCCCCCAAGACGGAAGAAGATCCCCGGAGCTGTGCAATAAAATATTTTTAAAAATTGTGTCGTTTTTTTATTTACACTTTTTTCCTTAGGTGAATGGGTAGGGGTACATCGTACCCCATACTCATTCACATAGGGTGGGGGGGGGCCGGGATCTGGGGGCCCCCTTATTAAAGGGGACTCACAGATTCCGATAAGCCCCCCGCCCGCAGACGCCGACAACCAACGGCCAGGGTTGTCGGGAAGAGGCCCTTGTCCTCATCAACATGGGGACAAGGTGCTTTGGGGTGGGGGGGCAGCAGGGCACCCCCCATGTTGAGGGCACGCGGCTTGGTACGGCTCAGGAGGGGGGGCGCTCGCTCGTCCCCACCCCCTTTCCTGACCGGCCAGGCTGCGTGCTCGGATAAGGGTCTGAGATGGATTTGGGGGGACCCCCACGCCGTCTTTTCGGCGTAGGGATTCCCCTTTAAATCCATACCAGGTGACAGGGATAGCGCGGCGGCATTCACTGCCTTCGCTAGTCCCGTCTACCTGGAGTCACGTTCTAAATGAACGAACTTTCCTCCGTGTGCGAGGCAAGTCCGTTCATTTCAAAAGTCCTGCGGACTAGCACACAGACGGCGGGATTGTCCGCCGGACTGCTGAGTCCAGCGGACAATTTTAAGTCTGAACTTTAAACTTAGTCCGCCGGACTTTTGGGAGGAAAAAGACAATCCCGCGGGAAAGTCCGCTCGTGTGTACGCAGCCTTAAGGCAATACCTGAAACCCCATCTCTTTATAGAAGCCTATCCTGCTTACTAATAAACTGTCTTTTTGCTTTCTGCATCAGCTCATTCCCCACAGTTATTACCTTTGTCATTAGATTTTTCCTATTAGGTATTAAGTTTTAAGGAGCAAGGCCCTCTGATTCCACGTGTATTGAATTGTATTGTAACTTTACTGTCTGCCTTCATTTTATAAAGTGCTGCACAAACTGTTTTATTGCTGCCCCCATTTGGGATATTCTCCCTCACCATTTGTTCTGGTGACTGTTATCACTCAAAGTGAAAGTGAAAGAAAATCCCAAATTTTGAGTGGTCTTCAGAACAGGGTTAAAGGGAAATCTTCAAGTGGGGACACTAGTTCTGGGGACCCTGGTGACTACCATGGACTTCCCTCATTTTGAAGGGATTTCCTCAAATTTTCAGCCAATATGGACATCTGATTTCCCTCTTCCAATTTGCTTAAATGAGGACATCTACTGTATACTGTATATGGGTGATATAAAGAGGGCGTTGTGAAATAATTACTCTTGGTAAATAAATCTATAAAGTAATACTCCAAAATAAATTGACATGCATACATAAGATATATGAATTAAAACAATTTAAGTGATCTGATGACATTGAAGCCAACCGTGATTAAAAAATCGGAAAAGTAAAAGTCCCAAACAAAGTTCATAGTGATCTAAACCCACATTCTTCTGTGTAGATAATCTTCCAAAGAAGCAGTGAATAATCCTTCACCAGACACTATAACAACACTCAAGGTGTTCTAGGTAAATGATCTGCTTACCAGAAAGATTTTACTTTAATTAAAAAGAAAGTCAAAAGACGCTTTGGCAGGATAATGCCTGCTCACATAGATATAGCCTGGAGATGTATAGGAACCTTCCTCCTCAGAGTTATGTGTGGCATATAGAAAAGAAAGGATAGAAACCCATAGCGTAATCCTATTTATTAAAAAAAGTAATAAAAAAGCAAAAGCCAAGTGGCCGCTTACATGTACAAGTGCCTTTACCTGGCATTGGGGCTGCTGGCTTGTTTCTAATGGATGGCTGTGTATGCCGCCTTGCTTCCACCTCCGTGGTTGGCGTGCATTCCTCCACCCAACCGGAAACAACCAGAGGGACCAGAAGGGACATGCAGTAGCGTGACCAGGTCTCATTGTACATTTTGTTATTACGTACGCTTCCTGAAAATGTAATCACGAAATGTATGTCGAGGCGGTACCCGGTACCAGTACCTGGTCACGCTACTCCACATCACTTCCCTCTGGTTGCTTTTCTGATTTTTTAATCACGGGTGGCTTCAGTGTCATCAAATCACTTAAATTTGTTTAATTCATATATCTTATGTATGCATGTCAATTTATTTTGGAATATTGCTTTAAAGATTAATTTACCAAGAGTAATTATTTCACAGTGCCCTCTTTATTGATGGTACAGTATTATTATACCCATTTGGGGAGCAGCTATAACGTTTTCTAGTTTTTTGAGTTTCTATCACTTTGGCGCAGAGTATACACCAATTTTTCACTGTATATTAAGTAAATCACTTAACTGGCAAACCCAGTTCACTTAATGAACTTACTCATTGTTGTTTTTTATATGCATAGATTTTTAGATTATCTTGTATATTTTTGTTTTCAGTGGCAGATGCTTTCTTTCTCTGCTCAGTATGGGTGTCAAGTAATCTCCCAACAATTAGCATGATTTCACAATTGTTTTCTGCAGGTGCAATGGTTTCAAACGAAAAGACCATATATATTGCAACTTCAAGCATGCTAATGCGAAGCAATCCATTTTCAACACCAGGAGAAGAATCTATCAGAGTTTCAAATATATCTGTATCCAGCAATTTAGGACAATCCTTGACATTGTCCACAATGCATAAGACATCAAGCTCTTCAGAAACTTTTCTAGAACCCAGAGTAATCACTAAAGTCCCAACAAAACGTGCAATTGCTGATTCAATACTTGTGCTTTCCAGACCCTCAAGGCTTTCATTATCTACTTCAAAAACAGCTGAAACTATAAAACCATTGGAAACCTTTTCCAAACCACCAACTCATTTAAAAACCTCTAAAGTTACACACCTACTTTTTTCTCCTATCATTAGTCCTGTTACCACCAAAGTTGTGGTATTGACCAGTCAACTTTCAACAGTGCCCCCCACACTCAAACTATCATCATCTACATTGTCATCACCTACCATAACATCTGCACCATCTACTATGGTAAAAGAGGTCAGTAACCGGCTTATTCCAACAAAAGAACTTTCTGAAACTACTACTAATCAAACAACAGTCCCACCTTCAGGTAAGCGATTTGAAACATTAAAAACATTTACTTTTCAATTCCATGTACTCTACTCTCTTCCTAATATTGGCCCTGTGCACTAAACTTCTAATAGAATTAGTCTGGCAAACTACAATTATACAGTATAATAAGATCATAACACAAACAAAATAGTATTTTGAATAACTACATCATTCTTATGTTCACAACATTTTTAACAAAACACAATGAGTAATTCAATATCTACAGATTTTACCATGCTATTGGGATATTTTACTTTAGCTCATGGGAAATCCACTACTGTTTTTTCAAAAGTTATATACAGCCATCTATAGGGAAGTAGAGACAATTCTGTCAACATTAATTGAATACTTGTAGAATGACTATTTTTAGAAACTACAACTAAAATACAAGAGTAGTAATTGACTTATGCACTGATTGCAAACAAAAGACCTATCAGAAGTTGGACACATGAGAGCCATGTCTGCATTATCTATTTATTTTTATTGCTTGTTCTGTTGGACTTAGGATCATACTTGCTTACAAAAGTTTCAATACTGATAGCACATGCACTTGGGCAAAGGAACTCAATAGGACTTTGGGGATCTAAGCTGTTTGTCCTGGTCACCAGGTTCCAGGATGAGATCTCCCAGTCTCTTTTTATCAAAAGACCTTTTATAGTCTTCTTGGGCTTTAGCCATAGTCTCTTGTAACAGCTGATTCTTAGAGCTGAAGAAGTTCACTGTGTCTTGAACCGCTGGAAATGGACATTCTGGGGCTGTGGTGGTCAGGAATGAAGGGTGAAACCCATAGTTGGCAAAAAAACTGAGTTTGCCTAATGGCAGAATGTTCAGAATTATTATATGCAAACTCAGCTAATGGTAATAATGACACACAATCATCCTGCGAGAAGGAAGAAAAGCAGCGTAAATACTGTTCCTAAGTCTGATTGGTCCTTTCAGTTTGACCATTGATCTGTGAGTGGTATGCTGAGGAAAAAGATAACTCGATCTTCAGGGTTTCACACAAAGCTCTCCAACACCTAGACGTGAATTGAGCCCCGCGTTCTGACACAATATTAGCGGGAAATCCATGTAATCTCGCAATTTTTTTTATAATAATTTGTGCCGTCTTTAAAGCTGATGGTGTACCCATCATGGGTATGAAGTGTGCCATTTTTGACAGACGGTCCACGACCACAAAGATAGTAGTGTGACTTACAGATGGAGGGAGTTCAACAATGAAATCTATCAAAATCATCTTCCTAGGTCCCCGAATTTGCAGAGGTGAAAAATAATGCCCACCTGGCCCGCCGTGATTTCAAACGTTTTGCAGCTCGCAGATATTCAAAATTACTGTGATCTGTGTATATTAAGACCGGATTAGCAACACAACTCACAAGTTATGTCTCTTTGCGGACGACGCCCTCTTATTCGTCACCTCCCCTCACACCACCCTCCCTAACCTTCTGCAGCTTCTGGAAAGGTTCGCCAAGGTCTCAGGACTCGAAGTCAACCAAGCGAAATCCAGAGCCTTGAATGTCTCATTGCCCCAACCAGAACTCCAACGCCTACAGGCTAACTACCCATTTATTTGGTCCTCTAACTCAATCCCTTACTTGGGAATCAAACTCACGAGCAACCCTCAACACCTATTCCAAGCAAACTACACCCCCATGCTGAGGAATTTGACCTCAATGCTCAATACCTGGTTGCCACTCTGTGTCTCCTGGTTAGGTAGAATAGCAGCAGTAAAAATGTCACTCCTACCCAAGCTTCTCTACCTATATAGAGTCTTGCCTATATCGATACCGGCCTATTTCCACAGAATAATCCAAAACCGGGTGTATAAATATATATGGGGATCCAAAAAACCCAGGATTTCTAGGCCAGTCCTACTCCGCAGTAAATTACAGGGAGGCCTAGGGGTGCCAAATTTCTTGCACTACTTTCACGCAGCCCAGCTAGCTCAGCTGACCCTTTACCATGCCGTTTCAGAAATCCCACTCTGGGTTGCATTAGAAGCAATAGACACCCACCCTATCCCCATATCCAACCTGCTCTGGCTGCCCTCAGCTCACCGGAGACCGATAACTAACCCAGTCACCCTCCACTCACTGAAACTGTGGGACAGACTATCTAAGACTTTTAAACTATTCTCTCCCCATCGACCACTCCTCTCCTTTATAGGCCACCCGCTTTTCCACCCCGCCTACACCGAACCACTGTCTTTCCAGACCTGGCTACAGGCAGGGTTGCATCGCTTCCAAGACTTAATTTCTCATGGCTCGGTCATACCTTTCCCGACCTTGCAGTCCCGCTTACATTTGCCTCCTAAAGAATGTTTCCGATACCTGCAAATCTCCCACTTCATCCGTACCACCCTTGGTCCGAATATATCCAAGACTGGCCTGTCCACCTTCGAAGACGTATGCGACTCAGACCCACACGCCCCTGGCATAATCTCGAGACTATATTCGCACCTCACCTCTCCCAACAAGACAATGCCCCCCTATGCTCTAGCCTGGTCCAAGGACCTGAACATTGATCTAGATCTAGATGACTGGTCAACCATTTGGACGAACACTAAACTAGCCTCACAAAACGTCATTGCTTCAGAAGCCAACTACAAAGTTCTAATGCGCTGGTATCTAGTGCCCGTCAGGATTGCTAAGTATACCCCCTCATACTCCCCGAACTGTTTTAGGGGTTGCACCGAACAAGGCACCCATTTACATATCTGGTGGACATGCCCAATAGTACAACGCTTCTGGACAACTATATTTCAAATGGGTTCAACCCTACTCGGACATACCATCCCCCCAGACCCCGCTCTAGCAATCTTAAATCACACCACGCAGGACTATACGAAAGCACAATTGCGCCTTCTATTACAACTCACAACGGCAGCTAAACAAACAATCGCTAGGAATTGGAAAACCCCAAACCTCAACATCACTGAAGTTAAGAATAGAGTCACCCGAGCGATGATTCACAGCAAGATAGAAGCCAAAATTTTAGATAGAGCCCCCCAACACCTTAAGATTTGGCACCCCTGGATGGAGCATTTTCTTCCCCAAGACTTTGACAAGCTTCTGCTTGAACCCTAGGCCCCCAATCCGCACCTGACTCCCGCCAACCATTGTTTCATATTTCCCGGCTCTTGGGAGCCACTCGACCAAACCTAAACCTCTACTCACTCCTATATCCACTCCTCCCCCCACCCCTCTCATTGCTCTCTTTCCCTCTCCCCCCCTACTACACCCCTCCTTGCTGCCCCCGCTACTTTCCACTCTTTCCCCCCTCCCTCCCCCTCTGTGTTCCCCTTCCCTGAACCTAAACCTAGTTAGGGGCATTCTGTGCCCCAAGTACCTCATCTGTTACAGTCACTCTCCCTTACGGAGCACTGGTGGCCCAATCTATGCACGTTTATGTTGGGGATTTACCCCGGTCGATATTATAAGCCATCTGCGAATCCGCTACACGCACGCGACAACTTAATGTTCCCTTTTGTTTGATTCAGTGAACTAACCACATAATTATACTGCGTAATCTCATGCTCTGTATGTCATGGAAATCTACACGTAAGAAGTTTGTAACAGTACTAGTTTATTTGTTATTTCTGTTTGTACTGTATTTTTGTACTCAATAAAAATTTTTGAAAAGAAGACCGGATTAGCTGCCCTTTCCAACAAGTATCTCCACTCTTCAAGAGCAGCTTTAATCGCCAAAAGCTCACGGTCTCCAACGTCATAGTTCTTTTCTGCCGGGGATAATTTGCTTGAAAAGAATGCAACAGGATGTAGGATCAAGGACTTGGCTCCTTGACGTTTGGACAGAAATGCCCCCACCGCCATTTCTGAGTCATCCACTTCTAGGACAAATGACAGAGCAGGGTCTGGGTGCCGGAGTATAGGTGCAGAAGTAAAGAGTTCTTTTAAAGATCCAAATGCAGACTGTGCTTCAGAAGACCATTGGAATCACTTGCATGGTCTTGTCAGCAGAGTAATAGGAGAAATTATTGAAAAATAAAAAATACAGCGCTGAAAAAAATTGATTAAAGTGATATATCCAAATAGATGCATATAATAAACCAGTAATAAAAACTAGGTGAAAAAGAAAAACACTTGCCCAATGCCTCTCACGGCATAGGACAGTGGATCATAAGTAAAAAGTGTCCTCTGTGTGCTAATAATGAAGTCCACTTCAACACAATGAAAGTGAAAAAAAATGCACGTGATAAACACAATAGAACATAAACATACACACAAAGTCCGTATAACAGTGATGTGGATGTAGAACTATATAGTTCAATGCCAGTTCCCAAAGCAGTATGGGATTTTCACCACAGGGAGCCACCTGGTTTTATGCATGGAGACCCAAATATATGAAATGTCTTAGGGATGCATATACCTCCTCTTCCAGCACACAGTAGAAAGGAAAACAAACTTTAAAATGAAAGAAATGGGTACTCTTACCAAATGGTGTGGACCCACACACCGTAGCGGTGAGTCAATCAGGCATAAAGAGTAATCCACAACAGCCGTTCTTCCCTTTAAGGTGACATGGCATCAGATGATATGGCCACGGTGCATGTATCAAGATGTCACATACGCGATAGCCACGTCCAAATACCAATTCAGAAGGGGTTATACTCATCAACATATGAGATGTTTCATGGAGAAAAAAAAAAGGGAGAAAAAAAAGCCTCCACATAGAGCAGGTCACTCCAGTAAAAAATGTATTTAAAATAGAATAAGCAATAAAAAATGGTACAAAACATCAAAAAAGATGTATGCAGACAATAAAAATCATGGTAAATCTGAGGAGCAGGCTATGTACCCGACATGTTTCGTACGAGAGTACATCAACTGGGGCATAAACCTGCTGTTTGATCCCATGCTATATATAAAATGCTTAAACAAAACAGAATAGGTATCAGCTGTTGTTAGATAGATGGCATCAAAACATTGTCCAATCAGAACCAAAAAGTTTAGGAATGGGACCTACCTTGCTGACAGTGCAAATAATCTAAGCGATCAATGAACAGGAATGTCAGAACAGCAGTCAAACGTCCATCATAGCGTCAATGCAAATCACCTGCTCAGATGAATCACACCCAGCCTCATAATATCCCCCAAACCCTGAATGGTATGTATGGGCAGAGCGGCGTGATATGAATAAAGACGGTATTAATGTATTTGGGGCATATAAAGGAGAGGGGAAGCCGATTAAGCTCCAGTATAAATGAAAATACCGGGCCTAGCCGCGTCATCGCGTCACATGTCATCACGCACCGCCAATCAACAGCGAGTGTGCTCCAAGCCTCACTATGAACTCCGCTCAGCAGAGACACAGCATAGAGAGGAAACAGGAACCACTGACGTGAGACGCTTGCAGATGGCCCAATGAAGAACAGAGATAACACAAGGCCAGTTTCACTACTCCATCTTGTGGGCAAAAATAATATCTACAAGGCACCTATCCACAAAAGCTGATAAACCCATAAATGAGGCTAAACACCTACACATCATCAGATATTCAGAATATGAACACCAAAAGCTGACCTAATGATAAAGGAAACAGCTACAAATAGAGACCATAATTAATAGCATTTACAACCTTAACAATCAAATAAAATATACTCTAATAAATTCATCAATAGCAAAGTAACGCATGCTCCGCCAGCTAGAGCATAAAACATTGATGTGCGTTTTTTTCTCTTTTTTTCCCTTTTTTTCTCCTCTTTTCCCTTTCTTAATATAAATTAAATGTACAAAATATAAAAATTAATATTTTAAAAGGATGGCAAAAAAAAAGATGTTCAAAAAATTCCAGAGTGTGAATAAGGCCCACATTAATTGGATCCATCATTAAGATTTGTTAATAAACGCATTGATGTCCCAGTCGAGATTCATCCCAAACGGGAAATAACACTTCAACTGATAGATCCAGAATGTTTTTAACTTAGAAATTCCCCTCACTCTAGATTCACCTCTCCAGTGTGGGGAGAAGCAATCTATCACCTGAAATTTAGTCCCGAAGGGATTTCTATTATGACAATGCAAGTAGTGTTACGCTGTGATTAGTAAGTCCTAACTTGATGTTAGCAATATGTTCGTTTACCCTAATGGAGAACGTACGAATAGTACGTCTGACATATTGCATCTTGCAAGGGCAAGTGATAAGGTAGACAATAAAACGTGTTGCACAAGTGGCAAAACATTTCATGTGGTAAATAATAGACGTGGTAGTGAACTCAAATGCATCAATCTTATGACTACATAATGCATTGTGCACTCATACGTTGCACTTCTTGCATGGATGGAAACCCTTTGAATCTTGAAAAAATGTAAGTTTCTGTGGGGGGTTAATAAAATTTGGGGCAATCCGATTCCTCAGGGAAGGTGCCCCCCTATATATCACAGCTTTTTCTGGAAGAACTGGGCCCAAAATGTGGGTCGTTCCTTAGAACATCCCAGTGACGATTAAATATACTCTTAATTTGTTTAGACTGAATCGAGAACTGAGTGATAAAGGACCATTTTGATCTGGTGTCAACTTTACGAACAGTATGTACATTAGTCAAATCTGATCTTTCCAATGCCGAAATACGATGAATCTCCTCGTCTATGGCATTAGGAAGATATCCCTTATCCAGAAATCTGGATTTTAAAAATCAGACATATCTGTACAGTTTCTCCTGATACGTAGCAGTTGGCTTCTTGGTATGGATTTAAGCCACGGGGCATAGTGACAACTGTCGGTCGGGATATACCCGTTACGATCTGTCGGTTTGAAAAAAGTCTTGATGACCAACCGATGATCGACAACGGATATATCCAGATTGAGGAAGTGTATCCTAGATGGACTCAAATCATAGGTCAGAACTACAGTGGTGTGAAAAAGTGTTTGCCCCCTTCCTCATTTCCTGTTCCTTTGCATGTTTGTCACACTTAAGTGTTTCGGAACATCAAACCAATTTAAACAATAGTCAAGGACAACACAAAATGCAATTTGTAAATGAAGGTGTTTATTATTAAAGGTGAAAAAAAATCCAAACCATCATGGCCCTGTGTGAAAAAGTGATTGCCCCCTAAACCTAATAACTGGTTGGGCCACCCTTAGCAGCAACAACTGCAACCAAGCGTTTGCGATAACGTGCAATGAGGCTTTTACAGCGTCCTGGAGGAATTTTGGCCCACTCATCTTTGCAGAATTGTCCTAATTCAGTTACATTAGAGGGTTTTCGAGCATGAACGGCCTTTTTAAGGTCATACCACAACATCTCAATAGGATTCAGGTCAGGACTTTGGCTAGGCCACTCCAAAGTCTTCATTTTGTTTTTCTTCAGCCATTCGGTGGTGGACTTGCTGGTGTGTTTAGGATCATTGTCCTGCTGCAGAACCCAAGTTCGTTTCAGCTTGAGTACACGAACAGATGGTCGGACATTCTCCTTCAGGATCTCTTGGTAGACAGCAGAATTCATAGTTCCTTTTATCACGGCAAGTCTTCCAGGTCCTGAAGCAGCAAAACAGCCCCAGACCATCACACTACCACCACCATATTTTACTGTTGGTATAATGTTCTTTTTCTGAAATGCAGTGTTCCTTCTACGCCAGATATACTTGGACACACACCTTCCAAAGAGTTCCACTTTTGTCTCATCGGTCCACAGAATGTTGTCCCAAAAGTCTTGGGGATCATCAAGATGTGTTGTAGAGAAATTGAGACGAGCTTTGTTGTTCTTTTTGCTCAGCAGTGGTTTTCTCCTTGGAACTCTGCCATGCAGGCCATTTTTGCCCAGTCTTTTCCTGATGGTGGAGGCATGAACGCTGACCTTAACTGAGGCAAGTGAGGCCTGCAGTTCCTTGGACGTTGTTGTGGGGTCTTTTGTGACCTCTTGGATGAGTCGTCGCTGCGCTCTTGGGGTAATTTTGGGCGGCCGGCCACTCCTGGGAAGGTTCACCACTGTTCCATGTCTTCGCCATTTGTGGATAATGGCTCTCACTGTGGTTCGCTGGATTCCCAAAGCTTTGGAAATGGCTTTATAACCCTTTCCAGACTGATAGATCTCAATTACTTTCTTTCTCAATTGTTCCTGAATTTCTTTGGGTCTCGGCATGATGTGTAGCTTTTAAGGATCTTCTGGTGGACCTTACTGTGTCAAGCAGCTCCTATTTAAGTGATGCCTTGATTGTGAACAGGTGTGGCAATAATCAGGCCTGGGTGTGGCTAGAGAAATTGAACTCAGGTGTGGACAACCACAGTTATAGTATGTTTTAACAAGGGGGGCAATCACTTTTTCACACAGGGCCATGATGGTTTGGATTTTTTTTCACCTTTAATAATAAACACCTTCATTTACAAATTGCATTTTGTGTTTACTTGTGTTGTCCTTGACTATTGTTTAAATTGGTTTGATGTTCCGAAACACTTAAGTGTGACAAACATGCAAAGGAACAGGAAATGAGGAAGGGGGCAAACACTTTTTCACACCACTGTATGCCCATGTCATTGTCATTAAGAGTGACCATAAACTCATGCAATGATTCTTCATCGCCCTTCCACAGGAGGAGGATATCGTCTATATATCTAGCCCATAGCATCAATTCTGGACATTCCAGGGCATAGACAATATCCTTCTCCCATATGGCCATAAAAAGATTGGCGAGGCTGGAGGCAAACTTGGCCCCCATTGCCACGCCTTTCTTTTGAAGGAAAAACTGGTTATCATACCAGAAATAGTTGCTCTGCGTTGCAAAACGGAGAAGCTCCATAATGTAATGCTGTTGCAAAACAGGAATGCAACTGGTGTTCAAAAAATGCTCGACCGCTGCAAAACCTAAACAGTGAGGTATGCATGAATAAAGAGATGTAACGTCAGAGGTTACTAATAAGTAGTTATGTTGATAGTCGACCCCTTCCAGAAGCCTTATGGTGTCACCCGTATCCTTTAGATACGACGGGAATGATCGCACCAACGGCTGTAAATGGAAGTCAACATAACTGCCTATCCGGAAAGAAATCGATTCCGCTGACGATAGGCCTCCCCGGAGGTACGGTCACATTCTTGTGGACCTTGGGGAGGTAATACATAGTTGGTATACGGGAGCTACTGGTACTAAAAACTCCTTCTCTTTCTTATCAAGAATTCCTGATTGAAAACCCTTGTTGACCAATTCAATCAAATGGTTTTTGAAAACATTGGTAGGATCACTAGGTAATTTCATATAGGTATCAGTATCCGCAAGAATTTGACACATCTTCGCATGATAGTCAACTCTATCTAGGACTACTTGTCCACCCCCCTTATCCGCGGGTCTGATAACCAAATCTTTCTGCTCACATAATGATTTCAGACCTTCCTTAAGATCTGGATGGTCATAGACTAGTTTTTTAGGTAGTGCCTCAAGGTCCTTCAGAACAAGATCTCGAAAGACCCTGATCGAAGGAGCTGTAACATTCAGGGGATTAAAAAGGGAGGGATTGGAAAGACCAGAGTGGATAATCCCATCACTAGCATTAGTGATGGCCCTTGGTCCACTAGGGTTGGCAATGAAATGTCTCTGTATATTTAATCATCTCACAAACTTATGAACATCAATGAAGGTCTCAAATCTGTTAAATTTTTTAGATGGAACAAATTTGAGTCCCTTATCCAATGTGTACAACTCAGCATCTGAAAAAATAGCTTGGCTTAAATTAAAAATTCCACTAATATTTACGGTCTCTTTCTTTTTCCTGGCACTACCCCCACTCAGATTTGAGACCTTCATTGATGCGCACTCGCTGTTGATTGGCGGTGCGTGATGACATGTGACCGGCTACGCGATGACGCGGCTAGGCCCGGTATTTTCGTTTATATAGGAGCTCAGTCGGCTTCCCCTCTCCTTTATATGCCCCAAATACATTAATACCGGCTTTATTCATATCACGCCCACACATACCCTTCAGGGTTTGGGGGATATTATGAGGATATTATGAGGCTGGGTGTGATTCATCTGAGCAGGGGATTTGCGTTCGTTTGACTGCTGTTCTGACGTTCCTCTTCATTGATTGGTTACATTCTTTGCACTGTCAGCAAGGTAGGTCCCATTCCTAAACTTTTTGGTTCTGATTGGACAATGTTTTGGTGCCATCTAACAACAGCTGATACCTATTCTGTTTTATTTAAGCATTTTATATATAGCATGGGATCAAACAGCAGGTTTATGCCCCAGTTTATGTACTCTCGTACGAAACATGTCGGGCCAGATTTACCATGCTTTTTATTGGCTGCATACATCTTTTTTGATGTTTTGTACCATTTTTTATTGCTTATTCTATTTTAAATATTTTTTTTACCGGAGTTACCTGCTCTATGTGGAGGCTTTTTTTTTTCTCCATGAAACATCTCATATGTTGATGAGTATACCCCCTTCTGAATCGGTATTTGGAAGTGGCTATCGCATATGTGACATCTTGATACATGCACCGTGGCCATATCATCTGATGTCATGTCACCTTAAAGGGAAGAACGGCTGTAGTGGATTACTCTTTATGCCTGATTGACTCACCGCTACGGTGTGTGGGTCCACACCATTTGGTAAGAGTACACATTTCTTTCATTTTAAAGTTTGTTTTCCTTTCTACTGTGTGCTGGAAGAGGAGGTATATGCATCCCTAAGGCATTTCATATATTTGGGTCTTCATGCATGAAACCAGGTGACCCCCTGTGGTGAAAATCCCATACTGCTTTGGGAACTGGCATTGAACTATATAGTTCTACATCCACATCACTGTTATACGGACTTTGTGTGTATGTTTATGTTCTATTGTGTTTATCGCGGGAATTTTTTTTACTTTCATTGTGTTGAAGTGGACTTCATTATTAGCACACAGAGGACACTTTTTACTTATGATTCACTGTCCTATGCCGTGAGAGGCATTGGGCAAGTGTTTTTCTTTTTCACCTATTTTTTATTACTGGTTTATTATATGCATTTATTTGGATATATCACCTTAATCATTTTTTTTCAGCGCTGCATTTTTTATTTTTTATTTATTGTCACAATTGTATCATTGTTGATGCCGGCTGCTTTGTTTCACTTTTGATTTGCAAGTAGCGCAACTATATATTGTTTTTTTTTACCAGGAGAAATTATTGCAGAAAATCCCTTGATAAACTTCCTATCTAAATTTTACAAATCCTATAAAACGCTGTACCCTTTTTTTGTCTAGAATGGCAGAGACCTTCTGGGGATGCATCTTAATGCCTTCTGTGGATAGGATTAGACCCAGGAACTGGAAATTCTGGCACTCAAACTCACATTTTTCAAGTTTTACGTAAAGGCCATGCTGTCTGGGCCAAAACATCTCGAACATGTCCCAGATGAGCCTCCAAGGTAGTAGAAAATATCAAAATGTCATCTAGATCACGATGATGAATAAGTCTAAGTAGTCCCAGAAAATGTAATTAAAGTGGAAGTAAACCCCCCTATCGTTTTCAGCCAAGGAAGCTGCCATCTTTGCCTCTGTTTAATCTTCAACTGCCACGGTGCTGCACATGTGATCCGTTATGACACCAGCCATTGGATGGTTTGACTGTTTGGTTGAGAGCACAGCCAATGTGCAGTTAGCATTCCCGGCATGCCTTTTTTTTTAAAACTGTTAAATCGATGGGTTTACTTCCACTTTAATAAAGTGCTAAACAGTTGCTGGAGCATTGCAAAGTCCAAAGGGCATTACTAAGTACTCAAAATCTCCAAATCGGGTGCGAAAGGCAGTTTTCCACTCGTCATCCTCACAAATACGCACCAAATTGTATGCCCCACGTAAGTCCAATTACGTGAAGATAGCGGCTGAACAGAGTCTCTGAACCAGCTCTGGCACCAAGTGTAGGGGATAAAGTTTTTTGATCGTAATTTTATTTAGGTCATAGTAGTCTACACAAGGACGAAGGGAGTGATCCTTTCTCTCAACAAAGAAAATCCCTGCCCCAGCTGGGGATGTGGAGGCAGGGATGTCAGGCTGTCTTCGATATATATAAGTTCAGGTTCTGCCAAAGGGAAGATTCACCCAAATGGTCTTTCATCCCCTGGGAGGAGCTTGATCGGGCAATCGTATGGCCTGTGGGGAGGAAGAGTCTCTGCTCCTTTCTTGCTAAACACATCCACAAAGTCATGGTAAGGTGCAGGAACAGATGAACATGCTTCAGCATCAGAGTCCATGCATAGCAAAAGAGACACGTGAGTTGATGGCTTGGGAAGGCAGTGTTGCTGGCAATAAGAAGAGAAGAACTCGATTCATCCCGTACCCCAATTGATGCGGGGGTTGTGCGCCTGTAGCCATGGCATACCCAAGATGATAGGGAACAGGGGTGAAGCTATGGCGTCCAGATGTAACAGTTCTTTGTGCACACCGGATATGGTAGCAGGTACCGGAACAGTCTCTTGGATGACAGGCCCAGACTTAATGCTGAGCCGTCTGCCAGGTGAACCGAAAGTCCATGAGATCTCGGCTGCAGTGGGACCTTATGAAACAGCTGCAGGCCCCAGAATCAATAATAGCGGGTGTTTGGATAACCCCCTCCGGGAGCTGCAATGAGATCTGAATAGCCAGGTGAGAAGAATTGTGAGTCAGCGATGACTGGTTGGCAGAAGAAAGGGTCAGGCATCTTTGAGTCTTGGCTGGACAGGACCATACATAATAGCCACCCTTCCTGCAGTAAAGACACAGGTGGTTCTGACGACGATACTGGCGTTCCTCTGGAGAGAGTGAAAGCTTTGTTGGTTCTGAAGAGTTAGGAGCCGATGCACCTGAGGGTGAAGGTGCTGAACTTAGAGGACTATGAACTTGTGGCATCATCCCTAAAGGCTGGGACAGCCTGGCAGACCTTTCTGTCCTATCATGTCTATCAATCTGGACTTCCAGGTTTATCAAAGCTTCCAGAGAACCAGGTACTCCCACATGGGCCAACTTGTCTTTAAGAGGTTCATATAAGCCCAAATGGAATTGGTAACGGAGGGCGGCATCATTACCATCGGTATCTGCGCTCCAGCATCTAAAGTCTGTCACATAGTCCTCAGCCACTCTGCGGCCTTGCTGGATCGCATGTAGGGCTGCCTCAGCTGTTGCAGTTTGCAGGGGATCCTCATAAAGTTGGGCCATGGCCTCAAAAAACAAAGTCCGACTTAACAGACATAGGTTCTACTGCTCCAGTAAGCGACGGGCCCAGGACTGGGGTTCACCTTGCAAAAGGGCAATCACATATCCCACCTTGGTAGCCTTAAGTGAGAAGGTCCTGGGCTGTAGTGTAAAGTAGGGATTACCCGAACACATCCCCCCCCCCCCCGGTTTGGTTTGCAGCAGAACATGCGAACAGGCAAAAAACACGCGAACACTGTTAAAGTCTATGGGACACGAACATGAAAAATCAAAAGTGCTAATTTTAAAGGCTTATATGCATGGTATTGTCATAAAAAGTGTTTGGGGACCTGGGTCCTGCCCCAGGGGATATGTATCAATGCAAAAAAAAAAAAGTTGAAGTTTTTTCGGGAGCAGTGATTTTAATAATGCTTAAAGTGAAACAATAAAAATGAAATATTCCTTTAAACTTCCTGTACGTGGGGGGTGTCTATAGTATGTTTGTACAGTGGTGCATGCTTCCCCTGTTTACAACAGTCCCTGCACAAAATGACATTTCAAAAAGAAAAAAGTCATCTAAAAGTACTTGCGGCTATAATGAATTGTCGGTCGCAGCAATACACATAAAAGTCATAATGGGATTCCCCCACAGTCCATTACCAGGCCCTTTGGGTCTGGTATGAATATTAAGGGGAACCCCAAACCGAAATTAAAAAAAAAAATTGCGCGGGGGTCCCCCCAAATAGCATACCAGGTCCTTCAGGTCTGGTATGGATATTTCCAACACAGGACCTTTTTTTTAACAGGTAAAAGTTTTATTTTTTTTAACAGGTAAAGTTTTATTTAAAATTAACAATACAAACATAGCAATGACAGTACATTAATTACTTTTTAGATGGGTTACACGTCACTTCAGTTGGCAGATACAGCCTAAACAAGGTACATTAAATATTTCAGCAAAGGAGTCACTACATCAGTAAAGGATTACCTCAAAACCAAACATTTCAACTTGTCACATGGTAGGTCGAGTTCCCTCCCTTAGTGGGAAGGATAAGGAAGGGGAAGGAGGGGGGGAGGAAGGGGGGAGGAAGTGGGAGAGGAAGGGGGAGGGGAAAGGGAGAGAGGGGGGAGGAGAGGGCCAACATCTGCATAGTAAACTTCTCATTCCACCAGTTGTTCATGTTCCCTTCGGGCGCACACAGGCATCCGCCCAGTTCGCCCAAATCTTATCATATTTTTCTGGACAATTCCTACTTTCATAGGTGATTTTATACAATGGAAGGACTCTATTCACAGTGTCTTGCCAAGAGTTTCTCGTGGGGAGATCTGTCCCCTTCCATCTGAGGAGGATTTCTTTCCTTGCGTAAAAGAGGATGAAAGTGACATACAGCTTAAGATATCTATCCCCTCAATGTCTTCTAGATGGCTAAGTAGGAATATCAGAGGATCCGGCTCTATCGGAGCTCCAGTGATCTCCGACAGTACAGCCGCCACCTCCCGCCACAATGGGCGAATCCTTTGGCAGGTCCAGACCATGTGAAAAAAGGTGCCCGGCTCAAGAGAGCATCTGGTACACATAGGGCTGTGGGACGGGTAGATGTGTGAAAGTCTCTGCGGTGTATAATACGCCCTGTGTAGGAATTTTAGCTGTATAAAACGGTCTCTAGATGCGATCATGGAAGGGACATACGTGGTCACCAGTTCTTCCCAAGTGTCTCCGTCAAGATTGGGGATATCTCTCTGCCACTTACCCATGGTAATCTTAGTGTCTGTGTCGTGGGAGACCGTGAGATACATATATAGAGATGAAAGTGGCCTGCCCATCACTCCTGAGGTAAGAAGTCTCTCAATTGAGTCAGACTCGAGGGTGACTGGGGTTGGGAATTGTGCCCTAAGGGCATGTCGAAGTTGGGAGTGTCTAAATCTAAAAGAGGATGGGAGGGCAGAGGATTGCTGCAGTTCCTGAAACGTGAGAATCCTCCCTCGAGGCATTACATGTTTCAAGGTAAGGATGCCCCGTTTAGCCCATGCCGCCGGGTCGGGGACAGTGTTGAGATGAGGGAGCGTGGGATTGGCCCAAAGGGGGGTGTGGGGGGATATAACTGCAGCGTCTGTCTTAGTTGCCCTGGAACATTGCCACACCCTTATGGCAGTCTTCATTGGTTCTGTTATCGCTAGGTGGGCCCTGCATCCTCTAAACACTAGGTTAGAGAGAGCGGCATATGATCCAAGGATTGCGGCCTCCAGGGTGACAGCCGGATTCTGCGAGGGTTGGGAGAACCACCACCGGACCGTGACAAGGACCGCTGCCCAGTAGTATATTAGGAAGTTAGGAAGGGCTAGGCCTCCACTGGACAAGGGAAGATAAAGGGTACGCCTTTGCGATCCGGGGTGGGCGCCCAGCCCAGACAAAACTGGTCACTATACTGTCAAGTTTGCAGAAGAACGTGCGAGGGACTGGGGTAGGTGTGTTCCTGAAGAAGTATAGCAACTTGGGTAGATACACCATTTTTATAAGGTTCCCTCTGCCCACCGGTGTCAGGGGGAGACTACGCCAGGATGTGCAGCTTTTGTTCAGCTGGTCTAGGACCGGGAGGACGTTTATTTGGAGATAGCCCTCCGTCGTGGGACCTATCCTTATCCCTAAATAAAGGAATTCATCAACCCAACACAGAGGTGTACCGGTATCCGCTCGGGGGAGGGTCTGATGAAGTGGGAACAGGACCGACTTGGCCCAGTTGATCCGGACTCCTGAATATTGGCTGAAGGTATCGAACTGGGCCAAGGCGGCCCTAAGGGAGGTGGAGGCGTCCGCCAGATATAGTAGGGAATCATCCGCATATAGGGACAACTTTTCTTCCAATGGTCCCACCCTTATCCCCTTGATTCCCGGATCCATCCTGATATGAGCCGTAAGTGGCTCAAGAGCCAAGGTGAATAATGCCGGGGACAGTGGACATCCCTGTCTGGTGCCCCTCTCCAGTGAAAAGGGCTCCGACAGGGATCCATTGGTACGGATGCGGGCTCTGGGATGTGCATATAGCAACTGGAGCCACGTTAAAAATCGGGGACCAAAACCGAATCGGGCGAGGACCGTCCATAGGTAGCCCCACTCGACCAAGTCGAAAGCCTTCTCCGCGTCGAGTGAGGCCACCACGCCGGGAGCGTTCGGATCAGCCGCCGCTATGTGAGTATGGAGCCGTCGGATATTTATATCCGTTCCACGCCCCGGCATAAAGCCCGTTTGGTCCGGGTGGACCAAGGCCGTGATAACCGTGTTCAGACGGTTCGCGAGGACCTTCGCTAGTATTTTTACATCCACATTGATAAGGGAAATGGGGCGATAGGATGAGCAGAGGGTGGGGTCCTTACCTGGCTTGGGGATGACCACAATCACAGCATCACTCATCGAGTCCGGAAGAGTTCCTGACTGCAATGCGTGAGCCCAGGTTGATTGGAGTCTGGGGGCAAGAGCATCCATATAGGCTTTATAAAATTCCACCGGGAACCCGTCCGGGCCCGGTGTTTTGCCCGTCTGCATCATCTTTAGCGCCTTAAGTATCTCTTCTGTTTGGATAGGGGCATCCAAATTATTCGCTGTGGCCGTGGTAAGAACAGGGATGTCAATCTCCTCTAGGTAGCTAGTCAGGTCTGAATGGTCATAAGTCACACGTGAGCTGTAAAGTTGTTAGTAGTAGTTGGCAAAGCACTGGTTGATGTCCTGAGGAGAGGAGAGGAGGGTCCCGTCCTGATCACGGATCTGTGCAATAGTCGTGATTCCAGATTGTTCCCTAGCGAGCCATGCCAGGAGGCGACCCGCTCTCTCCCCCTGCTCAAAAATACGTTGTGTCTGGTAGAGCATTTTCTTTTGCGTCAGGGCCGTACGGATAAGGAGGGCCTGTCGTGTCAGGGTTTGGAGTCTAGTATATTGTTCCGGATCTCTAGTACGGACGTATAGAGCCTCCAGCCTGGATGCTTCCCCCTCTACTCCGTCGAGCTCCGCTCTGCGTCTTTTCCTAACTGCAGCTATAATCACCTGGTACTGTGCACGCGAGGATACCTTGAAGGCCTCCCAGACCAAGTTCACATTAGCTGACCCAGGGTTTACCCGCCAGTATTGTCTCAGCTCCTCGTGGAACCGGGGCCCCACCTCTTCGTCTGAAATCCAGAATCTGGAAAGTCTCCAGAGTCTGTCAGACAGGGTGGTCCCCAGGTCCAGGGACAGCAGGAGAGGGGCGTGGTCCGATATCCCCCTAGGAAGGATAGAGATGTTCCGGACTCTAGGAAGCACAGGCGCCGCCACATAGGCAAGATCAATCCGTGAAAAGGATTTGTGGGAGGCGGAATGACAGGTGTAGGCCTTTTGTTGTGGGTTCCTCCACCTCCACACATCCGTAAGGCCGTATGTTTCAGCCCACGCAGCGAGCCCCTGGCGGTCTGCGCCAGTCGTGGTCAACCTGTCCAGCCCGGAGTCCGGAACTAAATTGAAGTCCCCCATCAGGACCACGTTGTCCCGGGGGAATTGTGCCAATTGGGCCGTAACTGTGTTAAGGAGCCTAAGGGATGCGGGGGGGAGGTAAATCCCCACCAGGACCCACGGTAGGTTGTGGATCATGGCGTGGACCAACACAAATCTGGGTTAGGACTAAGTCAAGGAGTTTCAATGGAAGAGATTTGAGGACTAGAATACTGACTCCCCTGGCAAAGTTGGAGTAGGTCGAGTGGTAGTGGTGACCAACCCATGTTTTTTTGAGAGTAAGAGTCTTGCTGCCCACTAAATGCGTCTCCTGCAACACACATATATGGGGAGTATGCCGTTTGATAAATTGGAGAACAAGGGAGCGTTTAATTGGTGAGTTGAGACCCCGTGTGTTCCAGGAGAGGACGTCAAGTGTAGCCATATCTCAGTGTAAAATACATATCTACAGGATCAATAGTTTTGACAGGGCCTGGGTCGCTCCAGGCAGGGTCTTCCCAGCCAAGGAGCGAGCCACGCGCCATCAGCCCTACATGCATTACCACCAAAACAAGTACTGTCATGCAACATACATCATCAAACTGGGAGCCGGTAACATGGCTCAACATCCCCAACGTCCCCCCCAACCCCCCCCCCCCAACCACGGAGGAGGGTCTGTCTCCCATAACCAATATCAGCCTGTCGGCTGCTCATGAGGGCTGTGAACTAGAGGCGACTTGCCTCTCTCATTAAAATAGAGAAAAACAACAGTGAAATAAAAAGAAGGGGTATCCAAAAGAGAAAAAAGAAAAAAATTTGTAAGTTCCGGTAAAGAAGATTCAGTGTGGAAGGCCCGGAGCCCCGGGAACACAGTTCTTCAGGTGTTACACATGTTACCATAGCTGTGCGGTACAGGAACATCAGGATGAGTCTGAGCTGGGACCTGTTCTCTGGGCTATGCACAGTGGGGGTAGTCCAGCACCATAATAGGCAGTACAAGTCCAGCCCATCTGCCATATCGTTCCCCCATGTTGCTGCTGACAAACAGCCTCTGGTGTGTATCAGGATGTGGGACCATTCACCCAGTACATACCCCTTGAAAGGAGAGGGGGGTAAAACCATCCAAGGCATGAGTCAATGTCAATGCAGGATAAGGGTAGGAGTGCCGCCATTGGGGATCAGGGTTCAAAGACAGCGAGGGGGTCATCCGACCCTATTCAGGGCAGTCTCTGGCAAAGTGTGCTGGGCCGACTATCACTGAAGGGGGGGCAATAATCACCTATCCGCGGTCAGTTAAGTGGCATCAGAAGGGGAGATCCCAAGGCCAGACAGGGAAAAACAAAAGGGACTGAGGGGAAAGCCCCAGCAAAGTACTCACGGTTCCTGTCCATCTTGAGGATGTTGGTTAAGTCAGCGTTGGAGAGTTTCGGCCCACGCCGCCGCATCCCTGGGGGAGGTGAAGAACTGTACCTTCTCTCCATCTTGGACCCTCAGTCTAGCAGGGAAGAGCATGCTATATTTCACCCCTTTCTGTCGGAGGGTGGCTCGGACATGATCGAAAGCTTTCCTTTGGCGTTGTGTGTCCACCGAGTAGTCAGGGAATATGAGCAACTTCGTGTTCTCGAGTTTTACCTCACCCTGCAGGCGTGCTGATCTGAGGACCGTGTCCCGGTCTCTGTAGTCCAGTAGTTTGAAGATGAACGTGCGCAGCGGGGCCCCCTGCGGTCCTCTGGTGGCCGGCATATGGTGAGCGCGCTCTATGGAAAAGTGCGGGGAAAACCTCGCCTGTGGGAGCAAGGAGGGCAAGAGCCGCTCCATGAATGTGACCGGGTCGGAGCCCTCAGCGCCCTCGGGGAGGCCAAGGACCCGCAGATTGTTCCGGCGGTTCCGACTCTCTGGGTCCTCGGCTCTCCCCTCGAGGAATCTGACCTTTGATTTCAGCGTCTGGATGTCTGCGTGGTGTTCCCGGAGGGTGTCCTCGGTCCCAGAGACCCGCCGCTCCACCTCCGACACCCGCTCACGAAATTTGTCCATGTCCCGGCGGATGAGCGCCGTCTCTGCCTGGACATGATCGATCTTTGCCGTGAGGGTGGCCTGGCATGTAGTGATGGCCTGCATTAGGGCCGTAAATGCCGGGGATCCTTCCTGGATTCCGCCGTCAGGGGACGGCGCGGTCTGAGTCTCCATGTGGCAGGCCGCGTGGGGAGTAGGCCCAGGCTTCGGCGGAGTGCGGAAATCTGCAGCCGTTCGTCTCTTCTGTGTCCCCCTTCCGCTCTTTTTCATTCCCCGAGTGGATGGGGGATCAATGCGGGGTGTTTTAAGGGGTTTAAGCGGGTCTTCCACACCAGGATGTCAGCAGGATTATTATCCGGAGCGGGAGCTCAGCAGCTAAGCGTCTGCTCTCGTCGCCATCTTGGACACGCCCCAGAATTAGCCAGGCATATTACAGATTCCTAATACATGAAAGCCATTACAAAAAATAAAATATCAGTTATTGTTTAGTACACTCTTTTTCATTTGTGCAAAATTTCTAAACAGAAATTAAAACTAGTAAATCGAAATCAGACAGAGTAAAGGAAAGTGGAGTATGTGATGTTGGAGTATGATGTATTAAAGCAAAAATGTTGCTTAGCCCTGCATAGCAAAGCACAGATTCTCTCTAATGTGTTATTTCAAGGTAAGGTGTACAACATACTGTATGTCATATTCCAAGAAGCATCCATGCACTGTTCACATCAGTATCTTCATGCATTGTCCATCCTCCACTGCCAGGAGCTCAGAGTTGTGTATCAGAAGAGGTGGGTAGATGAGAGGTCCATGATGAAACATTTAAAGCCTAGTACACACAGGCCAAATGTCTGCATTGTTTTTTTTAACCGCCCGACATTCGGCCTGCTTGTATGTCAGTCTGTTTGACCGACTCCTTATCAGCGATCTCAGCCAATGGAAGAGAGCACTGATCAGAGTGTTCAGCGGAGGAGATCGCTGCACTAATGTTGCATAGCTAGTACAGGGCCAGAGCTGACAGTTTTTTTTCAAACTCATAGTGTGTACCAGGCTTAACCAATAAAGAGATAAATGCAAAAAAACAATTTGCAGTGGGTATATAATACCTCGCCCAGAGGTTCAAGAACTACATGAAAAGGTATCTTCAGGTTTGCCAGTTCAAAACTCAAGGCACCAGTTTAAGAACTGTGAATCTGGCACAAAAACCTGCCAACCTGGAAGTTCTGTCTAATACACTACATGAATCTGCAATCCAATGAGTATATACAGGAGGGGAGCGAATGTGAAAAGTAAGTATGTAGAATACTGTTTTGGGGGGTTTCCAGATTCTGATAAGATACTGCACATAAACCCCAACAACCACAGGGCCAGGGATGTGGGGAAGTTGCTTTGCTCCCATTGTAACCTACCTCCCCATATTGATGACATGTGAACTAGTAAAGTTCAGAATGGAGGTCACATGCTTATCCTAGCCAGCCAGACTGCATGCTTAGATTGGGGTCTGGTGTGGATTTTGGGAAGACTTTTTTTTTTTTCTTTTTAAGTATAGGGTTCCCCTTAAAATCAATACCAGACCTGTTGCTAAATGTATCACTTCCCTCTACTACCAGAAGTTTGATTTGGCCAAACAAAATTTTAGTTTGGCTGTTAGACAACCCACGAAAAAGATTTTTTTTAATATGTTATTCTTCTTTCTTTATAAAGCTGCACTAATGCTACAACAAAAAAAAAAAAAAGTGTAACGTATGTTTATCCCTTCAGGTATGCCTCAATTTATCATGGAAAAACACAGAGGATTTAATAAAATTACTAAGGCCCAGGTCTCTATAATAGGTAATACAGAAGAGCTATAGATACTTCAACATACTACAGGTCTATCTAAATAGATGAGTTAACATGCTCTAAAACATCTCCATCTGATATCAACATTTGATATTTTATTACAGGGAATGTGGGAGCACCACCCGAGACCATTCCAAGTATTGTTCGCTTAAATAAAACCAGGATCAAGGTAAGCTGTTTCTTTAATGCATTGCATAGCTCATCAAAATTTCAAATGGAGAAAATATGGTGCAAACAAAAATATACCTGTGTTGTCAATGCTTTATTCTCTGCATTGTATACTATGCATATAAAATATAAATTTCTATGGCAATATTTGGACTTTATGCATCTTATTTGCTCAATAAATATGATACTCTTTTTGCTCCCCTCATGTCATGCATTTATCATTGTAAAAATATTGTTGATCTGCTATTGCAAGCACCTTGCTTAGTTTACATGTACATCTGAAAGGAGGTAAAGTTAGTGATAGATGCAACGCTACAATGTTGGATGGTTCTGAAATGTTTTCTCTATTACAGAATAGCAAGGATATGCTTCCTTAGAGAAATCTGTTACTTTTCAATCCTTTTGAGGGACTGTTGATAGCATGGGTCCTTCACAGCTCTAGCTTAAGTCCTTATAGTTAAGGGGTTGTAAAGGTTCGTGTTTTTTCACCTTAATGCATCCTATAAATTAAGGTGAAAAAACACCTCGCTGTCATGTGCCCCCCCTGCCCCCCCGTTTTACTTACCTGAGCCCGTTCACCTGCTGTGCGTGTCCCCCGGCGTCCTCTTCTCCACAGAGTCTGGCCGTTGATTAACTAGATTGATAGCAGCGCAGCCACGTCCGAGTCATACACTTGGCGTCTATGGATGCCAACTGTATGACATGGTAGCGCGCCTGCAAGCTAACCCCAGAGGGGGTTAGCTTTAGTGGGTAGTAGACAAGAACATCAGTATCGGGGCCACTTTGTGCAAAACGAACAGTGGTGGTAAGTATAACATGTTTGTTATTTAAAATATACAACCCCCTTAAGGTCACCAAAAAAGCAGTCAGCAGGCAGTCAAATATGAAAAATCTATTGGTTTATTTCCAAAAAGCTATTTGCAGAAAGTTTGGTGCTTGAAAAGACATTAAAGCTTCAGGTTTTTATTTTTTTAATTAAAATAATAAACATGTTATACTTAACTGCTCTGTGCAATGGTTTTACACAGAGCAGCTCCGATCCTCTTCTTCTTGGGTTCCTCTCCGTCTCCTCCTCTTCAGCAAATACCTCCATAGAAAGCACTTTCTGTGGGGGGACCCGTGCAAGCTTTTGGGGGGACTTAGATTCCTGCTACTGTTTACACAATTCCAAAAAATGGTTTTGAAACCCACTCATTTATACACAGAGATACAAGGAGGAGCAATGAAATACAACTTAAAAAATAAAAATATTTTTATTGACATACAGTAGTAATGGCTGTAGAGATCAGAATGGTTTTTGGGATAATTGACATGAAGAAGTCCAGGTACAGTCCTCACTTCAAATGAGGGTCCTTTTAAAATGTCCATGTACCCTTGATCAAAGATTTGAAGATAAAACAGGCTTTTATGTCATAGGTCATAAATTCAATTAACCACTTCAATACAGGGCACATTCACCCTCTTCCTGACCAGGCCAATTTTCAACTTTCAGTGCAGTCGCACTTTGAATGACAATTGCACAACACTGTACCCAAATTATGTTTTTTTCCATTTTTTGAGACAAATAGAGTTATATTTTGCTGATATTTAATTTCCACTGTTTTTTTTGTTTTTTACAAAAAAAAATGAAAAAGACAGAACATTTTGAAAAAAAAAAAAAACGTTTTTCTTTATTTCTGTTATATAATTTTATAAATAAGTAATTTTTTCTCCTTTACTTATGTGCGCTGATGAGGCAGCACTTATGGGCACTGATAGGCTGCACTGATGAGGTGGCACAGATAGGTGGCACTAATAGGCTGCCCTGATGGGCACTGATAAGCTGCACTGATGGGCAATGATGAGGCTGCACTAATAAGGCGGCACTGATGGACACTGATATGCGACACTGATATGCCACACTGATGAGCACTGATATGCTGCACTGATTGGCACTGATATGCTGTACTGATGTACACTGACACAGGGCCCTGATTATCAGTGTAACTGTCCCCTGTAGCTAGAAAGACACTGACATCACTGAGGAAAGGAAATGCCGATAACCGGCATTTGTTTACATGTAATCAGTTGTGATTGGATGCCTATGTCATCTGTTCTTTACCCTAATCGGTGATGTGCTGTGTTCGATGCCCACAGGAGGCATACATGAGTGGCGCACATGAAGGACGTCATATGACATCCAGTTAGGATCTTAAAGCTATCACCTTATTCTGCTATAGGCCGGGCGGGAAAGTGTTAAAATCATAGTGCCACTCAAAGAGAATAAGCCTGCTTGCTGTCACATCCACCATGAAGGTGGTAGCTGGGACATGCAGTCCTCTCTAAAGACACCATTTCTGGAGATCTGCCACTATGGACTCCACCATGAATGGACTCTCATCCTGTGCAATTACGCTGGGGCAGCCACAAGCCTGATTTAGGGATTTGTTTATGTAAAAGGCTGTGCCTTTTGTTTTGGAACTGTTATGCTGAGAGTTCCCAGTAAAGCTTTTGAAACATTGTCTTTTTCTGGTCTGAAGTTACTCAAGCGGGTAATGCAAGTAACAGACACACATAGTTTACAGTGTGGGTCAGCTAAGCACTTTGGTGTATGAAGAAAACAGTGTAAAAGTTAATATTGTGTGAAGACACATGTGGTTGCCAAAAGTAACAAAGGTTTCTGTAGCAGTCTGTCACGTGTTAGTACATGTGGCAGGCGGAATAGCCTCTTGCAGGTGGAATTGTTTATCATACCTTGCTCGGTTAGCAGGTCCGGCTCCTATAGCAACGGGAGCAGATCAGCATCGCAGAGGCCCCCAACCTGTGCACAGGTAAGGAAGAGGAAGAGTTAATTAAGTGCATGCATGGAGTCCAGTTTACTTGTTCAAGTGTACACAGTGTATGGCCATCTCTAAGTTGTAGTCCACCTCAAGATTGAGTTATCTCCGAGAGTGGCCTCCGCTTTTTTCCTGGACATTTATGACATGAATAAAGGTACCCCATGTGCAAGGCGAGTGACCCAGTCTATGGTGCCTAGCATAGCCTCCTACACAATCCTCTGGTATACATTTTCCTAACCATCAAAACTTGTTTGCATACAGCTGAACATAATCAAAATGCATTTTTTGTCAACCCTTGTACCTTATCAAAGTGGTTAATCAAGGAACGTCTTGATAATTTCCCAATCTAATGGCCCGCTTCATGTCTGCGGTGTGAATCAAAATTTGAGAATGTGATTTTTATATCCCTTTCTTTATATGCACTCTCTATAGAAACATTCTCAATCCATGTGGAACAGCAATGGTGATGTTACAGCAATATCAATAACACCTTCCCACCCAACCTATAGCAGAATGACAGCCAGGCAGTGACTTTACTATTCTGAATGGATGTTATATGATGTCCTCTCAGAAAGTGCCGCTTCCACAACCGATGACTGATCAGTGTATTGGCTCACTGCCAGTACCATGTGACCACTGTTACCAACCACAGCAGGTCACATGGCAGTTGTAAACAATGGATGGCTTCCTTTCATGGCATCCATTGTGTACAATATTTTTGCTAGATGTGATTGGTCAATGTGATCACATGGTACAGACAGGGCCAATCACAGCCAATTTGTTCCATGTGATTAGCTTTGACTAATCACAGCTAATTACAACAACAAAAAAAAAAGAAATCAGTTTTATTTAGTAAAATGGTTGCATATAGCAATGTAATTCACTGCTATGAGCATTCATAGTGTGTAAAAAAAGTACAATGTATCAATGGTAACATTATATTGCTCTGGTCACAGTGTAGTACTGGGCTGTTTAGGAAACTTCTCACAATAAGTTTGGGTGATTACCAGAGTGCTTGGAGAGGTGATTCCAAAAAATATCTCTTTACGTTTTTTGTGTTTGTGCAGAAGAAACTGGGGTTTTATGTTACCATGGGTTATAGATGACTACCAGTGGGACCTGAATAACCTTTTAAGTCTGATTATCATCTAAAAGACTGGTTCTGGGTGTGTTAACTACTTTCCTATTCTGTGTGTTGTGGGTCACCTAATTATATAAATTTTATGAAATCCCTCCTGAGGTGTTCCAGTTTTCAGGGCATGTTTGCCTGTGATCTCTGAACAGATCCAATTGTATCTTATGGCTTGACCATATATGACAGATTACTCTATGTGTCTGGGATGTAAGCTGTCATGTCTGAGGTACAGTATGTGAAATGGCCAGTGGGGTTTCTGTGGATGGATGTTTGCAAGCTTGTTCCTTATGTTATGTATTGTAGTGCCCAGGAAGCTTATTTCTGTCTGAGTGATTATATTTAAAGTGAGTGTAAAGCTTTATTTTATATTTTTTTAATAAAATAACAAACATGTTATACTTACCTGCTCTGTGCATTGGTTTTGTGGATAACAGCCTGATCCTCCTCTTCTGGGGCACTCCTGGCACCTCCCCCTGCTGAGTGCCCCCATGTAAAGCACAGAAAAGACAGACAGCGTGGCTCAGCCTCGCCCCTACTCCCCATCACAGCATTCAATTGACAGCTGCAGGCCTTGCTGTCAGTATATCCAGTGAGGAGGGAGAGAGTGGGAAAAGCCACTGCTCTCATACACAGCGCTGGATCGACATCAGACTTTGGTAAGTAAGGGAGGGGGGGTTGAGAGGGGATCCTAAATGAATGGGGGGGAGGAAGTTGTAGTTCCTGTGAAACTGGGAAAGAGCATCCTCACTTGCAGCCCAGATAATCAAAATTTCAAAAATACCATAGAAGTAGGTCATATATTTTTTGGGACATGTAGATAGGTATTCCTATATTTTAGCAATAAAAGATTTTTGTGTTGGAGGTCAAACTTTAAACCCATTGCCACTCCCATACACTGTGGGTAGAGGTCCCGGCTACAAGAAAAGTAGATATGAGTCAATGTAAATGGTAAATGGCTAGCTTCTACTCTGTTCCCCTTTAGTCGATCCCTGAAATTCACATCTTCAGGATTACCTATCATGAATGTATACTTTCCTATGAGCTCTAGATGACCCACTGAATAGATTTTTCATCTACTGACTTGATAAACAAACTGATGGAGGGATATAATACAGTATGAAAGATTCTGACTAATGAGCTTCAGACAGACTCGATGTAAAATTCTACATAGCGGATACAATCTATTTCTTATCAACAAGCATTCCTTTACTACATTGCACTGCCCAAAGTGCAACCGAAATCGTCCCACTCTGGCCCTGCTCTGTCATTTCTTCCTTTTGGGATACAGCATTAACCTTCGTTCAACTCTCATGTGTCTACTAACATCCCAATATGCCAAACCTGCATATCATGCCCCCTGAAGATCAATGTGTAGTGGTATCTTGAATGCAGAATCTCTTCTTCTAGGTTATGTTTTTATATTTTTCTTTTACTATTTTCCTCTTCATTGGCCAACATGGTCATAATTAAGCTAAGACTTATCTTGTCATATTAGACTTTATGCTCATATCTCCATCTCCAAAGAAGAATATTAGTGTACTGATCTCAACTGCTGGTTAACAGCTATGTTACAAGGTTTATCTATATCAATGCATTTGTGCCTGGCTTGTACCATGTAAAAATGATTAATAACAATTATTGATTAATGGATTAGTTAAAGGGGTTGTATAGGTTTGTTTATTTAATTTTTTTAAATAACAAACATGTAAAGCCCCATACACACGGTCGGATTTTCCAATGGATTCTGTCCTATCAGACAATGTTGTCGGAAATTCCGACCGTGTGTAGGCACCATCGGACAGTTTCCATCGGATTGTCCGACGGACAAAGTCCTATCTCCTGCTGGATAGATTTTTTGACAACAAAGTCCGATCACACCAAATCCGATCGTGTGTAGCGAATTGCGATGGACAAAGTGCTACGCATGCTCAGATCACATTACAAGACCAAAGCTATTGGCTACTAGCCTCTACGTAGTCCCGTCGTAGGCAACAAACGTCACCACGTTCAGAATGATCGGATTTTCCGACAACTTTGTCCGACCGTGTGTACGCAAAACCAACATCGGACAAAGTACGACGGACATGATCCGACGGACCTGGTCCTCAGATAATCCGAGCGTGTGTATGGGGCTTTATACTTACCTCCACTGTGCAGCTCGTTTTGCACAGAGTGGCCCCAATCCTGCTGTTCTTGAGTCCCACGGTGGCTGTCTCGGCTCCTCCCCACTAAAGCAAACCCCCTCTGGGAAGCTCTCTCCCGAGGGGGTTAGCTTGCGGGCGCACTCCCGTGTCATACACTTGGCGTCCATAGACGGCAAGTGTATGACTCGGTCCCGCCCCCCGGCGGCCGCGTCATTGGATGTGATTGACAGCAGCGCAAGCCAATGGCTGCGCTGCTATAAATCTATCCAATCAACGACCAGACTCAGTGGAGAAGAGGACGCCTGGAGACGTGCACAGCAGGTGAACGGGCTCAGGTAAGTAAAACGTGGGGGCCCATGACAGCAAGGTTTTTTTACCTTAATGCATAGGATGCATTAACCACTTAAGGACCACCTCCTGCACATTTACGTTGGCAGAATGGCACGGCTGGGCACATCAACGTACAGGTACGTTGCTCTTTAAGAGCCCAGCCATGGGTTGCACGCGCGCCGCCGACACGCTTGCGACCCGGTCCTGAGCTCCGTGACCGTGGCCGCGGGACCCACGGACCGGATCGCCGCAGGTGTCCCGCGATCGGGTCACAGAGCTGGAGAAGGGGGAGAGGTAAACAGGTAAGAGGTAAAAGAGGGGAGACTGAGATGGCTGCTTGACTCGTGAGCTCCTGCGTGCCCGGGACATCCTAGCCTTTAAACGGGAGCCTACCGCATCTTCCCTGCTATGCACAGGACCACTAGGAGCTCGTCCACCCCCCGCACCCCCAAAGACCCCCATACTCACCTGGGGAGGAACATTCCCGAGATCTTCCGGGCCCAGAAACTTCAGGCCCTCGCTCCACCACACGCGCCGACACAGGCCCAAGCCGCGGCCTCGCCTGACAGACCGCCAGCTATCATGCCGGGAGCATCCTCCCCCAACCCCAGCGGGGCTCTACCCCCCAGTCTTTTTGATTTGGAAAAGGTTGCCTCAGACATAAAGAGCACAGTCACAGCGGCGATTGCAGATCTAAGGACGGACCTCCTGGCAGTTGCCCACCGTATAGACAACGTGGAACAGACTTCACAGACGCACGCGGCAGCCATCCGCCAGGTACAGTCTGCCTACGACTCGCAGTTAACTCAAGTTTTTGAACTCCACAGACACGTGGAGGACTTGGACAATAGGGGACGGAGGCATAACATCAGGGTGAGAGGGATCCCTGAAACGGTGGAGCCGGGCGCCATCCAACAAACCATCAGCGCCATCTTTAATGACCTGATCGAGCGCCCAGCAGACTCCCCCATTGATATGGAAAGGGCACACCGCGCTCTCCGTCCCCCCCCTCGAGACAACGAACCCCCCAGAGACATAATATGCTGCATTGTCAACTTCCCCCTCAAAGAGGAAATCCTTCGCAAGGCAAGGGTAAGAGGGCGCATACTCTTTAATGGAAATGAGGTGAAACTCTTTCAAGATCTCTCCCAAATCACCCTCCAGAATAGGAGAGCACTCAGACCACTGTTAGATGCCCTGCGGACAAGGAATATACAGTATCGCTGGAAATTCCCGTTTGGTCTTTCTGCATCCGCCAGGGGGCGCTCTGCACTACTACGCACGCCGGAAGACCTTCAAGCTTTCTGCGACCAACTCGACCTGCCCAACATCGAACTTCCGGAGTGGTACGCGCTTTATTTCCCAGTAGAACCCTGGCTTCCAGTATCCCTCAACCCGTCGCCGAAGTCCGCCCGCCAGAGATCAAGACGACGTAGACCAGATCCGCTGTCTCCGAACGACCGCTCTTCTCGTCGAAACCTGCACCAACGCAGCCCGTCACCCCCTCGCATGTGACGCGCTCCGCTAGACGAAGGAATGCCTGCCACCCGGACTGCACGCTGCGGACTGTGAGTAACCCTCTACACCCCCCATGCGATCCTCCCCTGACCCTACCCCTTCAGGGTCCCCCAGAGACTTCCCTTGCCTCTTCACTCACCCCCATCCCCCTGCCCGTGGACATGGACCCCACGTCACGGACCGCGCTGTGCCGGACTGGCCTCGCCGAAATGCTGCTCTCCCCCTGCCCCGACCATGGAGCCACAGGACAACGTCTTCCAGGCACGTAGATGCCATATCACCACACAGCAAGCGGACACCCTGAAAACGCTTCCTTGCATTCTCACCTTACCACAGGCTCACCCGGATCCACACCAGCGCGGTGTCCCGCAACTTCTCCTGCCCCGCAGCACAAACCCCCCACGCTGGAAGGATGCCCCACGCCTGTGAAGATGGGACTTCCTCTCCTCAGACATGGGTGCTGATCCTAGGGACTGAGAATCCCCCGCCTTATGCCAGCCTCTCAAGAAGGACTACACCGAGTGGAAGCCCTACAGATAAATAGACTCAGGCTGCTGCCCTCCACCCTTGATCCCCAACCTGTTGTGCCACAGCCTCGAGACACAGACCCCCCCCTGATTTGGGGACCCGCACCCACATCATAGCCCTACCCCCCCCGATGCTGACAAAGCACCTGCTGCCCCACAGGCAAAGTATTGATTCTAATATATGAAGCCTCTGCTAATTCCATTGTGATTCATGCAATTACAAACGTTGTTCTTTATGTGTCTTCCTTGTCTGATCTTTAGCTCCGGCCTGCGCTCTGCCAGCCCCTTGTGCTGCTCCGGTGGAAACAGGGCTTGGTCCAGCCCGACCAAACGATGTTACCACACGCCAAGATCCAGAGCGCCTTCATCCTCACTTCAGACTATCACCAGGTGCCAAGGTAACTCAATTCCCCCCTTTTCTCCCAAAAGCCCTCCTCCAATGTAGGAATGTTCCCCCTACCCTTTCAATCCTCCCTTCCTCTGCCCCCCCCCCCCCCCCCCCCCCCCCCCCCCCCTTCCTTCTCTCATCCCCCTCCTTCCCCGCCCTGCCCTGTTTACCCCCTCTCCACTCCCCCTCCCTCCCCAATCCCACTCTCCCTCTCCCCCCCCCCCCCCCCCCCCCCTGTCCCTCACTTCCCCCATCCCATAATTTCCCCCCCGTGCCCCCTCCACTTCCAATACTACTTTAGGCCAGGATGTGCCTGACTTGGTATGGAACTGTTTCTCCCTAAGGGCTCTTCTCACAGGCTGCTATTAACATGAGTAATGTTTGATGTGCAGGGGTTGCTTTTCTTTTCTTTTTGTTTTGTTCCGCTTTTCTTGCAGGCAATGTTTACTTGATCTACCTAGGCCCCATAAGCGGGTTACAGTACAGTATTAGAACGTTCCCCTTCATAGGGGGTTTTTGTTTTTGTTTTTGTATTTGTATTTGTATTTGTATTTGTATTTGTATTTTTACTTTTATTTTTATTTTCTTGTATGCAACCACGTAATTGTACATGATATGAGTGGACCTCCCACATAGGCTCTTCCCCATAATGGTAGGCTCCCCACTAAGCTACACTGACTCCTATTTCAGATAGGAAATTGCTCCCTCACACTCTGGACTCCCGGGCCGCGGCCATGCTGTGGTTCCCATTCATACCATATACCCCCACACGGCAGTCTCTCGGAGACGCTGCCGACACACCAGGAACTCCTCTTTGACCCTATAGGTGGGTAGTTAAACTACTTCCACCCCTGGTACACCTTTTCTTTCCATCTCTTTCCCCCCTCCCTAACTAACCCTCTACGCCTCTTCTCCACCCGCCTAGTCTCATTCTCCTTGAACCCCCTTTCATTTCACTTCACTTTATACCACCCTCTACCCCTCTTACCCTCCTTTCCCTCTCACCCCCCCCCCCCCCCCCCCAACCGGCCTCTCACCCACAAACCCCCCGTACTCCACCCACTCTTTCCTCTACTCCAAACTAACCCTAGGGGAGTGACCCTCACCCCCACCGTCCCATTTAGCCGGGCCCTACTGCCATATTAGGTTCTCTCCCCAGCCAACACCTACCCCCCCCCAAAATGGGAGAAAGTAACCCACTGACTCTGAAATGCCTCTCACTCAACGTGAAAGGCCTTAACATCCCAGAAAAGAGATCGCAAACACTCTCCGCTCTCTCCAAGCACAAAGCGCACTTCATTTTCCTACAGGAAACTCACTTTCGCTCTGATGCCATACCTAAGCTCTCCAACCACACATACCGCACAGCCCTACACGCCACCAATCCTGACGCTAAGTCAAAAGGCGTATCGATCCTTATCTCGAAGCATGCAAACTTCCTCCTGACTGACTCCCTAGTGGACCCAGCAGGCAGATATATATTTCTTAAAGGAACATACGCCTCTAAGCCAATCACGTTAGCTAATATTTACTGTCCTAACGAGCACCAAGTATCCTTCTTTCGAAAAACCTGTGCACTTTTATCTTCATTCCAGAGCGGCTTAGTTCTCCTAGGCGGGGATTTCAACGTCCCCCTAAACCCCCTCCTTGACACGTCAACGGGTTCGTCCTCTCTCACCTACGCGGCACTACGCCAAATTAAGGCCCAACTCCAGACTCTGAACCTACACGACGCCTGGCGCATCCTTTACCCCTCATCCAAAGACTATACCTACTTCTCGCCTCCCCACCAAAAATATTCTAGAATAGACTTCTTTTTTCTCTCCCAGACCGACCTGTCTACCTTAAGCCAATCGTCCATAGAACCTATGTTCCTGTCAGACCATCACCCCATTACGATCACTTTATCATTCCCGGAAACGTGTCCCAAAGCCAAGATTTGGCGGTTTAACCCTTCCATACTAAAGGACCCAGTTGCCCTTGAATCTATACGCTCGCGAATCAAACTTTACTTTCAGGAAAACACTAACCCAGACATCTCCCCCATAACCCTCTGGGAAGCACACAAGTGTGTGATACGGGGCGAACTAATCACTTTGAACACGCAGTTCAAAAAACTTCACCAAGAACGAGTAAACACTCTCCTCAAGAAACTGAAAACACTGGAACTCTCCCATAAACAGACACAGGCCCAAAACACACTACAGGACCTGATCCAAACCCGCTTACTCCTCACAGAAGAATTAGGGAAACGCACAAGACGACGTTACATTCTAGGCCAACGTATATTTTACGAACAGGGCAACAAGAGTGGACGCCTACTGGCACGCTCAGTCCAGAACGCCAAATCCTCCTCTACCATTCACTCTTTGCGAGACTCCAAAGGCTCCACCATAGCCAAGAGTGAAGACATAGCGAAGGAATTCGAGACTTTCTACCACAAACTGTACAACCTCCACCCCACTTTGCCGCCCCGATCCTCGGGTGATACCCGTCAGTCACTCATAGAGGATTTCATATCCCAACACGGCCCCAAACCCATAACCTCCCAACAGGCACAATCCCTAGAGGGTCAATTTTCGACTCTAGAATTAGATTCTGCGATGAAACAGATGAAAATAGGCAAGAGCCCTGGCCCTGATGGCTATACCCTTCAATACTACAAATCCTTCGCAGATGCCCTCACTCCGAACCTATTACAGACCTTCAACGCCCTGTCCACACCCCAAGATCGACCGAACAGACTATTAGAGGCGCACATAACTGTGATCCCCAAGGAGGGTAAAGACCCCCTACAAGTAGCTAACTACAGACCAATATCACTCCTCAACGTGGATATTAAAATCTACGCAAAAATTATCGCCAACAGACTACTCCCCCTAATTCCTGACCTTGTCTCCACCGACCAGGTGGGTTTTGTCCCGGGCAGGGAAGCCCGTGATAATACTACCCGAGTCCTCAACCTTCACCACTGGCTCACATCGTCCAAACTTCCGGGATTTTTCCTTTCACTTGATGCGGAGAAGGCATTTGACAGAGTGGCCTGGGACTATATGCGGGCAGTCCTGAAAGGTATCGGCCTTGCGGACCGAATGCTTACCTCCATAATGTTACTATACTCTAACCCCACAGCTGCGGTGAGAGTTAACGGCCACCTGTCAAATGCCTTCCCCATCAACAACGGTACGCGTCAGGGATGCCCCCTCTCTCCTCTGATATACGTCCTCTCCCTTGAACCCCTCCTGAACAAACTTAGAGGGAACCCAGATATTAAAGGACTGCAAGTCAAAGATAGGGAATTTAAAGTAGCTGCTTTTGCAGACGACATCCTTCTCTCCCTCTCAGCCCCACGCACATCCCTGCCATCTCTCCTCCTAGACCTTAAAGCCTTTGGCTCTATCTCGAATCTTAAAATTAATTATTCCAAATCCCAGGCCCTAAATATCTCCCTCCCCACCCAGGAAGTGGAGCACTGCCAAGAGGCCTTCCCATTCCACTGGGAAAAGACTGCCATCACCTACCTCGGGATCCGGATCCCCACTTCCCTCTCGGACCTGTACTCCCTCAACTTTCTCCCTGCCCTGACTGAAGCACAAAAACACCTGAAAGAGTGGTCATCACTTAATGTTTCCTGGTTTGGTAGAGCAGCTCTGATCAAAATGATCATACTTCCACGCATATTGTACCTAATCCAAACCATCCCAATGGCAATCCCAAAGGGATTTTTTTCCTCATATAGGAAGGCTTGCTCCACCTTTCTTTGGAAAGGGACCCCCCCTAGAATTAAATACACCAGACTCACACTTCCTAAACCCATGGGGGGTATAGCACTCCCGGATCTCTACAAATATTATATAGCTTGTCATCTCACGAGGATAGCTGACTGGAACATCCACCCCCATGTGAAGGTCTGGGTCTCTCTCGAAAACGCGTTCTCACCTACCCCACTACATCTCCTTCCATGGCTACTCCCGAGACAATGGCCCACGACCTTAACCCCACACCCCTTTATCTACACCTCTTTGATGCTCCTTAGGAACCCACAGGCTAGCAGACTCCTAGCTTCCTCCCCCGGTCCATTGACCACACTGAGGGGAAACCCAGACTTTCCTCCAGGAGAGAATCCCTCGTTCCTTAAACAGGAATGGCCCTTCCAAGAAGTCCTTGCTACCCAATTCTTCCCCGAAGGCAAGCTTGCCTCAGTAGAAGACCTCAGGAATATCTCGAATACATCATCCTTTTCCTTCTGGACCTACAGGCAAATTTGCCACTTCCTATCCATGCATTCCAGAACTGCCAACTGGACAAGACACCTCACCCCGTTCGAGGCTCTCTGTCACAATAAGACTCCTCAGAGACACCTTATCTCCCTCCTTTACAACCTTTTGAATGAACCTGGGGACCTCCCCCTCTCCCCATCTCAAGAGTCTTGGAATAGGGACCTATCTCACCCCCTGACGCCCGCAGAATGGTCTAGAGTGTACGAATACGCACATAGGGGCTCCTTGAATATCGCCATCCAGGAGAATGGATACAAAGTGCTCACTAGATGGTATAGAACGCCATCCCTTCTACACAAATTTTCACCATCTACCCCCAACGTGTGCTGGAGGTGCAATACTGAAGTTGGGACCATGATTCACATATGGTGGGAATGCACCCACATCCAAACCTTCTGGAGAGAAGTCCACAGACTTACCTCCTCGATTACCACGTACCCCCTCAATTACACACCAGCACAGTTCCTCCTGCACCACACGTCACTCCCCAGGAGAACATACTACAAATCTCTAACCATGCACTTGATCAACGCTGCTAGAGTCTGTATTCCCAGACACTGGCGCACCACCCAAAGCCCCTCGCTGAAAGAATGGTTTCTGACGGTCTCTAGAATCTGTGACATGGAGGAGCTGATTCACATTTCCCAGGAGAGAGTGGAGACTTTCTCAACCACATGGGCCTGTTGGTTACATTTCAAAACAACACCCGAATATAAACAACATATCCCCCCTGATTAGGCGAGAATCACCCATTCCCTCACCCTCCCCACTGTCGAAAGTTATCTGCCCGAGTGGTCACTCCCCTGGATCTCCCCTCCCCTGCATTTCCCCCCCCCCACCTTCCCCCCTTCCCCATATCCCTCCCCGACCCCCCCCTCGCCCCCCCCGATGTCCTCCCCTGCCCTGTCCCCCCCTCTCTAATTTCCCAGGCTCCTCTTCCCTTCCTCTTCTATCTCTATCTTACAGGTGCCTCGCACTAGGTACCTAGCACACCAAAGAAAATGGCCAGGATACTTGTTAACCAGACTCAAACGATTATAGCTCCATCTAACGGACTCTCCCTTTATGCAACTGTAGAGGAGCGCGTGCTACATTTATACTTACTAATGATGTAAAAACTGTACAGCACTCATATGCGTTGTGTCTTCCATGTACTAATCTGTACTTTGTTTCATCTTTACTTGTTCCTGTACCATGTTGAAAAGTTTAATAAAATTTTTATGGAAAAAAAAAAGAGGTAAAAGAGAAGTGTAAACAAACCTCTCCCATGCTTCCTAGTGAGGCTGTCACTGATCGTCTGTTCCCTGTCATTAATAAAATCTTTATGGAAAAAAAAAAAAATCAGTGCATTTAAATAGCACTGATTGCTGTATAAATGACAATGGTCCCAAAAATGTGTCAAAAATGTCCGATGTGTCCGCCATAATGGTACAGTCTCAATAAAAATCACTGATCGCCGTCATTATAATAATAATAAAAAAATATATTAATAAAAATGCTATAAAACTATCCCCTATTTTGTAAACGCTATAACTTGTGCGTAAACCAATCAATAATCGCTAATTTGACCAAAAATATGTAGAAGAATACGTATCGGCCTAAAATGAGAAAAAATTAATTGTTTTATATATTTTTTGGGGATATTTAATATAGCAAAAAGTAAAAAATATTGAATTTTTTTCAAAATTGTCCCTCTATTTTTGTTTATAGCGCAAAAAATTTAAAATGCAGAGGTGATCAAATACCACCAAAAGAAAACTCTATTGGTGGGAAAAAAAGGATGCCAATTTTGTTTGGGAGCCATGTCGCACGACCTCGCAATTGTCAGTTAAAGCGACACAGTGCCGAATCGCAAAAAGGGGCCTGGTCATTTAGCTGCAAATTGGTTCGGGGCTTAAGTGGTTAAGGTGAAAAAACACGCACCTTTACAACCCCTTTAATGTTATAAAAAAAGTCTCCAAACATTCCACATTAATTGATGGCTAAAATGGTACAATTCTCTACTACTACAAAAGTAATGTGAATGCAGCTTACACACTTTGGACATTTTTGGGGTAATGACAGGGGTTGTCACAAACCATACAACTACTAGGGGTGCTTAAAGTGTTTCTAAAGGTTACATTTCTTTTTTAATAACAAACATGTTATACTTACCTGCTCTGTGCAATGGTTTAGCACAGAGCAGCCCCGATCCTTTTCTTCATGGGTCCCCTGGCTCCTCCCCCCTGCCCCAATTATGAAGCCAGACATTTACACGACACACTCCGGATAGGGCTGTAACATTAATAAAATGAAATGATTTTGTGACTGTGTCACATACAGCAACAGTCTTAGTTAGTCCATAGTGGTAACGTGCCCATGAATAGTAGAACAAATAGCTCACCTTAGTGGCTGCTGTTGGGGTGTAGGGTGGTTTTGAGTGGGCCCTCGGTTAAAGTATCTGCCTAGAGTATCCTTCAAACCCAGCAGGCCTGGAGACCACTTTGATAAGGAAATATTGACACGCACATACCATACAGCTCTCAGAGTGATCTAACTATTTAATATTGAACTCCAGCTTAGGACTAAGGGCAAAATGACCTCACAAAGAAAGCCCAACCCTCCTTACATTAATATATGATAAAATACAGACATTAATTAAAACAAGCAGTGGAAAATTACTGAATATGTGCAGAATATATACGCCCTCAAATTCATATAGAAACTTGCCACAGGAAAGACTAGGAGAGAAAATAGATTTTGTTCTCGAAAACAGGATCTTGACAGACTGTTCTCTAAAAGAGGAACTTAACTTAACTCTTAACTCAACTCCTAACAGACTCTATGTGAATATATTTATCTTAAAATGTATACTCATATTAAAGGTTACAATTTCTAAGCTAAAACAAACATTAGGGCTAAGATATCCCTTCAGCTAGCTGCCTGCTTGAAAAAGAGCTGGAAGGGACTCTGGAATGTAGAGGAAGACAAAAAGCAGCGCCATCTAATGTAGCAGTGTAGTAATAAGGCATTTTAATAGTAAAAACCTATGGGTCACACTTAGGGCTGTAACTAGGGTTGGCTCCCCATCCCTTTACACCCAAACACACATGAATTACACAGGTTCTGAGGCTAATTTAATGCAGACAAGGCCCCAAGTGAGTTTAATTACTACCTTAACCAGGCACAGAAGCTGTGTAATAATATGTGTTTGGTATTAAAGGGATGAGATGACAATCCTAGTTACACTCACAAAAGGAGGTTATAAACCAGCATGTAGTAATCAAGGGATCATCCGCTCTGCCCCAGGGGAGGTGCTTGTCCCTCTGGGCTGTTGGAGCTACCTTGGATCCGGCCATGCTGGTGGCTCCCAGCCTTTCCAGGGAACTCGGCGGTAGTGATGTCCAGTTCATGAACGAATCGTTCTTTTTAATCGATTATTTTCAGTGAACTGATTGAATCGATTCATCTGACTGAACTGATCCATTTGAAACAGTTCACTATGGACTCATTAGACGAGCAGGTCTGGTAATATGTGCCTAGAGTGAGGAAGCTCAGCCCCTCCCTGCAACCAATCAGCCCACTCACAGCACACTGACACAATAACTGGATACAAACTTACAACAGTTCACAATACACTGAGTTAAAGAATCCTATGAGTTACTAAGTCAAAGTATCCTATGAGTTACCGAGTCAAAGAATCCTATGAGTTACTGAGTCAAAGAATCCTATGAGTTACTGAGTCAAAGAATCCTATGAATTACTGAGTCAAAGAATCATATGAGTTACCAAGTCAAAGTATCCTATTAGTTACCGAGTCAAAGAATCATATGAGTTACTGAGTCAAAGAATCATATGAGTTACCGAGTCAAAGAATCATATGAGTTGTTAGAACACAGTACACTGAAAGAATCAGGAGTCCCACCAGTAGAACAATACACTAAATCAATAATCAGATAGCAGCAGTGATAAGGTACAGACAGACAACCTTAAAGACAGTGGGGACAAAGAGTCTGGAATGGGTAGCAAAGGTTCTGTCAGATCAAGCAATCTATAGGATCAGCCAATATTGCCACTTACGGTGATGCACAAACAGCTGTGTAAATGAAAAGCGGGTTTTTGTGCACATGAACTGCATTCCGATGGGCCAAACTCCACAGTTAACATTGCCAGCCATCAGATTTGTCCGTAGTCTTTACAGTGCATAATGAGGCCCCTTTCACATTTATACGACTTGTCTTGCAACTTGGGACTGCAAAGTTGCAAGACAAGTCGTACCCCACGACTTCCAATGAGTACTATTCATATCTGTGCGTCTTCAAGTTGCAGGGACTACAAAGTAGTCCCTGCACTAGTTTGGTCCGACTTTAATGCGACTAGAGGCAGAGACCTCAAGATTACACAGGCATTGCTGCAAGTCCTGGCAAAATCACGTCAAAATCGCAACTTTTAAGTCGCACAAGTGTGAAAGGAGCCTTAACTATTGGATTTTAATACTGTGGGTACTTTGCTCACGCTAGTAAAATCCGATCATTATTCCTGCTCATGCGCTATAAAGACTACAGACAGATGTGATGGCTGGCAATGTTAACTGTGATCAAAAAGAGGGGAGCAAGGGGAGGTGGGACTTTATATGAAGCATGTGGTAGCAAAGGAATACATTGTTAAACATATAGGAATTTTATTGATTATTACAATTATATACATAAAGTGCTGGTATCAATGGTAAACAAGGTCATGGCAAAAAAACATAGTAATAACATTAGTATCACATAGTAAATCTGCATAAATAAAAGTTCAAGAAGTCCTGGGTATGTTTGATAGAGACACGGCATTGATATCTCTACGCGTTTCATGGCCTTTGAACCACTCATCAGGAGAAAAGCACGTGATGAATCTATAATAAGATAATTATGTATGAATAGTCAAAAAATTAAATGAAGGGCATGAACAGGGGTTGGGTAAAAAGAACTCCACACTAAGTACATGCTAACTTACTCAGGTATGTGTATTGGTGGTATGGTAGGTGGGTGCCGCAAGCCATCCGTGGGCACCTCCAACCGGGTGTGTAGAGAGCCTCGAGTGCCAAAACCTTCTGGGCAGCCGCCCCTATATGCGTCGCCAAAGGACGGCCCACCAACGTCACGCTGCGTGGCAGGGTGGGAGGAAAAGCACCACCAGCTGGATAACTGTATCTCCAGCCCAACAGCACCATGTCTCCCACGTTGCCTGCGAGTATGGAAGTCAACTGCATGGACGCGACGTCGGCAAGGAGACGACACACGTCCAGTGTGGGATACGTGACGTTGACGCGCAGTGCGACCTATCCGCCTCCCCAGGCTGGGGATGGGAGGAGACTCACAATGCGTGTCACAGCTCCCGGAAAGCAGATGAAAAACAGATGGCATGGCAACCCAGCCACACAGGACACCAATAATGCAATGGACCAGAGTCACAGTTCCAAGATAGACTAAAAAATACACAGAAATTATAAGAAAATGATTGTAAAAATGTTAATAATGGACAGTATGATACTGTTAAGAAGGTAAATAAAAAATAAAAATAAAACAGGGGTCAATAATTGCAAGAAGGTACTGAAGTTAAACTAATGGAGCATTACCACGTGCTTCCATCCCTAATGAATGTAATTAAGTGATGGAGATTGATTTGGGACTTTAACGAAGCCATGGCCTGGTAAGGTCATGTATTTCCATCCCAAGGGACTTTAAGTGAAACCATGGCCTGGTGAGGTCATGTGTTTCCATCCCTATTGAGTTTAAAAAGTGGGGGAGCAAGGGGAGGTGGGACTTTATATGAAGCACGTGGTAGCAAAGGAATAAATTGGTGAACATATAGGAATTTAATTGATTATTACATTTATATACATAAAGTGCTGGTATCAATGGTAAACAAGGTAATGGCAAAAAACATGGTAATAACATTAGTATTACATAGTAAATCCGCAATAAAAGTCCAAGGTTCACCAAAGCAAAATTTGATAAAAGCATGTTTAAATAATGCCTGCAGGACCAATGGCCTCTTTTACCTGTGATCTGGGTATGTTTGATAGAGACACGGCATTGATAGCTCTACGCGTTTTGTGGCCTTTAAACCACTTGTCAGGAGCAAAGCACGTGATGAATCTATAATAAGATAATTATGTATGAATGGTCAAAAAATAAATTTAAGGGCATGAACAGGGGTTGGGTAAAAAGAACCCCACACCAAAAACCCGCTTTTCATTTCCACAGCTGTTTGCGCGTCACCAAAATTGATGACACTGGCAAATTGTGGTCTGACAGTCTGGCACAACAATAGGCTTGTGCTCTGAGCCAAGGAACTAAATCAAAGTAAACATCCCCAGGACCTGCCAACCATCTGTGAATCAGTTTTGATTCTAATCATTTAATAAGGTTGAGTCAGAGCTTTGGTTCACTTGCTTGTCAGCAATGAATTGGTTCATTTTTAGAACTTCCGAATTTCCCATCACTACTCGGCGGTGCTCGGAGACTCTCAGAAGCACAAATGACATCACTACCGAGTACAGGATCAGCAGGCATGGCGCGCATTTGACGCATGCATGCTCCTTCGTCAAGCTGACCCTGTACCTGCTAGTGACATCATCTGTGCTTCCAAGTGTCTCCGAGCACCGCCGAGTTCCCTGGAAATGCTGGGAGCCACCTGCGTGGACAGATCCAAGGTGGCTCCAACAGTCCAGATGCACAAGCACCTATCCTAGGGCAGAGCGGATGATCCCTTGATCACAACATGCTCATTTATTTCCTCCTTTTGTGAGTGTAATCCATATGTTTTTACTATTAAAATGTTGTATTGTTACACTTAGATGGCGCTGCTTTTTGTCTTCCAATAATCAAGCCTCTTACTATAGGGGCACTCGAGCAGGCTCGCTCCTGAGCCTCGCTCATGTGAATGCACCTCTGATTGGCTCACTGGCTGTAATTGATAGCAGCAGGAACCAATGGCTCCCGCTGCTGTATGAGCTAGTGAGGGAAGAGAGACCCAGGAGAGGTACCGCTCTAATGTACATCACTGCAACGAGATAGGGTTCAGGTAAGTATAGGGGGGGAGCTGCACCAATAAGGTTTGTTACTTTAATTAAGTTAAAAAACATTCTGCCTTCAGAAGCAAAAAAATAAATTTCAGCTTTAAACAATGGAATTAACCATTGTTAACACCTGTAGCCAAGTTATAGTTTGTTCCAACCAACCAATATAGAGAAAGGTTTAGGTTGAATATAAAATAATAAAACTGCTCTCACTCCCTTCTAACACCTATACTTACTACCCTGTAGAAGACAGATGCATATACTTATCTATTCTCAGGCTGTCCTGGCCAGTCCTGTCATCTCCCCTGTGCCAACCAGCACCAGCTACAGGGGAGGGCAGAGAGCGCTCTGACAGTGTTTGGAATGCCTGAGCAGTGATCGGCTCTCCCTCCACTCCCCTGAAGATGCTGCTTGCTGACAGAGGGGAGCCAATCACGTGACTGGACTGGAGCAGCCTGAAAAGAGGCAAGTATAAGAATCTTTCTTCTACACAATAGTTGGTATAGGTGTTAGAAGGGGGGTGAGAGCAGTTTTAAGTATAAACTGTTTTATGCCAGAATTCCAATTTAGGTATGGTGCACACTCAGACAGCTTCATATCAGGAACATCAAAGAGATATTATCATCTTAAAAAGTTAAAATGTAATGTCAACGCCAAGTTTTAATTTTTTGAACATCAATAAAAACAAAACAAAAAAAAAGGCTTCACCCAGATTGTCTTTGCTGTATAACATGAAGATATTAAACATTTTTTTACAATGCAAATTATATACAGTAATTCAAAGATAACACATCATTTGATGCTTCTTGGAATCATGTGTGTTAACCACTTGCCTATTGGGTACTTCCACCCCCTTCCTGACCAGGCCAATTTTCAGTACTTCAGCCCCGGAAGGATTTACTCCCTTCCTGAACAGGCCATGTTTCTCGATACGGCACTGCGTCACTTTAATGGACAATTGCGCAGTCGTGCGACACTGTATCCAAATAAAACGTGTGTTCTTTTTTCCCACAAATAGAGCTTTCTTTTGGTGGTATTTGATCACCTCTACTCAAAAAGAGCAACAATTTTGAAAAAAACACAATATTTTGTACTTTTTGCTATAATAAATATCCCCCCCAAAAATGTAAAAAAACAAATTTCTTCATCAGTTTAGGCCAATATGTATTCTTCTACCTATTTTTGTTAAAATATTTTGTCAATGTCATTGCTGTGATTGGACACAGCTGATCACATGGTAAAGAGTCAATGTCATTGGCTCTTTACCCTGATCGGTGATGCGCTGTGTCCAAGGGACACGGCTCACAACCAATCGCCTCACTGGGCTCCCCCAGGGGTGGGCACGAGGGGCGTGACTGGGAGGATGTCATATGTAATAGCAACAGCAGGATGATATAATATGGCTTCAGCTTGTGAATTTCATTGTTAAAGGCTCAAAGGCAGAAGTCTAAATTAACCAGTTCCTGCCCGGCCTATAGCAGATTGATGGCCCGGCAGGAACTGTTTAATTTAGACTGCTGCTTATAGTTACATAGTTACATAGTAGGTGAGGTTGAAAAAAGACACAAGTCCATCAAGTCCAACCTATGTGTGTGATTATATTACATTGTATATCCCTGTATGTTGTGGTCATCCAGGTGCTTCTCTAATAGTTTTTTTTAAACTATCGTTGCTCCCTGCTGAAACCACTGCCTGTTGAAGGGATCGCCACATCCTTGCTGCTCTTACAGTAAAGAACCCTCTATGCAAGTTAAGGTTAAACCTCTTTGTCTTACACACGATCGGACCGTGTTGTCGGAAAATCTATCCAGCAGGAGAGGACTTTGTCCGTCGGACAATCCGACGTACACTGTCCGATGGTGCATACACACAGTCGGATTTTTCAACAACATTGTCCGATCGGACAGAATCCATGCGAACCGTGTGTATGGGGCTTTACAGTAAAGAACCCTCTATGCAAGTTAAGGTTAAACCTCTTTTCTTCTATTGTGGGTTCACCAGTAGGGATGGGCTGTCTGTTCGGGTCGAACATGAGTTCGACTCGAACTCTGGCTGTTCGCCCGTTCGCCAACTAGCGAAATATTTGGGGTGTCCGTGGCAAATTCAAAAGCCGCGGAACACCCTTTAAAAGTCCATGGGAGAAATCAAAAGTGCTAATTTTAAAGGTTAATATGCATGGTATTGTCATAAAAAGTGTTTGGGGAGCTGGGTCCTGCACCAGATGACATGTATCAATGAAAAAAAGTTTTAAAAACAGCCGTTTTTTCGGGAGCAGTGATTTTAATAATGCTTAAAGTGAAACAATAAAAGTGTAATATTCCTTTAAATTTCATACCTGGGGGTGTCTATAATATGCCTGTAAAGTGGCACATGTTTCCCGTGTTTAGAACAGTCCGAGAAAAAAAAAAAAATTCTAAAGGAAAAAAAGTAATTTAAAAGTACTAGCACTGCGTATCGTCCGGAGATGTGGACAAGAAGGCCAAAGGAAGAAGCAGAGGATCGGAGGAAGAAGCAGAGGAAGAAGCGGGGGAAAAACAAGATGGAGGAAGAAAAATTAATGAAGACCAAAAGAAGATGGGAAAGAAGTAGACATTAATAAAGGAATTGTCAAAAACCGGCTACTGTCTTTTTTAACATTTTTGAATTTTTTTTTGTGAAATGGTAGGGGTACATTTGTACCCCATTACCATTTCACACAGGGAGGAAGGCCGGGATCTGGGGGTCCCCTTGTTAAAAGAAGCTTCCAGATTCCGATAAGCCCCCCGCCTGCAGACCCCTACAATCACCAGGCAAGGGTTGTGGGGATAAGGCCCTTGTCCCCATCAACATGGGGACATCCTCCCCATGTTGAGGGCATGTGGCCTGGTATGGTTCAGGAGGGGGGGTGCTCTCTCGTCCCCCCTCTTTTCCTGTGGCCTGCCAGGTTGCGTGCTTGGATAAGGGTCTGGTATGGATTTTTAGGGGGACCCCCACGCCATTTATTTTAAAATTTTGGCACAGGGTTCCCCTCAAAATCCATACCAGACCTGAAGGGTCTGGTATGGAATTTGAGGGGGACCCCCACGCCATTTTTTTTTTAATTTTGGCGCAGGGTTCCCCTTAATATCCATCCCAGACCTTTTTTTAAATTTTGGTTCGTGGTTACCCTTAATATTAATACCAGACCCAAAGGGCCTGGTAATGCACTGTGGAGGGAATCCCAGGCCGTTTTTTTCAATTACTTTTATGTTTATTGCAGGGACCCGACAATTCATTATAGCCGGCGCTAGTGCTAGTACTTTTTAAATAACTTTTTTTTCTTTAGAAATGTCATTTTTTTCTCGGACGGTTCTAAACAGGGGAAACATGCACCCCTTTACAGGCATACTATAGACACCCCCCCCAGGTACGAAGTTTAAAGGAATATTTCACTTTTATTGTTTCACTTTAAGCATTATTAAAATCACTGCTCCCGAAAAAAACGTCTGTTTTAAAAAAAAAAAATTGCATTGATACATGTCCCCTGGGGCAGGATCCAAGTCCCCAAACACTTTTTATGACAATAACTTGCATATTAAAATTAGCACTTCTGATTATTCATGTTCGTGTCCCATAGACTTTAAAGTGGAGGACTACCTTAAAAAAAAATTACATTAAACTGCTCCAAAAAAAATGAAAACAAAAAATGAAATTTTTTTTTGGAACTTACCAGAAATGGCTGTTGCTAGGCAGATCGCCCTAATCTGGCACTTCCTACACCGCAATGATCTTCAGTCTTCTCCTCCTCACATTGTCTTCTGGGGAATGGGGCGCGCTGTGTTCTGGGACACACACAGTTCCCAGAACACAGCGCGCCCCATTCACAAAGTGCATGCGCAGTAGGAAACGGGCAGTGAAGCCGCAAGGCTCCACTGCCTGTTTCTATTAGATAGAATGGTGGCGCCGGGACAGTGTTTGTAGCTGCTGACTTTTAAAAAATATATTTTTCAGCTGGCCCACCTCTTTAACGGTGTTCGCGTTTCAAACACATTTTTTGCCTGTTCGCATGTTCTGCTTCAAATCGAATGGGGGGGGGGGTTCGGCCCATCCCTAGTCACCAGTACTGTATTTGTAAATTGAAATAATATGCCCTCTCAAGCGTCTCTTCTCCAGAGATAATAAGTTCAGTGCAACCTTTCTTCATAACTAATATCCTCCAGTCTCTTTATTAGTTTTGTTGCCTTTCTCTGTACTCACTCCATTTCCAGCACATCCTTCCTGAGGACTGGTGCCAAGAACTGGACAGCATACTACAGGTGAGGCTGGACCAGAGTCTTGTAGAGTGGGAGAATGATTGCTTTATCTCTTGAGTTAATCCCCATTTTAATCCATGACAATATTCTGTTTGCTTTGTTAGCAGCAGTTTGGCATTGCATGCCATTGCTGAGCCTATCATCTACTAGGACCCCCAGGTCGTTTGCCATCCTTTATTCCCCCAGAGGTTCTCACCCCAGTGTATAGATTGCATTCATATTTTTGGTGCCCAAATGCAGTATTTTACATTTTTCCACATTAAACCTCATTTGCCATGTAGTTTCCCACCCCATTAATTTGTTCAGATCTACTTGCAAGGTTTCCACATCCTGCAGAGAAGTTATTGCCCTGCTTAGCTTAGTATCGTCCGCAAATACAGAGATTGAACTGTTTACCCCATCCTCTAGGTCGTTTATGAACAAATTAAATAGGATTGGTTCCAGGACAGAACCCTGGGGGCCCCCACTTTCCACCCCTGACCATTCCGAGTACTCCCCATTTATCACTAACCCCTGAGCTTGCCCTTTTAGCCAGTTTTTAATTAGTGTACTCACGCTATGGTCCATGCCAACGGATCCTTACATTGTACAGTAAACGTTTATGGGGAACTGTGTCAAATGCTTTTGCAGAATCCAGATACACCACGTCTACGGGCTTCCCCTTATCTAGATGGAAGCTCACCTCCTCATAGAAGGTTAATCAGCATGGATTCTTCATGAATCCATGCTGATTACTGCTAATGATACTCTTTTCATTACTAAAATCTTGTATATAGTCCCTTATCATCCCCTCCAAGAGCTTGCATACTATTGATGTTAGGCTAACTGGTCTGTAATCCCCAGGTATATATTTTGACCCTTTTTTAAATATTAGTGCTACATTGGCTTTTCTCCAATCAGCTGGTACCATTCCAGTCAGCAGACTGTCAGTAAAAATTAGGAACTTGACTGAGTTCCCTAAGGACCCTCAGATGCAAGCCATCTGGTCCTGGTGACTTATTAATGTTAAGTTTTCCAAGTCTATTTCAAATTCTGTCCTCTGTTAGCCATGAGGGTTCATCCTGTGATGTGCCATGAGGATAAACACTGCAGTTTTGGTTACTGAAGCCCCCCGATTCCCCTGTGAGGACTAAGGAGAAGAATAAATTCAATACCTTCGCTATCTCACTATCCTTTGTAACCAGTTTTCCTTCCTCATTCTTTATGGGGCCAATATGGTCTGTCCTCCCTCTTTTACTGTTTATGTACTTAATGAATTTCTTTGGATTTATTTTGCTCTCCTCCGCTATGTGTCTTTCATATTCTATCTTAGAATTGCACATTTCTTGTTGCATTCTTTGTAAAGTCTGAATGCTGATGATGATCCCCCAGCCTTGTATTTTTTAAAGGCCTTCTTCTTTGCTTTTATATGCACTATTACATTGAAGTTAAGTCCTCCAGGACTTTTGTTTGCTCTTTTAAATGTATTTCCCAATGGGATGCGCTGATTAATGCATTGTTCCTAATATGCTTGTCTCTCCTCCATGTTCTTTGTTCCTAAGATTTTATCCCAATTTATATCTTCTAGCAAGGTTCGTAGTTTAGGGAAGTTGGCTCTTTTGAAATTCAGTGTCTTTGTACTCCCCTTGTGTTTCCTAGTTGTGTGATTTATACTGAAGCTAATTCACCTGTGACCTAAATTGCCCCTTATTTCCACATCCATGATCAGGTCCATATTGTTGGTAATCAGTAGGTCTAGTAACGTACGTCTACCATCGGATGCATTAAATTGCCCAGGAAGACATTTAGGAACTGGCGATCCTTAGACGAATGCGCAGACGCCGTTCCTTTCACCCAGTCTGTCTGGATAATTAAAATCTCCCATCCTTGCTGCTAATCCAAATTGTAATAGGAGGTCCGTCTCCCCCTCCTCCCTCAGGTTAGAGGGCCTATAGCATACTTCCAGTATTACTTTTCCCTTAGTTTCATCCCTTTGGAGCTCTACCCATAAGGATTCCACCTCCTCCCTAGCTCCCTTAGTGATGTAATCTCTCACATTCACTTGTACATTATTCTTGATATACAGGCATACCCCTCCCCCTTTTTTACCCTCTCTATCCCTGCGATAAAGGGAATACACTTGAACGGTTGCCAGCCAATCATGAGAGCTGTTGAACCAAGTATCTGAAATTCCCACTCCTGGCATTGGTGAACATGCCACGTAGTTTAGACCGGTCACATACTGTCTTCTTATTGGGTGTTCAGAGGTTGCAAAGAGGACTTGTTGTTTTAAATGAATAATTGCGCTAATATTAACCTACTAATATTGCACAATGTACCACCAAATAAAGTGAATAATTATGAACATATAGTGAACCATACAAAATATAAGAAATATATAAAATATATAAAATTCCTTCTGTGTAATGGTAACAATAGAGCAAACTTTTGCCACAAGTAAAAGAATATCACATTCCACTGTGTACAAACCAATGTCTCTGCCAATAAATTCACATATGTGGGACTAGATAATCAAGCCTTAATGAGTCTTCTGAGTAACAGATGGTTCATTCAGAGATTTCACTGCTGATTCCCATGGATGAATTTCCAACTTTCAGCAAGCTTCCATAACATGAAAAACAAGGAACAAACAAGACCATTGCGCAGATAGTATAACAAAGTGAGCCCTATTTAGTTAGGGTGAACCGCACTCATGCTTTCCCACAGGATAGATCGCATATGAAATGATCAGTTGCATACAGCATAACGCTGGGATCTCCTCATAAGCTGACAGTGCACACAAAACACTGCTGGTAACGTCACAGGCTTCTACTCCCGACTAGTTTCATCACTAGACACGTGACTTTTTTCAAGGACCCTTACAATATACAGGTACTGGCATCCCACTTGTACTTGCAGTCCACTTGTACTCGCAGCCCACGTGCATGCGCAGCCCACGTGCACTCGCAGCACTTGTGTACTTACTGCCCACGTGCACTCACAATGCACAGGTACTCATAATGCACAGGTACACACACTACTCGGATACTAATGAGCCACACACACTACTCTGATGCACACAAAACTCAGGTACTCCCAACACACACACTCAGGTACTCACAATACACAGGTACTCCCAACACTCACAATACTCAGGTACTCACAATACACAGGTACTCACAATACATATGTACTCACAATATACAGGTACTCAATAAACACATGTACTCACAATACACAGGTACTCACAATACACAGGTACTCACTAAACACATGTACTCACAATACACAGGTCCTTACTATACACAGGTACTCCCTATACCCAGGTACTCCCTATACTTAGGTACTCACTATACCCAGGTACTCACTATACCCAGGTACTCACTATACCCAGGTACTCACAAGACTCAGAATATTTACATAATACTCAGGTATTCAGAATACTTCTGCTACTGCCTGTTACACATACCTCCCTCTGGTCTGTGATTTCTCTTTGCTCTTCTCTCCTCTTTTAGGGCTGCAACGATTTTCATTTTACTCAATAATCAACTACTTAGTTACTAGACTCTCCTCTCTCTCTTTACTTCTTCTTTACGGTCCGAACTATACTACTCCTCTACACTCTACCTGACGCTCTCTCTTCATCCTACAGACAACTCGCTCTCTTTGACTTACTATACTCTACTTCTCTCTACGCCAACTCTACTCTACTCGTTCGTACTACTGTACACTCCTTTACTACTGTACGCTACTACTCTACTCTTTCTACACTACGATATCGACTGCTCTTTCTCCTTACTACGACTTCTACTCTCTACTCTGTACTTTCTTACTTCTTTAGGTACCTTACTAGGTACTATCTCTTGTCTCTTACTACACTACTTACTACTGTTTCTTTCGCTCTACCTCTCTCACTCTACACTAACTTACTCTACTATCCTCTTCTTCCTCTACTTCTCGACTCTACTCTCTCGCTGCTTCTCTACTCATCTTCTCTCTTACTTTTTACTATTCTTACTTACTCTACGTTTTCTCGTATACTTCTAATACGGTACACGACTCACTCTACTAGTCCTCTACTCAGGTACTCACAATACACAGGTCCTTACTATACACAGGTACTCCCTATACCCAGGTACTCCCTATACCCAGGTACTCCCTATACCCAGGTACTCCCTATACTTAGGTACTCACTATACCCAGGTACTCACTATACCCAGGTACTCACAAGACTCAGAATATTTACATAATACTCAGGTATTCAGAATACTCACACAATACTCAGGTACTCAGAATACTCATACAATGCTCAGGTACTCAAAATACTCCCACAAAACACAGGTACGCAAAAATACACAGATACTCAACAGTTGCTCAGTCACGTGCGCAGCACACAGATACTTAGCCACACTCAGGAACTCAGTCACCTGTCACAGTCTCCTATAGGGTTTGCCAGCACCTTTAGTCTCCCCTGGTCAGCCTGCTCACGCTGCTTCACCGACTGCCTGTTACACATACCTCCCTGGTCTGTGATTTCTAGGGCTGCAACGATTATTTTCATAATCAATTAGTTGGCCGATTATTGTTTTGATTAATCGATTAATCGGTTAATAACCTTAAAAAAAGTGTGGTGTATAATTTAGTTAATATGTAATGTTTAAAAAAAAGGCAATTTATTCTTAAATATCTCTATGCAGTGGTAAATATAAATAACCAACTATATTGTAATGCCACGTACACGCGATCGGAATTTCAGCAAAAGACCAATGAGAGCTTTTCATCGGAAAATGCGACCGTGTGTAGGCTCCATCGGAATTTGCTGAATTTGCCGAATTCCCGCCAGCAAAATTTGGGAGAATGTTCTCAATTTTTCTGACGGAAAAGGTTTCTATCGAAAATTCCGATTGTCTGTAGCAATTCCGACATGCAAAATTCCTACGCATGCTCGGAAACTATTCGAAGCATGCTCGGAAGCATTAAACTTAATTTTTTCCCGGCTCGTTGTAGTGTTATACGTCACTGCGTTCTTGACGGTCGGAATTTGGTGTGACCGTGTGTAGGCAAGAGAGTTTGAGCGGAATTCCGTTGGGAAAACCTTCAGCGCTTTTTCCGACGAAAATTCCAATCGTGTATACACGGCATTAGAGAGCAAAATCTCAAATCCACTCTGAGAATAACAGACAGAAGAGATAGACTGTATATACCAATAGAGGATATATACTGTATATACTATTAGTGGTTGAATCTGGTAAATATCCTCAGACTCAGAGATCTTTTTTTTTTTTATTTAAATTTTTCATTCAGCCAAATGTAAAAAGATTTTTCGAAATTTGATCCGTGTGGCCAGCATAAGGCTCGGTACACATATATGCAGTTTGCTTTTGATCTGTTTTTGCAGTGCTTTTTGCTGTGCGTTTTGATTTTTGCGCACGCGTTTTTGCTTTTATTTATGCTTTTTTTTGGCCAATTTGTTGTTGGGCAGATTAAAAAACACAAACTGCTGCAAAAACGCATTACATGCTTTTCTTCAACTTCTACATTGAAGTCTATTGAACCAAAAAAGCACTGTTTTGTGTTGAAAAAAGTCCCTGACCCTTTCCAAATACGCAGCAGCTGAAAAAGCATAGATGTTAAAGTGTCCCATATGAAACCATGTTAAATGAACTGTAGTGGGTTTCTGCAAAAAGCACCAAAAAACACATAGGTGTGATCTAGGCCTAAGACGTTTAGTAACATAATCGGGGTAAAAAAACTAAAATTGGCCTATAGTACAAAAAGAGCAAATAATCGCTAATGTAAGGGGTTCCTTTTTTTACTGTGGAACAGTGAAAGTAATATTTACAGTAGCGATTATTTGCTCTTGTTTGTACTATAAAGGGCTAATTTTGAGTTTTTTTAACCCCATTATGTTACTGCTTGATTAATCGATTATGAAAATAGTAATCAATTAATTTCATAATCGATTAGTTGTCGAATAATCCATTAGTTGTTTCGGTCCTAGTAATTTCACTTACCCGACACCTCTCCTGACACTCTCGGTCTCTCGTCCTGCTACCCGGTCTCTGGTCCTACTGATTTACCGCCCGCCCGCTTCTTGTGTCAGTCTGAATGGGTGTCACTGCCCTGGTCACTGCCTGCTTGTTGCAGAAATGCCGCACTGCCTAAACGTGTGGACCTGGGTCTCACGCCACTGTTCCGTCAGATTAGATGACCCATCAGAATTGGTAACGGAAGTGACGTTCCGTCGCCGCCATCTTGCTACACCTCGCACTCCTCCACAGTAATGATACATAGAGAAGGGGGCAAGTAGACATCTTGTTACACCCACCAGCATTTTGCATTCATAGTTATTCTTAACAGGAAACGCAGCTTATAAGGTGAAATACAGTATATAGAATTTTAAAAGCAGCAGCACACCTGCTGATCTCACAGGTTTGCTATTCTGCCAGAACACCACTGCTTTTATAATTCAACACGTAAACAGTCTGATGGATTTTGAAATACTGTATTTAACCATATATGCCCCGTTTCTTGTTAAAAATAACTATGGAATGCAAAACTCCGGTGGGTGTAACAAGATGTCCACTTGCCCCCTTCTTGGTGTATCCTTACTGTGGAGGAGTGCGGGGAGTAGCAGGATGACGGCGATGGAACGTCAATTCTGTTACCAATTCTGACATGTCACCAAATCTGAAGGAACACCGCCCTCCCGGTCTCAGTGGTTGGGGGGGGGTTTGTATTTCCCCACACCACGCTGCTACCGCATGCAGTGTCTGCCCTGCAATACACTTCTGTGTTTCTTCAAACAATGCAACAGCACCACCTCCTGATGAGCCTGTAACAATGAAATTCACAAGCTGAAGCCATATTGTATCATCATGTGGTTGTTATTATTTTGAAGCTCAATGTCCAGCCCAAGTTAAAAGGTTTAATATTGTTTTGAATAGAATGGGGGAAGGATAGAACCTTAGTCAGTGTTCCTATTGCTTTGTCCTGTTGCTAGGGTTTTAGTAATGTAAAAAGTTTTCAGTAGCATATATCAACTGTAACATTTTTAGGATAGGTGGAATTTTCTTAAAAAAATTATGAGAATGATAGTTATCAGGGTTATGATATTCTCTTTGTTCAGGGATGTTTGAAGCAAATTTAACAGCGTATTATTCCAATACAGAGCACAACCACTTGGTGCTTTGTGAAAGCTGAGGCACACTTGAACTGTATTAAAGCAAAACTTTATCCATAACAACGTGACAAAAAATAATATTATTTAGCAAGGAACATACATTCTACATGAATAATATGCTACCAAAACTAGTGCATGCTGTAAATTGCCTCCAGGATTGTCTCTGTATCCTCTTGCCGAAGGCTGCTATTTTGCTGAAGCTCAGAGCTCCTGAGAAGCAGCAAATCTTTTGGCTGTCAGCAGATCATCCCCTAGTGGTTCTGTTTAAAGTAAAGCAGGGTGAGGCAGTGTATTATTGGATTTTAAAAAGTATAGGCAGTTATTTTTAATGTTTTACATACAACTGCAAAAGGGGTTAGCCTAAAGTGATCTACCAGAACTACTGCTCCAGGTGGATCTTAGCTCTCACATATTTCTATTATGTCCGGGTTCTGATTTGGTGCATCATGCCAGCAGATAAATACCAGGAACGTTAGGGATTAACTGTACAACTGGACTGTTAAAAACATATCTCCTATTATATTAAACTGTACAGGATACAACTGTTATGTGCTTTACGATTTTTCAAAATAACTCAACACACAACCATTAATGTCTAAAAAGCTGGCAACAAAAGTGAGTACACTCCTAAGTCAAAATGTCCAAATTGGGCCCAATTAGTAGTTTTCCCTTCCCAGTGTCATGTGACTCGTTAGTGTTACAAGGTCTCAGGTGTGAATGGGGAGCAGGTGTGTTAAATTTTGTGTTATCGCTCTCACTCTCTCATATTGGCCACTTGAAGTTCAACATGGCACCTCATGGCAAATAACTCTGGATCTGAAAAAAAGAATTGTTGCTCTACATAAAGACAGCATAGACTATAAGAAGATTGCAAAGACCCTGAAACTGAGCTGCAGCACAGTGGCCAAGACCATACAGCAGTTTAACAGGACAGGTTACACTCAGAACAGGCCTCGCCATGGTTGACCAAAGAAGTTGAGTGCATGTGCTCAGCATCATATTCAGAGGTTGTCTTTGGGAAATAGACATATGAGTGCTGCCAGCATTGCTGCAGAGGTTGAAGGGGTGGAGGGTCAGCCTGTCAGTGCTCAGACCATACAGCGTACACTGCATCAAATTGGTCTGCATGGCTGTTGTCTCAGAAGGAAGCCTCTTCTAAAGATGAGGCACAAGAAAGCCTGCAAACAGTTTGCTGAAGACAAACAGACTAAGGACATGAATTACTAGAACCATGTCCTGTGATCTGATGAGACCAAGATAAACTTATTTGGTTCAGATGATGTGAAGTGTGTGTGGAGGCAATCAGGTGAGATGTACAAAGACAAGTGTGTCTTGCCTACAGTCAAGCATGGTGGTGGTAGTGTCATGGTCTGGGGCTGCATGAGTGCTGCCGGCACTAAGGAGCTAGAGTTTATTGCGGGAACCATGAATGCCCCTTCCTTTGGAGACTGGGATGCAGGGCAGTTTTTCAACATGATAACGACCCCAAACACACCTCCAAGATGACCACTGCCTTGCAAAAGGAGGTGAGGGTAAAGGGGATAGGATGGCCAAGCATGTCTCCAGACCTAAACCCTATTGAGCATTTTTGGGGCATCCTCAAACGGAAGGTGGAGGAGCGCAAGGTCTCTAACATCGACCAGCTCTGTGATGTCGTCATTGGAGGAGGGGAAGAGCACTCTAGTGGCAATCTGTGAAGCTCTGGTGAACTCCATGCCCAAGAGGGTTAAAGCGGTTGTATACCCTCAATTACAACTTGTACCTACAGGTAAGCCTAGATTAAGGCTTACCTGTAGGTACAAGAAATATCTGCTAAACCTGCACGGTTTAGGAGATATTTGCACAGAACGTTTTACAACGTTGTCTAGGGCGCATGCGCGCCGTAGACAACGGTGCATTTTCAGGGTTAATTCCCATTCAGAACTGCGGCTCACCGCAGTTGAAGTGTCCCGCGCGCATGCGTGGAGCGATGTCTTCGCTGCTCTGGCCAATCACAGCGCCGCGGCTGGAAGGGAAGAAGAGGATGGCGTCGGGGGCCCCGATCTAAGGTAAGTGATGCATAATGAGCTAGTATGCTAGTCATACTAGCTCATTATGATTTTGTCTTGCAGGTAGTTTGCAAAAAAAAAAAACAAAACGGGTATACAACCGCTTTAAGACAGTGCAGGAAAATATTTGTGGCCAAACAAAATATTGACACTTTGGGCCCAATTTAGACATTTTCACTTAGGGGTGTTTTTCTGCCAGTGGTTTAGACATTAATGGCTGTGTGTTGAGTTATTTTGAGGGGACAGCAAATGTACACCGTTATACAAGCTGTACACTCACTCCTTTTTTCATCGTGTATATATATATATATATATATATATATATATATATATATATATATATATATATATATATACTCACTACTTTTTTCATTGTAGCAAAGGGTAATTTCTTCAGTGTTGTCACATGTAAAGATATAATAAAATATTTACAAAAATGTGAGGGGTGTACTCACTTTTGTGAGATACTGTGTGTGTATATGTATATATATATATATATATATATATATATATATATATATATATATATATATATATATATATATATATATATATATATATATATATATATATATATATATATATATATATAATATATAAATTAAAAAAGTAGTGAGTGTGTGTATATATATATATATATATATATCTATATATATATATATATATATATATATATATATATATATATATATATATATATATATATATATATATGTATATATTATATTATATTATATAGCTATTGTATATCTATATACAGTATATTAGCAAGAATTATAATCTACTAACGGTAAGTTTTTTCCTAGATATTGAGCCAGTCTAACAAACAGGCAATTTACAGAAACAACTGTCTTAATGGCACGTGCTATGAAAATGGAACCTTTTACATTTCTACATTACAATGTCCCCAAGTGGAAGCCATTACATGTGAATATGGGATCCCACCCATGAAGGTTTATGATCAAGATGGCTGCTGTTTTCACTACAAATGTCCTAGTAAGTAATTGTTGTTACAACATAGACAAAGATTTAAGGGTGATTTTATAAAGCATTGCTAGCCCAATGATGGTTGTTTTTGGCTCAAACAAGTAGTCAGGCTCCGGCTCACATAAGCCACTGGTCGTAGCTGGTCTTCATACTCCTGGTAGAGTACTCCACCTAGCCCCTCATGGCTGGCATCAACGTGTAGCTCATATGGTCTAGTGGGATCAGCGTAGGCCAAAACTGGGGCTGTGGTGAGACTTCTCTTCAAGGTTCTGAAAGCCTCTTCACACCTTGAGTTCCACTGGTCTTGGACCGACTCACTGGACCTTCTAGGCCCCATTCCATCTTCCTCTCCTTCTGTCTTCAGCAGCTCGTTGAGGGTTTGGCAATGCGGGCAAATCCATCCACAAACCTGCGGTAGTAGGAGCAGAACCCCAAGAAAGACCGGAGTTCTGTAACTGTTGTGGGCCTTGGCCACGAAGTAACTGCCTCCAGCTTCTCAGGGTCTGTAGACACTCCTTTTTCAGACACTATGTGTCCCAGATAGTTCACAGAAGACTGATAGAACCGACACTTCTCTGGAGAAAGTTTAAGTCCCTCTTCACTGAGCCTCTTCAGTACTTTCTCCAATCTGGCTTCATGTTCTTCCAAAGTCTTTCCAAAGACAATGACATCGTCCAGGTACACAAGGACTTCTATAAGGCAGTCTTTTCTCTATCTTCTGGATGCATGGGGATTTGGTAATACCCACTCTTGAGGTCCATCACACTGAACCACTTAGCTCCAGATAAACTCTGCAAGGCATCTTCTATCCTTGGCGTGGTGTACTGGTCAGGAATGGTCCTCCTGTTGAGAGTTCTGTAGTCAATGCAGAGCCTCAATGACCCATTCTTCTTCCTGACTACCACTATTGGGGAGGCATAGGGGCTTCTGGACTCCCTAATCACTCCCGTCTTCTTCAATTCCGCAAGCTGCTCCCTCAGATCCTCCAGATCTGCTAGCGGGACTCGCCTCACTCTTTCTCTGAATGGCTTGTCCTCTTGCATGCGGATTCGTCTTGGATGGGTACAGTAGGGGATGGACCAACTAGCTCCTCTGGGTAGGGCCTAGTTGATGCGGTACTCTCCCGAGTCCTGCTGCTGCGTTCATTGTCACAGACAGCAAGGCTCGACCCTGCCCCCCAGCTCCAGTGTCACTGGATTTGATTGACATCAGCAGGAGCCAATGAGCTGCTGGGCTATTTCTCGTTACTGGAATGATTGGGTTTAGGTAAAGAAAAGGGGTCTCTGGGGAGCAGCTGTAGCACAGAAGGTTTTTCCCCTTAATGCATAGAATGCATTAAGGTAAAAAGCCTTGAGACTTTACAACCCCATTAAGTGTATATCAACCAAAACAATGAACTTGTTTGCTCCTCAAGGGTCTGTTAGTTATACAATTTAAATTGTTTTCTTATATCTATTTGATAAGCGCAAAAAAATATATACACCAGTTGATCCTGCCAGAAATCCAGTTTTATCATATACAGTCTTCATTCAAGCAGTGTTTTCAGGCAGCATGTTAGGGCTACAGAACACCTTAATTGTCTTTAATTACCCATGTGAGATGTTTTATGTATATACCTCCTTGTCATTTTTAATAATCGGTATTACAAAAAATATAATGCAAAAATAGACAGACTCAGTAACACATTTGCAGATGTGTAGTTTGCATTGTGCTTTGGTAATCCTTCTGAATAGGGATGAGCCGAACACCCCCGGGTTCGGTTTGCACCAGAACCTTCGAACGGACTGAAAGTTTGTGCGAATTTTCGAACCCTATTCGTTACAATGGACGCGAACGTTCGAAATCAAAAGTGCTAAATATAACGGCCAATATGCATGTTAATGTCATAAAACACTGCCCCAGGGGACATATATCAATGCAAAAAGAACTTTTAAAAACTAACGTTTTTTCGGGAGCAGTCATTTTAATGATGCATAAAGTGAAAAAAAAAGTGAAATATTCCTTTAAATATGGTACCTGGGGGGTGCCTAAAGTATGCCTGTGAAGTGACATGTGTTTCCCGTGTTTAGAACTGTCCCTGCACAAAATGACATTTGTAAAGGAAAAAAAGAAGCCATTTAATACCACTTGCGGCTTTAATGTCACGTCTTGTCCTGGCAATATGGATGAAAATCCTTGAGAAAAATGGCATGGCTGAGGATAGTCAGTGAACATAACAGGACAGTCACTCAGCATCAGCATAGGCAGTCTTGAAGGGATGTGACATTATAAATTATTCAGTTATATCCGCTTCAGGTGCCTGGTAGCTGGTGGTGATACAAGACTGATTCATCTTTATAAAGGTCAGTCGATCAACCGAGTCGGTGGACAGGCGCACCCTGTGATCGGTGACAAAATCCTCCAGCAGCACTGAATGTGCGTTCTGAAAGAACGCTGGATGCAGGACAGGCCTGTAGCTCAATTGTATACTGTGCAAGCTCTGGCCAGTGATCCATCCCTCAAGACCCAGTAAGCCAGAGGATTTTCGGTGGGAAAGGTGTCCAAGTCTGACCTTGCCCCTAGGTATTCCTGCATCAGACGCTGGGGATGGTTTCTGGAACCGATCATACCTTGGGGCTGCGTCCACCTTCCCCACCGCTCCTTCTGCTACTGACCGAAGCCTCAGCAACTCGTCGTCCAGGACCAGGAGTTTGTAACCTCCCAGTCTCTGGGAACGTATTGCACAGACCTTTCTGCAAGGCCTCCCTGAGATGTCTCATCCTCTGCTCCCTCTGCGACAACAAGATAAGGTCCGCAACCTTACCCTTGTACCGTGGATCAAGGAGAGTGGCCAGCCAGTAATGGTCCCTCTCCTTGATCCGAAGAATACGAGGATCCTTCCGCAGGCTTTGCAGGATCAGGGAGGCCATGCAACGTAGGTTAGCTGAGGCATTCGGTCCGGAGTCTTCTGGGTCACTGAGGACTACATGATCGCCAGCCACCTGCTCCCAGCCACGTACAAGTCCACTGGTTTGTTGGGACTGTACATCATCCCTAAAAGACTGCTGCTGCTGATGTGGAGTGCCAGGCTCCACCTCCATGCTCACACAATCCTCCTCATCCTCATCCTCTTCCTGTGTGATGGGTGGGACAGAAGGAACACTGTCCAGATAAAGGGGGCCTTGAGAGGCAAGGAAGTCCTCCTCTTCCTGCCTCTGTTCTGCCTCAAGTGCCCTGTCCATTATCCCACGCAGCGTATGCTCCAACAGGTGGACAAGAGGTACAGTGTCACTGATGCATGCACTGTCACTGCTCACCATCCTCGTGGCCTCCTCAAATGGTGACAGGACAGTGCATGCATCCCTGATCATGCTCCACTGGCGTGGGGAAAAAAATCCAAGCTCCCCTGACCCTGTCCTGGTGCCGTAGTCGCACAGGTACTCATTGATGGCCCTCTGCTGCGTGTGCAGTCGCTGCAGCATGGCCAACGTTGAGTTCCACCTGGTGGGCATGTCACATATAAGGCGGTTCTTGGGCAGGTTCAACTCCTTTTGCAGCTCAGCCAGCCGGGCACTGGCATTATACGATCGGCGGAAATGCACACAGACTTTTCTGGCCTGCCTCAGGACATACTGTAAGTCTGGGTACCTGCCCAAGAACCGCTGCACCACCAGGTTGAGGACGTGAGCCATACAGGGCACATGGGTCAGCTGCCCCTGTCGCAGGGCGGAGAGGAGGTTGGTGCCATTGTCAGAAACCACCATTCCTGGCTTAAGCTGGCGTGGCGTCAACCACCTCTCGGCCTGCCCCTGCAGAGCTGCCAGAACCTCTGCCCCAGTGTGGCTCCTGTCCCCCAAACACACCAGCGCAAGCACGGCATGGCATCTTTTTGCCTGCGTACTCACGTAGCCCCTTGTACGCCTACAGAGCACCGCTGGTTCCGAGGACAGAGCACTCGAAGAGGCCATGGAGGAAGAAGAAGAGGAGGGGGTGGAGGAGAGAGGTGTGTCACAACCAGTAGTAGCATTTTGGAGGCGTGGTGGCGGAACAACCTCCAACACTACTGCACCTTGTCCTGCATCCCTCCCAGCTGCCAATAGAGTGACCCAATGGGCCGTGAAAGACAGGTAACCTCCCTGTCCATGCCTGCTGGACCATGAGTCAGCGGTAATATGCACCTTACCACTGATCGCCCTGTCCAGCTAGGCATGGACATTGCCTTCCACATGCCTTCCACATGCCGGAATCGCCTTCCGTGAGAAAAAGTGGCGTCTGGGAACCTGCCACTAAGGAACCGCACATTGAACAAACTCACGGAAGGGGGCCGAGTCTACCAACTGAAAAGGCAGCAGTTGAAGTGCTAGCAATTTAGCCAAGCTAGCATTCAACCGCTGGGCATGTGGATGGCTGGGAGTAAACTTCTTTCAACGGTCCAGCAGCTGGGGCAGGGAAATTTTCCTGGTAGAATCGGATGTCGGTGTACTGCTAAAAGAGTGCCCGCAAGTACTTGGCTGTGACACACCTAATTCTACACCTTCATTCCTCTCAGTTCAGCTTTCAGAGAGGACTGAAGGTATAGTGGGGTTGGAGATCCCAGCTGATGAGGAGCAAGGAGAGGTCCGCTTTGTTCTTTGGTGTGGGTCTTTAATGTGCGCTTGCCAACGAGCTGCATGGCAGGTCGACATATGTCTGGTCATGCTTGTGGTGCCCAAGCGGCTGATGTTTTGGCCACGTGAGATACGCTTGAGACATATGTTGCAAATAGCAGTGGTGCGATCTGATGCACTCGTCTCAAAAAAGGCCCACACCAAAGAACTTATGTGATAACGTGCAGAGGCAGCGCCCTGCACAGGCGGAGCTCTGCGGTGTGATTCAGTTGGTGTGCTGGCCTCTAGCTGGCCTCCGGAGGGCATCCTGCCTCATTGGACATGTGCCGCCACCTCCTCCTCTCTCCCTTCAGGCACCCACGTGGAGTCAGTGACCTCATCATCCCCTCCCTCTTCACCACTGGAGCAAACCTGGCAGTAAGCTGCAGCTGGTGGAACATGACTGCCAGATTGCTGTCCTTGAGCATCCCCTCTCTCTGCGCTCACGCTACTGCCTTCCTCTAGCTGGGTATCATCATCCGAGCCTTCAAAACGTTGGGCATCCTCCTGGAGTATGTACCCAACACTGTGCTCAAACAGTTCGGGGGACTCCTCAGGAGGACATGGTGGGTCTAGGGAAGGGGTGCCTGATGATGCCATTGAGTACGCGTTGGCAGCTGCTCTGCCAGTACCCTGAGCCTGGGTGAGAGAGGATGAAGAGGATGAGGAGGGCTTGGTCATCCATTCTACCAAGCCTTTGGCATGATGCAGCTCAACATGTCCAGCTGCCGAAAACAAGGACAAGCGTGTCCCATGGCCACGTGCTGATGACAATGCACGACCACGTCCACGACCAGCACTGTTGTCTCTAGAAACAGAGCCTGCTTGCCCTGTGTTCTTGCCTTGGGACTGTCTGCCTCTCCTTGGCGGTCTTCCAGGCATTGTAGTGGGTAGTGTATATTGTGCTGGAGTCACACAGCACACACACTAACTCCTGCAGATGGCTGCCTTAGATGACAGCAACAGGGCCTTACGGCAGATAGAGGCTGCCTTAGATAACAACAACTGGGCCTTACGGTAGATAGAGGCTGCCATAGATGACAACAACTGGGCCTTACGGCAGATAGAGGCTGCCTTATATGACAACAACTGGGCCTTATAGCAGATAGAGAGGCTGAGGTGGTTTTATGTGTGCTGTACTAACAGAGCACACATACACACGCTAGTTCCTGGAGATGCCTGGCTGCCTTCGATGACAACAACTGGGCCTTACGGCAGATAGAGGCTGCCTTATATGACAACAACTGGGCCTTATAGCAGATAGAGAGGCTGCGGTGGTTTTATGTGTGCTGTACTAACACAGCACACACACACACGCTAGCTCCTGGAGATGCCTGGCTGCCTTTGATTACAACAACTGGGCCTTACGGCAGATACAGGCTGCCTTATATGACAACAACTGGGCCTTATAGCAGATAGAGAGGCTGCGGTGGTTTTATGTGTGCTGTACTAACACAGCACACACACACACACGCTAGCTCCTGGAGATGCCTGGCTGCTTTCGATGACAACAACTGGGCCTTACGGCAGATAGAGGCTGCCTTATATGACAACAACTGGGCCTTATAGCAGATAGAGATGCTGCGGTGGTTTTATGTGTGCTGTACTAACAGAGCACACACACGCTAGCTCCTGGAGATGCCTGCCTGCCTTCGATAAAAACAACTGGGCCTTACGGCAGATACAGGCTGCCTTATATGACAACAACTGGGCCTTATAGCAGATATAGAGGCTGCGGTGGTTTTATGTGTGCTGTACTAACAGAGCACACACACGCTAGCTCCTGGAGATGCCTGGCTGCCTTCGATGACAACAACTGGGCCTTATAGCAGATAGAGTGACTGTGCTGACACACACACTAGCTCCTATAAATGCCTGCCTGCCTTAGATCACAATAGGACAGAAGGTGATACTGCAATGCTGTACTAACAGCACGCACACACCAGACTAATCCCCAGAATCACAGCAGTTAGACTCAGCAGCAGATAATGTCACCACTCAGCAGCAGTGCAATCAGCAGAATGAATATATATTCTCTAATGATCAGTATTCAGTAGTAATGATAATGATAATGAATCAGTTCAGCATCAGCATCAGCACAGCAGTCTGCCTATATCACAGCCGGAACAGAGTGCACTAGGCCGCCAGGGCGGCATCCTTTTATACAGCGGGGCGTGTACTAACGCCCCTGAGCTATAATTGGCTACAGGCGTCCTGCCTGTAGCCAATTATTGCTCTTCTCGCTGCCGGCGCTGTGATTGGCCAAGCATGCGGGGTCACAGTGCATGTTTGGCCAATCATCAGCCAGCAATGCACTGCGATTGGCGCATGTGATGCGAACAGACCAAATAGTTCTGGGCTCGCCGAGCGGGCGAACGCCCGGTGCTCGATTCGAACATGGGTTCGAATCGAACACCAGGCCCATCCTTACTTCTGAAGACTTATGCCGCGTACACACGAGCGGAATTTCCGTCGGAAAAATCTTGGATGTTTTTTCCGATGGAATTCCGCTTAAGCTTGGCTTGATACACACGGTCACACAAAAGTTTGCTGAACTTACGCGGTGACGTACAACACTACGACGAGCCGAGAAAATGAAGTTCAATGCTTCCGAGCATGCGTCAAATTGTTTTCAAGCATACGTAGGACATTTGCGCATTGGAATTGGTACAGACCATCGGAATTTTCGATGGGAATATTTTCTGAGCGAAAAATTGAGAACATGCTCCCAATCTTTTGCTGGCTGGAATTCCGCCAGCAAAAGTCCAATGGAGCATACACACGGTCGCATTTTCGGACCAAAAGCTCTCATCGGACGTTTGCCTAGCGGAATTTCCGCTCGTGTGTATGGGGCATTATGCACCTTTTCTCTATTTCAGTTGTAAGCACACTTATTATCTATGTTGCCAGAACAATCTGAATCCAACTTGGTTTTGTAAATAATAAAAATAATTGGAATGTCTATGTTTAATATCACACAAAATGCATAACTAAAATATCTTTATTTGCAGGTTGCATGGGACCTAATGGGACAGAAAAGAATGTAAGTATCAAGGCTGAAGATGTAGATAGAAAACGTTTCCAATGTGTTTTCAAGCAATGACAGGCACATCACACATTTATTTCTCAATTTTTCTCTGTGTTTTGTACATTAACATTATATTATCATAACTACCATAATTAGGGAAAATCACCTAAATAGTTTCTGACTTCACTTTTCAGCCTGGAGAGACCTGGATTGACAATTGCCAGAATTGTTCCTGTGACAAAACTTGGGTCAAGATTTTCTGCTCTCCTGTGACATGCCCTCCTCTGAATTTCAGTTTATGTAAAAAACCCTGGAACCCTTACCCTATACTGACTAAAGAGGATCATTGCTGCCCAAAAATCGAATGCCGTATGTATAATTAAAGGGTTGTGAAACTTAGCATCTGTAATGTAATAATTATTGTGGGCAGAGGTAGCAATGGCTGCTTATAGTGAGAACTACATCATTCCTACAGCCAAACCACAGCCCATGTAAAAGACTCAGAATCACAGGTAGCAGGGCTGCAATATTTTTTAAGTATAGAAGCAAGGAAAGAAGCCAAACCAATATGAGGGGATGCTCAAAGTTTGGGATTTTATTTTATAACCCAATCCTAATTGCACTCCTCTACAACTCTATCCCACGCATGCTTTTATAGCGTGGAGGTCTCCGTGATGCTTTATGTTAAGATGCGCTTCCAGAAACAGGTGTATCTATTTTAAAATCATATGACTTCTCAAGGCAGGTCAATACTTACATAATCCAAACATTTTCTTTTTTTTTTCATAAAGGATTTGGAAAATCTATTTTTTTATATACATTTTGAACCAAAAGACAAGTCTTTGTTAGTCAATGACCTAAAACTAAATTTCAGAATAAAATTCCAGTTTTCCCCCTTCCCCCATGCCCTGCATTTCATAGGTCCTTCCTTTTCTTCTCCAATGGAAGTTGTGTTATGGACAGCGTGGGCTTACAGAAAGTGGGTTGGATAACAATAGGCATCATTCAACCCAGAAGAGGAGTGGTGATCAGGACAGAGAGCAATGAGTCTGTGGAGAAAGCATGAGAAAGGAGTTTAGCATTGCAGTAAAAGATTTATTTTTAAGTTTTCAAATTCTGGGCAACACATAAAAAAAAGGCCAGAAGTCTGGCTTATGAACAGTGATGCAGAAGCCTAATAAGTGTTATACCCCAGGAAAACAAAACATACACCTAAAAGAGTGTGTGTGTTCTTTTGCTTGTCATCCTACCCACTCTATATTGATGGCATGGCAATGTCGCAACTTATCCAGACACAAGCCAGGAATAGAAAGTGATGTGTCTCCATAGCCACCTTTCACATTTCACATACAGTAGTTTACAGTACAGTACTTAATCATAATACACCTCCTTACTTTAATTACCTAACACCTAACAGGTTTACAACATAATAACACTTATTGTACCAAGTGGTAGTTTAGACACTTGGTATTTTTTAATTTGAAATATATTCTGCTTAAAGACAGCTTAAAGCCTAACATGGGTTTCTGCAGAAAGATCAGATGATGTTATGGGTCTTCTTTACCCTCTTCTTCCTCTGGCAGTGGGCAGATCCTAAATGCTGCAGAGAGTGTTAAGGGTAGGGGACAGATCCAAGATGCTCTGGGGCCATAGAAAGTTGGTTGAATGACGCTGGGTATCTTTAACCACTTGCCTACCAGGCACGAACACCCCCTTCCTGCCAAAGCCATTTATCAGCTTTCAGCACTATCGCATTTTGAATGACAATTGCGCGGTCATGCAACGCTGTACCCAAATAAAATTTTTATCATTTTTTCCCCACAAATAGAGCTTTCTTTTAGTGGTATTTGATCATCTCTGCATTTTTTATTTCTTGCACTATAAACAAAAGAAGAGGCACAAGTTTGAAAAAACATAATATTTTTTACTTTTTGCTATAATAAATATCCAACTGTTTTTTTTTTTTAAACAAATCTTTTCCTCAGTTTAGGACGATATGTATTCTTCTACATATTTTTGGTAAAAAAAAAAAAGCAATAAGCCTATATTGATTGGTTTGCGCAAAAGTTATAGCGTCTGCAAAATAGGGGGTAGATTTATAGCATTTTTATTATTTATTTTTTTTACTTTTTGTTTTTAACTGTGGGGGGAGGAGACTGACTGGGGGAGGTGACCGATCGGTGTCCCTATGTACAAGGGACACACCATCTGTCTCCTCTCCTCTGACAGCATGTGGATCTGTGTGTTTACAGTGGGCGGGTGGAAAGTGGTTAAAATCTAAGTTTAGCAGCAGCCAGGCGCCCAAATGATAAGTCTGCAAAGTTGGAATAAAAGCAACCAGAGGTGTTCTTTTTTTAATTTTATTTTAAGGGGCTGTGGGGGATCCAAATTAAAAACTTTTCACCTAACCTATAATTTGGATTAAGGAATGTATAGTGGTTTTGTGCATGCTGAATTTATTTACCTATTATGGTCAGGAAAAAATATTCTTTATTTTTTCCCCTCAGGATGTGACCCTTCCCTATGCACATACCCAACATTATCATGTCACCTGGGATATGAAGCTGTTCTGGAAATTCCAGAGGGAGAATGTTGTATGAGACTTAAATGCAGTAAGCCTTCTTTATTATTCATTGTCCTATCAAATCCTGAAAACCTATATGTATATTGGGTTACTGTGATACCTCTATCTACACCACCCCTACTGGTAACACTATAAGGCGTGCACTTTTTGTTGCCCGTAGACAGATTGCTCTTAAGTGGACCTCTCCATATCCACCGACTGTGTCTGAGTGGATTATAGATCTCAATTGGATTATTCTCTTTGAAAAGCATACATATTCCCTAAGGAACTCCCTGAATAAGTTTGATGTTATCTGGTCTAGATGGCTTCAATATATGACTTAGGTATCATGTCAACCAATGGGTACTGTGTAGTTTGTAATACTGGATATTGTTATTCTTTTTTTTTCTCTTCTTTTTTTTGTGTCATATATACTTGGGAGGTGGTGGGATGGTGGGGTTTGTTGAAGGGGGGTGGTCTGTTTCTTTTTTTTTTTGGGGGGGGGGGGGTTTGGTTTGGTGTGTGGTTTTGGTTTTACTTTTGTGGTTTTGTCTGTATTGTGTCAATGTTGTTTTCATAAAATAGTTTAAAAAAAAAAAACTGAAAACATTGCATTAAAATTAAAGCTAAACTGCTTCCACGCAGTTAAATACACAGTTGTAATATATATCCTGAAACTGCTTTACCTGTCTTTTGGTTCTTAGTCTCCATTGAATCAACAGTGTTTGGCCAAGGACACACTTTCAGCCTGCTGATTGGACAATGTAGGAACAGGGATTTCATTGTATCAGCCCATGAACAGTGCTTCATAACATGTTTAGCTTCTAAAGGACCCCACTCCTAAGCCCCATACACACGGTCGGACTTTTTCATGGATTCTGTCCGATCGGACAATGTTGTTGAAAAATCAGACCGTGTGTATGCACCATCGGACAGTGTACGTCGGTTTGTCCGACGGACAAAGTCTTATCTCCTGCTGGAAAGATTTGCCGTCAACATGGTCCGATCACACCAAATCCGATCGTGTGTACGGTTGTCCGACGGACAAAGTGCTACGCATGCTCAGAAGAAATTCTGTGACGGAAGCGCTCGGTCAGGTAAAACTACCTTTCCTAATCGACACAGCACATTCGTCACGCTGCAATGTTAAAATGTCTTTAATGCAGCGCATTCTCTTTTTCTTTACAATGCAACAAGAATGACATGTTTTAGCTGCTCCTATTCACCCGCACTTCTCACAAACTTACTTCTTTATTACTTTTCAGCATTTATACACTACATGTTTATTTTTACTCAGATCGTAAAAGAATCTTTGTTATATTTTTAGCATCATTTGTCTTTTTTTTTTTTTTTTTTGGGAATACATATTTGAAGGAGATTTTTTTTTTTTTTTTTTGGAGGGGGGTTGTGTGTCTCAACTTAGCAAAACCACATTATTAACATTTGTATTTCTTGCTTAAATTTACTAGGAGTTTGTTGGTTGTTGGTGCCCCTTGTTAATTCTACTTTAGGATTAGTGAAATGTACCTGCCTACTCCAAGAAAAACTGTCATTGTAGAAAAGTAAAACACAATAGTCAATGATTAGTTCAAATCAAAAAAAACCTTTATTTAGGTCTCAGCAACAAACCAAAGAGGAACGCAGCCATGGTGAAACTTGGGGAATTTGCAAAGCCTTGGACACCCATGGCAACCATCATTTTTCACGCTTAAAAAATTGGGGGCCTGAAGAGTACCTATCTAAATAATAAGGGAGCGCAATCTGGTCCTGAAGTCCAAAACATCCGGAACTGCAGCAGATGCCATCTAGGTCCCCAGGCTCTGGTCCAACGAGAGGCTCCATCTTCTCTCAGACCAGACTGAATCAAGGTCATCACTCTCTTGTCTTCCTTGTACGCTTCCTTCCACGCCGTGGTGCTGGTGCTGGTGGGGTGGCAGAAGGAGGAGGAGGAGGCGGAGCAAGGTCACTCTCGCAAACATGTGTGAGTGGGGTAATCTCCCCAGCCATCCCCTCATTTAGTATTTTGAGGATGACATCCTCACACATGCTGCGTTGCCCCGCCTCCATACCCGTCATTTTACTGCCAACCAAGGAGGCAAAGGCCTCCTCGTAGGTGGGTGTGGCATATAGGGAGGCTGAGGCATCTCGTATCAGCTGGAGCGCTGACTCTCCCACCTCCCCCATGCTTTTCGCCCTTCTGTAGGGAAGGCGGAGGGGAGGGACTTGGGAGACAGTCAGGCTCCTACGCCTACCCCCCTGTTGGCTGCCACTAACCCCTGCCTCCTCCTGACTGCCACCTTCCACAGCCACCTCCTGGCTGAGGTCTTCCTGTGTCTGAAAAAGGGACATAGTTTCAGTTATTTGTTCATCAAACACACACAATTCTCATCTAGTGACTGTTGCAAAATGTTTACAAATAGAAAACCATACAATTCTCAGCCCTGCAGTTTAGAGTCTTCCCAAAAATGTCTCCAACACCACTGTCTGTTGATATGTCAATCACGTTAGGAACTAAGCAATTGGGGATCCTGAATTAACTGAACATCATTCATTATTCCCCAAAATGGTTACAAAACTACTATACCTGGAACAAGCTGGGCACCTGCACATATTCCAGACTGGAAGGCCCAGGTTGGTCCTCGGAAGCCTCATCAGGGGTGGCGTGCGTGGAAGGACGCGTGCAAGGAAGAGTCGAGAGTGACTTCCTGACAGTAGCCTGGTCTTTGAGAAAGTGGAGCCTCTCATAGTACCAGAGCGTGGGGACATAGACATCATCTGCTGCAGCTCCAGATGCTAGGGACTTCCGGACCTTATTGCGCTCCCGGAAATAGGTACTCTTCATGTTGTTAATCTTCACTTTTAAGTTTGTCACGGTTGCCATGGGCAGGGTTGGCTTTACAAATGCCACAAGTTTCAGCATGGCTGCGTACCTCTTTGGTCTGTTGCTGTAGTCACGGTGCTTTGGTAGCCATAAAAGGGGAAATTCCCTGTATTTATCAATGAAGAGGGGGAGAAAACTCACGTCGTAGAAGGCCTCCATCACCTCTGCAAGACACAACACCACACAGAACAATATAAATAATGTCAGCCTAAACTCTCCTAATCTTCTCCATAAAGAAGCCTCAAGTTCGAATCAGTCTAGGCTAGTTATGTACCAACGTCAAATTGTACCTTCGTTTCTAGCGATCGTCTCGTGCGTGAGCTTTCTCTCCCCTCGTCTCCCAGATCGTGGCTACGACACAGGCGTGTGACGTTTTATATACAGTGCGCATGCGTCAAACTCCGCCCGCCCCTGACGATCTTTCTCGTCTATTCCCCACCCCTTCTCTTTACGGCGCAGTGGGGAGAGCACATGGCGGGGACACAGCAGGTGCGCCACAAATATCCCACCAACGAGGAGGACGAGGAAAGTCCGGAGGCAGAAACGTCCCGATCCCGGAGCCTGAAATTCAAGGCCTCCAATATGTCATTTGGAGAAATGTTGGAGATGGTGGACATATTAAAGAGGAGCGACTATGATGGGAAGTATGGGCCTTACCTCAACCCCAATGTCCGCAAGGCCAAGATCATGTCTAAAGTTGTGAGGAGGCTGTGCAATAATTTTGGGGTACAACGATCCAAGGAGCAACTGAGGAAACGCTGGTCAGACCTGAAACTGAGGGAGGCCGATCAGTACAGAAAGATCAAGCGAATTCTTCAAAAAAGTAAGTAGTTGTGTTTTGTGTTTTATTTCTTGCTTGCATACTGCTCCATGTGGTTTGATTTTTACAAAGTTGTACATTCCAAAATGGCCACTTTCATGTTCGTCTGTGCATTCGATCGTACTCAGCCTCGATCTTTCTGCCACTGTCATGGTCGTGTGTGTGTCCATTCGATCGTACGCAACGATCGGCCACTTATAATACGATGTTTGGTGTTTTTTTTGTGGAAAGGAAGTTTGTTCTCACTCGAAATGTCATCAAGAATGTAAAGCCAATTTATTCAATGTAAAGGAGAGGTCACCCAGTAGCTGGTTACCCATCTGGACTCTAGAGCACTAGTGCTGGGACACCCAAACCCCCTTTTTATTAGGCTTTTCCACACATGTGCTCCAGTGGATACTAGAGGGGGGTCTCCATCACACAAACTTCTACCAAAAAGTCAGTTTAGCACCTTTACAAAGTGACTACATTCATGTAGTTGGCATTTGTAACTGGCCAAACAAAAATTGTGTCCGTCACTTTCAAGCAATGTTTGTCATTTCCTATTTCTGCCCTCAATAGATTGTGTTGCTAAATCTTCCTTTTGTACATTCTCATAGGGGAGCGAAAACTTGGCCCGTCTGAGGAAACCCCAAAACCAACACCTCCCAAAAAAGGTGAAACAGCAGAAGCAGAGGAGGAGGAGGAGGAGGAGGAGGAGAGATCATCGAACTTGGAGAAATTGTCACCACAACAGGTGAGTGTGGGAGAACACAGCTACTGGTAAGCTAATCAATGTATGCCTGCCTCATTTCCAACACCCGATTTTTTTTTGTTTGTGGTTTTTAGGTGACGTGGATGTTGTGAAAGAAAAATCGCACTTTACCACAGAGAGTGCCCACGTACTCATCGGGGAGATAATGGTCTGCAATAGAGATCTCGATTACATAAAGCAAAACATCAATGATGTTCAACAAAAATTGAAGAACATCATTGATGTTTTAGGAAAAATATGAAAACGCACCAAGTAATTAACACACATTTGTGCCAGCTTATGAACACATTTGCAACTTAAGAACTGTGTGAAATTTGGAACATGCACACATTGTGTCCACATGTGCTAGCTCCCATCATGGTGGATGAATGCCATCGTTTTTTTGGGGGTGCAACCACTTTACGAACTACGAAAGTGGTTGTGGTGAAGGGGTTGCACCCCCAAAAAACGTCCATTCATCCCCATGATGGAAAATGGCACCTTTGAAGCTTCTAGGCATGTGTTTTACCATCTAATGACCATTTTCAGACCCAAATTGTGTGCATGTTCTAAATTTCCACTTTCCAGGGGTGACCCCCCCATGTGATGAAGGCAAGATCAAACACACTTTGAACATATAGTCATGTCTGATCTTGTCTTCACTTTACAAAGTTGAACTTTCCAAGTTCATAGGTTCTGTTTTGCTCCATGCCTGGTTTTACCAATTGCGTAATGTTTCTAAACAATGCTGTAAATAACCAAGATGTTGTCAGTTTGGGCGTGAAGATTGTAAACGCACTTGTGAATGTTTTCCAAGTAAACTTTTTTATTTTTCTAAATGTGTGGCTTCCTTATTTCAAAAACACAATGCATTATGTATGTCAAATGGAAAGGATATGGGGGCCAATTGGTGTTATTTACTAAAGGCAAGTTCACTTTGCACTGCAAGTTTCTTTTCCAGGGCACTTTTTCACTGCACTTGTAGAGCATAGTGGATTTGACTTATGTAAATGACACCCACAGTGCTTTGTACAAAAACACGGAGCACAGCATTTTTGAGAATACACACATGTCTGACCTGGTGATGAAAAGGAGTATTTTGGGTGTCAGTTAGGCAGTACAAACCTTATCTAGACCAAAGATTAGGTATCAAACACACAACATGAGAATAATCTTTTTGGGAAGAAGAGACTGTTACCTCCTTTTGCCCAGAAAGTGCATTCCCATTGTCGAAGGCAAAGTGAAAAAATTTCAAGGTAAAATAAGCAAAAAAGAATACTGAAATCACAAGAAATCATAGGTTGGTTGAAATATCAGATTTATTAAAAAATGCCTCTCACACATCGTCAGGCAGAGCAATGGCCCCCCTACCCACAAAGTAGTCCATATATTGCTCGCGGACCGCGCGGGCATTTAGAGGGGGCAAGCCTGGACGTGCCACTTGAAGGGCTGTGAGGTCAGCATTTGGAGGGCCCTCCACATCTGGGCCAACGGGCACCACATAGTTCCTGTTATGTCTTTTGAGGAAGTTGTGCAATATGCAACAGGCAAGAACTATGTGGTTCAGTTTGTATTCCGCCAAGTTAATTGCCGTCAAGAACAGGCGGAAGCGGCTGGCCAGGATGCCAAAAGTGTTCTCCACCACTCTTCTGGCTCTGGACAGCCTGTAGTTGAAGACCCTCTGTTCTGGGGTGAGGGTCCTCATCGGGAACGGCCTCATCACATGGGGAGTCAACGCAAACGCTTCATCTGCGACAAAGACGAAGGGGAGTCCTTCAGCATTCTCCTCTGGAGGTGGCAAGCACAGACTGCCACTTTGGAGACGCCAGTAGAACTCTGTGTGCGTAATGGCACCACCATCCGAGATCCGGCCGTTCATCCCCATGTCCACATACATAAATTCATATGTTGCCGACACCACCGCCAACATCACTACACTATTAAACCCTTTATAATTATAATAGTGGGACCCCGAGTTGGGCGGTGGGACGATGCGGACGTGTTTCCCATCAATTGCCCCTCCGCAGTTATGAAAGTCCCAACGGCTGGCAAAGTGGGAGGCCACAGTCTGCCATTCCTGTGGCGTTGAAGGGAACTGTGGAGTGAAACAAGAAAAAAAAATTAGTCACTTTGCACATAAACATTGCAAGCAGATTAGACAATCAACATCTTGGAACAAGAGCATTGTATAAAATTGGAGGCTGGAAAGTATTTGCACAGAAAAGTAGAGGCTCCCCTTCACAGATTACTCACCCCCATCAATCCCCCCACTTCTGATGGGCCTTTGACAATAACTAGGGTTTTGGGGGGGGGGGGTGTTGGACAGGTAACCCTCTGCACTTCATTGATTGGCAAATGGCTCAATAATGTGTGCTAGTTTGGCCAGACCCTCTGTACTTAACACTATTGGCAGCCCCCAGGAAAGATAAACTAACATTTCAACCCCCCCCCCCCCCCCCAAAAAAAAAGGAAAGCACATTGTGACATTATGAAATTACCAAGCAAGCTAATAGGAGGGAAAGAACACAAAAAAAAAAGGAAATGGAAAGTATGGAGGCAGCCCCTTGCACTACATGCTTTGCAGAATTCATCCCTAAAGATGCCCACTATAAAGAGGTAGGTATATAGTGTGTATTGACCTTGGGAAAGCCAGCAGATAGAGGATTGGTACCATCTGACAGAGCAGTTGGGGGAGGGGGTTCCTAATGAGTTTGCCCCCCCCCCCAACAAAAAAAATAAAAAAAAGGGGCTCTACATGAAGTAAACCACACAGCAAACATTTGTGCATATTTTAGGGGGTGTTTGGGGGCAAAAAATCCTATGCAGCAGACAAAATACATTGCTTAGGTGACTAGGCCATAGGTGTCTATTGGGGCAGAAGAGCATGCTGGTGAGGTAAGTGAAGGGAAAAATGCATGAAGGAGAAAAGGGGCACAGCATATTAGCGCATATTGCAATCATGGTAATTAGGGAAGGAGGTCAAAAATAGAAGACATTAGCAAAAAGAACATACATAGAAGGGAATAGTAAAGTATAAATGTTACCTTAATATAGTCCTCCTGCAGGACCTGGATGATGGCAGAACAGGTCTCTGGAATAATGAGTCCCAGGGCCTGGGGAGAGATACCTGAAGAGAACTTCAAATCCTGAAGACTTCTCCCTGTCGCCAAGTACCTCAACGTGGCAACAAGCCTCTGCTCCAGAGTAATGGCTTGTCTCATGCAGGTATCCTGCCGGCTGATAAAGGGGGTCAGCAAAGCCAAAAGACGGTGAAAATCGGGGTCCGTCATCCTGAGAAAGTTCCTGAAATCATCAGGATTATTCTCCTGGATCTCACGAAGCAAAGGCATGTGCGAGAATTGGTCACGCTGAAGCAACCAATTCTTGGTCCACATACTCCTCGTCACTCTGTTCATGGACGGGTCTTGGCTCAAAGCTAGAAGCCCGACACCAATTCCGCGTACAGCACGAACTCGGCGACGAGTACGCACGGGAAACATCGCTCACAAGGTCACAAAAGGTCGGCTGGTCAGAACGGACAAACAGAAAGCACCGATAAACAGCAAGGCCTGAAAGAACGAAATGAATACCAGAAACGAGCAGACAATAAGCAGTGCAAATCAAAGCGTCCTATATCAAGATATAGGCCGCAATGACCAACAAATGCGAACTGACTAAACACACGCTTTAACCACTTCCCGACCGCCCCCTGTATATTTACGTCGGCAGAATGGCACGTACAGGCAGAATCACGTACCTGTACGTGACATTCTTCCGGCGGTTGGGGGGTCCGATCGGACCCCCCTCCGCCGGCGGGGACGGTCGGGATCGCTTCAGGAGCGATCCGGGGAGAGGGGACGGCCAGTGGTTTCTGGCCACCCCCTCGCGATCGCTCCTGGCCAATGAGAAACTTCCCCTTCCTGTCTATTGTATAGACAGGAAGGCGGAAGTGATGTCACGCTCGGTGCGCCGGTCTATGTGACCGGAGACGCCGAGCGGCGAACATGTACAGGTTAGTGCACAACACTACACTGACACCAGTACAGTTAGGCACATATTCCACCCCCCTGTCACCCCCTGATCACCCCCCAGATCACCCCCTCCCCCCCCCCCAGTCACAGTGTCACTAATTGCAGTGATCATTTATTTACTGATCACTGCATTTAGTGTCAGTGTGACTGTAATAACTGTCAGGGCAGTTAGTTTTAGGTCCAAGGTAGCCCCCTACCCCCCCCTAATAAAGGTTTAACCCCTTGATTGCCCCCCAGGTAACCCTTTCACCCCCTTTTGCCAGTGTCACTAAGCGATCGTTTTTCTGATCGCTGTATTAGTGTCACTGCTGTCGCTAGGTAACCATTTTTTTTTTTTAGGTAACCGCCATGTTTATATAGGTTCATAAATAGGTTTATAGGTCAGGTACCCCCATATTACAACCTAAATAAAGGTTTTAACCCCCTGATTGCCCCTAGAGTTAACCCTTTCACCAGTGATCACTGTATAACTGTCACTGGTGACGCTGGTTAGCCAGTTAGTTATTTTGTTATTTAGGTTCCCCGTCAGGTTTTTATATAGCGTCAGGTACCCCCATATATTACCTAATAAAGGTTTTAACCCCCTGATTGCCCCTAGTTAACCCTTTCACCCCCTTTTGCCAGTGTCACTAAGCGATCGTTTTTCTGATCGCTGCATTAGTGTCGCTAGGTAACCATTTTTTTTTTTTAGGTAACCGCCATGTTTATATAGGTTCATAAATAGGTTTATAGGTCAGGTACCCCCATATTACAACCTAAATAAAGGTTTTAACCCCCTGATTGCCCCTAGAGTTAACCCTTTCACCAGTGATCACTGTATAACTGTCACTGGTGACGCTGGTTAGCCAGTTAGTTATTTCGTTATTTAGGTTCCCCGTCAGGTTTTTATATAGCGTCAGGTACCCCCATATATTACCTAATAAAGGTTTAACCCCCTGATTGCCCCTAGTTAACCCTTTCACCCCCTTTTGCCAGTGTCACTAAGCGATCGTTTTTCTGATCGCTGCATTAGTGTCGCTAGGTAACCAGTTTTTTTTTGTATTACTGTTACGGGTGACGCTGGTTAGTTAGCTTGTTTTTTATACTGTCAGGGCACCCGCCATTTATTACCCAATAACGGTTTAACCCCCTGATCGCCCGGCGGGTGATATCAATTAGGTTTTAGGGTCAAATAAGGTCTGCGTCGCCCCAGGTTAGTGCCAGTACCGCAAACACCCACGCGCAAAGCATACACCTCCCTTAGTGGCACAGTATCTGAACAGATCGATATCTGATCTGATCAGATCTATACTAGCGTCCCAGCAGTTTAGGGTTCCAAAAAAAAAAACGCATTGTTAGCGGGATCAGCCCAGATACCTGCTAGCACCTGCGTTTTCCCCCTCCGCCCAGCCCAGCCCACCCAAGTGCAGTATCGATCGATCACTGTCACTTACAAAACACTAAGCACACATAACTGCAGCGTTCGCAGAGTCAGGCCTGATCCCTGCGATCGCTAACAGTTTTTTTGTGGTAGCGTTTTGATTCAGTCGCTTCAGTCAGGAGCTTTTTTACCTGTGAATCTCAAAAAAATAAAAAAAAAAAAAATAGTTGTCGTTTTATTGTTCTCTCTCTCACTCTATTCTCTCTCTATTGTTGCTCTTTTTTTTACTCCATTCTATTCTGCAATGTTTTATTATGTTTTATCATGTTTTATCATGCTTGCTTTTCAGGTATGTAATTTTGTTTACTGTGTTTTAGTGTTGAGCATTTTTTTGTTTTCAGGTGCGCCATTCAGTTGCAACGCGGATTTATTTATCTTGACAGCAACAGCGTTTGCTCCCACGATACATAAAGCCGCGACTCCAACGCTGTAGGAGGTGATTTCACCACCACAGTTAAAAAAAAGAGCATATATGCCGAAGCATGGGGGCAGCAGGGGGGGGGGGAGGAGCGATTGGCTCCTAATGCCACGTACATACGGTCGAAATTCCGACCGTGTGTACACGGCATAACTTTTGCGGGAGGATGCCCCCATGCATCGGCATATATAAATGGTGCATGTATGCCCATCATTAGAAGTGGGTGGATGAAGGGAGGTATTCTAATGGTGGGCATACCCACCAATCAATCTCTTTTTTTTTCGTTCAGCCAAGAGGCTGCATGAAAAAAAAAAGATTACAATATATGTCCAGTATGTTGCTGGACTTTGAATGGTTATACCAGAATGATGCCTGCAGGTTTAGGTATCATCTTGGTATCATTCTTTTCAGCCAGTGATCGGCTTTCATGTAAAAGCAATTCTAGCGGGTAATTAGCCTCTAGACTGCTTTTACAAGCAGTGGGAGGGAATGTCCCCCCTCCCGGATATAAACCGCGCCATTGGGAAATTGGGAAAGCATTTTATCACACCAATCTTGGTGTGGTCAGATGCTTTGAGGGCAGAGGAAAGATCTAGGGTCTAATAGACCCCAATTTTTTCAAAAAAAGAGTACCTGTCACTGCCTATTGCTATCATAGGGGATATTTACATTCCCTGAGATAACAATAAAAATCATAACAAAGAAAAAAAATGGAAGGAACAGTTTAAAAATAAAATAAAAAAGCTAAAAATAAATAAAAAAAAAAACAAAAAAAAAAAAAAAAAGCACCCCTGCCCCCCCTTCTCTTGCGCAAAGGCGTACACAAGCGTTGGTCTGGCGTCATATGTAAACAGCAATTGCACCATGCATGTGAGGTATCACCGCGAAGGTCAGATCGAGGGCAGTAATTTTAGCAGTAGACCTCCTCCGTGAATCTAATGTGGTATCATGTAAAGGCTTTTAAAGGCTTTTTAAAAATGTATGTAGTTTGTCGCCACTGCGTGTTTGTGCGCAATTTTAAAGCATGTCGTGTTTGGTATCCATGTACTCGGCCTAAGATCATATTTTTTATTTCATCAAAAATTTGAGCAATATAGTGTGTTTTAGTGCATTAAAATAAAAAAAAAAGTGTATTTTTTCCACAAAAAATGCGTTTGAAAAATCGCTGCGCAAATACTGTGTGGAAAAAAAAAATGCAACACCCACCATTTTAATCTGTAGGGCCTTTGCTTTAACAATATATATAGTGTTTGGGGGTTCAACGTAATTTTCTTGCAAAAAAAAAATATGTTTTTTCATGTAAACAAAAAGTGTCAGAAAGGGCTTTGTCTACAAGTGGTTAGAAGAGTGGGTGACGTGTGACATAGGCTTCTAAATGTTGTGCATAAAATGCCAGGACAGTTCAAACCCCCCCCAAATGACCCCATTTTGGAAAGTAGACACCCCAAGCTATTTGATGAGAGCAATGTTGAGCCCATTAAATATTTTTTTTTTTTGTCCCAAGAGATTGAATAATGAAAAAAAAAAAAAAAATATATATATTTTTTTTTACAAAAAGTTGTCACTAAATGATATATTGCTCAAACATGTCATGGGCATATGTGGAAATACACCCCAAAATACATTCTGTTGCTTCTCCTGAGTACGGGGATACCACATGTGTGGGACTTTTTGGGAGCCTAGCTGCGTACGGAACCCCAAAAACCAATCACCGCCTTCAGGCTTTCTAAGGGTGTAATTTTTTTATTTCACTTCTCACTGCCAATCACAGTTTCGGAGGCCATGGAATGCCCAGATGGCATAAAACCCCCCAAAATGACCCCATTTTGGAAAGTAGACACCCCAAGCTATTTGCTGAGAGGTATTGTGAGTATTTTGCAGATGTCGCTTTTTGTCACAAAGTTTTTAAAATTGAAAAAATAAAAAAAAAATTTTTTTTTTTCTTTACTTTCTTCATTTTCAAAAACAAATGAGAGCTGTAAAATACTCACCATGCCTCTCAACAAATAGCTTGGGGTGTCTACTTTCCAAAATGGGGTCATTTGGGGGGGTTTTGTGCTATTTTGGCATTTTATGGCCTTCGAAACGGTGATAGGTAGTGAGGAGTGAAATCAAAAATTTGCACCCTTAGAAATCCTGAAGGCGGTGCTTGGGTTTCGGGGCCCCGTACGCGGCTAGGCTCCCAAAAAGTCCCACACATGTGGTATCCCCATACTCAGGAGAAGCAGCAAAATGTATTTTGGGGCAATTCCACATATAACTATGGCATGTGTGAGCAATATATCATTTAGTGACAACTTTTTGAAAAAAAAAAAAATCTTTTTTATTTTTGTCTTTATTCAATCACTTGGGACTAAAAAAAAAAATATTCAATGGGCTCAACATGCCTCTCAGCAAATAGCTTGGGGTGTCTACTTTCCAAAATGGGGTCATTTGGGGGGGTTTTGTACTTCTCTGCCATTATAGCACCTCAAGAAATGAAATAGGCAGTCATAAATTAAAAGCGGTGTAAATTCCAGAAAATGTACTCTAGTTTGTAGACGCTATAACTTTTGCGCAAACCAATAAATATACGCTTATTGGCATTTTTTTTACTAAAGACATGTGGCTGAATACATTTTGGCCCAAATGTTTGACTAAAATTGAGTTTATTAGATTTTTTTTATAACAAAAAGTAGAAAATCTCTTTTCTTTTTTTTATATTCAAAATTTTCGCTCTTTTTCCGTTTATATCTCAAAAAATAAAAATCACAGAGGCAATCAAATACCATCAAAACGAAAGCTATATTTGTGGGAAGAAAAGGACGCAAATTTCGTTTGGTTACAAAATTGCATGACCGCGCAATTACCAGTTAAAGTAGTGCAGTGCGAAATTGAAAAAAGACCTCTGGTCCTTTGGCTGCCAAATGCTCCGGGGCTGAAGTGGTTAATGCTAGCGCACCGCTCCAGTGTGAAAGCCCGCCGGCTTTCACACTGGAGTGAATGGGGCCGGTTTTTAATAGGGAACGTTTAGAAAATGTAATTGTGCTTAAGCAGGACCCTAGTAAAATTTGCTTGTTGTCTTGAATTCTTGCACTTTGAGGTTCATAGCTGTACATCTCCAGTGTGAAATAGCTAAGGCATTCTGCATTTGATTGCAGGTCTCACAAGATTTGGAAGTGAGATTTGATGATATCACTGCTGTACTGCTTAGTGCTTTCCTTGCTGGAGAGGCAAATTACAGCAAGTTACATAGTTACATAGTTGATGAGGTTGAAAAAAGAAGTCCATCAAGTACAACCAGTGTGTGCTTTTATGTCAATATTACATTGTATACCCCTCTATGTTGTGGTCATTTAGGTGCCTATATAATAGTTTTTTTAATTATCTATGCTCCCTGCTGAAACCACTGCTTGTGGAAGAGAATCCCATGTTACATAGTTACATAGTTACATAGTTACATAGTTAGTTAGGTTGAAAAAAGACACAAGTCCATCCAGTTCAACCACAAATAAAAAAAAAAATATATATATATATATATACACACATATATATATATATATATATATATATATATATATATATATATATATATATATATATATATATATATATATATATATATCTATATCATACAATCCCATAAACCCCATTCTATACCCACAGTTGATCCAGAGGAAGGCAAAAAAAAACCCAGCAGAGCATTCTCCAATTTGCTAAAGCAGGGGAAAAAATTCCTTCCTGATCCCCCGAGAGGCAATCGGATTTTCCCTGGATCAACTTTACCTATAAATGTCAGTACCCAGTTATATTATGTACATTTAGGAAAGTATCCAGGCCTTTCTTAAAGCAATCTACTGAGCTGGCCAGAACCACCTCTGCAGGGAGTCTATTCCACATTTTCACAGCTCTTACTGTGAAGAAACCTTTCCGTATTTGGAGATGAAATCTCTTTTCCTCTAGACGTAAAGAGTGCCCCCTTGTCCTCTTTGTTGACCGTAAAGTGAATAACTCAACACCAAGTTCACTATATGGACCACTTATATATTTATACATGTTGATCATATCCCCCCTTAATCTCCTCTTATCAAGGGTGAAAAAATTCAGTTCCTCTAATCTTTCCTCATAGCTGAGCTCCTCCATGCCTCTTATCAGTTTGGTTGCCCTTCTCTGCATTTTCTCCAGTTCCCCGATATCCTTTTTGAGAACTGGTGCCCAAAACTGAACTGCATATTCCAGATGAGGTCTTACTAATGATTTGAACAGGGGCAAAATGATATCTCTCTCTCTGGAGTCCATACCTCTCTTAATACAAGAAAGGACTTTGCTCGCTTTGGAAACCGCAGCTTGGCATTGCATGCTATTATTGAGTTTATGATCATGTGTGGGAGCATTTATCAGTTGCTGAAGACCTAATTCTTCCAGTTGGTTAATGAAGGCGGTGGCGATGGGGTCTTTGGTGGAGTTTGCCCAGAGGTTGAAATCCCAGAGTACCAAAACATTATTTGTTTTCAAGGTGTGTATCGACATGAATTCGGTGAAGGGTATCAGTAGATTTGTCTTCAGTCCTGGTGGTCTGTAGCATAGCAAAATGTGAATGGTGTCTTGGGGTGTTGTTTGAAGACGTAGAGTAAGTGTCTCCATGAAAGGCACTGAGTTCTGTAGAGTTGGTTTGACGAGCGCAAGGTGAGATTTGAAGATCACTGCTAGGCCTCCTCCTTTTTTTCCTATTCTATGCTCAGTTAGGATCCTGTAGTTTTCAGGCACTAATTCTGTTAGGATGGTGTTGCAGTCGGGTGTTAGACAGCTTTCCGTGATGAAGAGGCAATCTATGTTGTTTTGGGTGATGAAGTCGTGGACTTCCTGTCTGTGCTTGACTGCAGATCTGGTGTTAATCAGGGCGCATGCTAAGTGTTGCGGTTGAATTGTAGTCTTCCTGAGTTTTGTGGTTGATTGTAGATTGATCCTTAGTAATTGTTCTTTTCGTAGTATTTTTTGAATGGTGGTTGGTAATGTTGAGACAGTATTTCTTAGTCTGTGGAGGGTGTCCGCTGAGTATTTGAAGTTGCACATGATGAGAGAGAAAAATTGATTTTGATGGTATGATACGATGATGATACTGATGTAGTTACGATGAGGTTGCTGAGGGGATGATGATCCTGCGAGATGCCGCTGATGATGGGGGTGGTGATGCTGATGGTGCTGATGATGGTCCGATGGTTCAGGTGGTGGAGCTGGAGGAGAAACCCGTTGACCTAAACTGCCCTCTCGTTGATCCAGAGGAAGGCGAAAATCCCCTAGCTGAGCTGGCCAATTGCTGCAGCAGAGGAAAAAAAATCCTTCCTGACCCCCCGAGAGGCGATCGGATGTCAGGCCCTGGATCAACTGCTAAATAGGTGGTCCCCAAGGTACTTACCGAGGTACTTACCTAACCGGGGGTGGTCCAGGGATGAAAGGAGGGTGGATCAGGATGGTCGCTGGGCCTAGGCCTAAGCCATGGTTATCCTGGCGCTCGGTAGCTCCCGGTGCCGCTACAGTGTGGTCCCGAAACGGCACAAGCCGCAAGCTGTCCCGATGTTCAGTGTCTCCCGGTACGGATTAGGGTTCCGGTCCGTTTGATGACGCCATTGGGTCTGGGTAGGAGAGGGTATGCAGGTCTGCCGAGCATGGACAGAGGAGAGTGGTGAGGCGGTTGGCTGGCACTGGACCGGAGTAGCCGCGGACTGTCCTATAAGGCTGGTGGGATTGAGGCGTGGCGTCCGGATGGCGTCTGCGGATAGCACGCTGGAGAGCTGGGGCTGAGCTGAGGCGTGGAGGGTCCAGGGTGTTTCTGTTCCCGATACAAGTTGCTGGGGGGTCCTGGGATGAGTTCTGGATGGCTGGTTGGCCGGAGCTCCTGATACACACGTCCGTCTGGCAGGTAACACATGCCTCTCTGTGTTTTCTCTCAGTAGTGGTTGCAGGTTTTCTCAGGAGGGCTGCAGGTATCGGCAGACAGATGGGCCCACCGTCGGAGCAGTTAGGGGGGCTGGCGGAAAACCAGGGAGGGGGTGTTTAAATTTGTCTAAATTTGTGTTAATGAGCACTTCTGCTTTGCCGAGATAACCCATCCATCTCACAGGTGTGGCATATCAAGATTCTGATTAGACAGCATAATTATTGCACAGGTGTGCCTTAGGCTGGCTACAATAAAAGGCCACTCTAAAATGTGGAGTTTTACTGGGGGTCGGGTTCGAAAACTAGTCAGTATATGGTGTGACCACCATTTGCCTCATGCAGTGCAGCACATCTCCTTCACATAGAGTTGCTCAGGTTGTTGATTGTGGCCTGTGGAATATTGGTCCATTGCTCTTCAATGGCTGTGCAAAGTTGCTGGATATTGGCAGAAACTGGAACACGCTGTCGTATATGCCGATTCAGAGCATCCCAAACATGTTTAATGGGTGACATATGCGGTGAGTATGCTGGCCATGCAAGAACTGGGATGTTTTCAGCTTCCAGGTTTCGTGTACAGATCCTTGCAACATGGGACTGTGCATTATCATGCTGCAACAAGAGGTGATGGTCGTGGATGAATGGCACAACAATGGGCCTCAGGATCTCTGTGCATTCAAAATGCCATCAATAAAATGCACCTGTGTTTGTTGTCCATAGCATACGTCTGCCCATACCTTAACCCCTTTGCCACCATGGGCCACTCGATCCACAACTTTGATATCAGCAAACCGCTCACCTACACAACGCTATACACGCTGTGTGCCATCTGGCCAGTACAGTAAAAACTATGATTCATCCGTGAAGAGAACACCTCTCCAAAGTGCCAGATGCCTTTGAATGTGAGCATTTGCCCACTTCATTCGGGTACGACGATGAACTGCAGTCAGGTCGAGACCCCGATGAGGACAAGCATGCAGATGAGCTTCCCTGAGACGGTTCCTGACAGTTTTTGCAGAAATTCTTTTGTTATGCAAACAAATTGTTGCAGCAGCTGTCCAGTTGGCTGGTCTCAGATGATCTTGGAGGTGAAGATGCTGAATGTGGAGGTCCTGGGCTGGTGTAGTTACACGTGGTCTACGGTTGTAAAGCCGGTTGGACGTACTGCCAACATTTCTGAAACGCCTTTGGAGGCGGCTTATGGTAGAGAAATGAACATTTGATTTAAGGGCAACAGCTCTGGTGGACATTCCTGCAGTAAGCATGTCAACTGCACGCTACCTCAAAACTTGTGACATCTGTGGCACTGTGCTGTGTGATAAAACTGCACATTTTTGGCCTTTTTTGAGTGGTCAGCCTAAGGAATACCTGTGCAATAATCATGCTGTCTAATCATGCTATCTATTCAGCATCTTGATATGCCACACCTGTGAGGTGCATGGATTATCTTGGCAAAGCAGAGGTGCTCACTAACACAATTTAGACAGATTTGTGAACAATATTTGAGAGAAATAGGCCTTTTGTGTACATAGAAAAAGATCTTTGAGTTGAGCTCATGATAAATAGGGGCAAACACAAATGTGTTGCATTTATAATTTTGCTGAGTGTATGTTATTCTAGGTAATCCCAAAATTTGCTACATGTGTGGGTCCTGAAAAAGCCAAATTAGTGGCGAAATGTTGACTGCACAGACAATTCCATACTCATTGTAGGAACTGTATCCTTTCAACCATTTGAACATTTTTTATTCTGTATGTATTATTGTAGTCTCCCCCCTTGCTAGGGGGTCATCTTTCTTAATTGATAAATAGATTTTTAAATTGTTCAATAAACCTTTTTGATTTTACTCCTTGTTATTGCTGTTATAGTCCATAATTTTAAGATACTGGGGAATTCCCCCAGTAATCACCTTATATATTTCTTTACATTACACTTTATATTAAGAAGGTTCAATTAGATTTTAGATTGTACTGGAGCATAATTAAATTTTACTTTGACTCCCTCCACTAATATGCCATACATTAGCATTGTTGTTCTTTGTTCTTTAGTAGAAATAAATAAATATGTGGAAGGAAAGTTAATAAAAAATAACACTTTCTTTCCAAACAGATCCTATGAATGTTTGCATAGTGAATGGGACTGTGTACCAGGTAAAGGTAGACCTAGATATTTGTTGGACACTCATGTCTATCTGAGCGTTTGATATCCTTTTAAATTATTCCTCATCTCTTCACAGGTTGGTAAACTAATCTGGACAGAGACATCACCTTGTGAGACTTGCAGATGCTCAAACATTAAGGACTCCCAGACTGGTTTTAATACAATTAATTGTAACCCTATTCTTTGCATTAAAAACTGTTCATTGGTAAGTACAATATAGAACTCGATAAGTTATAAAATCTATTAGACCATTTTCATGTAACTATAAGAGTTTCTGTGCAGGTGTTCTATCAGAATACCGCTACCCATCAGAATATGCAACCAAAGTGACGTTCATTTGCGGCCATCTTGGTACACACCGCACTCGTCCGCAGTAAGCCTACAGTTAGAAGTCGGTAAGCAGACATCTTTTTACACCCACCTGAGTCTTGCATTTCACAATTCTTTTATTTATTAATTAAACTCAGCTTTTATAGAGAAATACAGTATAATGTAATCTGTCGAACGGTTTTGATGTTGAATTTTAAAAGCAGCTGTGTTCTGTGAGATCAGCAAACCTGTGAGATCAGCAGGCTTGCCGCTGCTTTTAAAATTCAACATCAAAACAGTGTTACGGATTTCTAAATACTGTATTTCATTATATAAGCAGATGAGTGTGGGTGTACCAAGATGGCCACTACAGAACATAACTTCGGTTGCATATTCTGAAGGGTAGCAGTATTCTGATAGAACACAGGCAATGGGTTTTACTTCCTCTCTATTTCCCTGCAAAGGTAACTTACCTGAAACTGAAGCTTGCAATGTCACAGCTGTCCCCACTAGCAGCGAGCATTCATCTTCACCCCTCTTTCCTCTGGGGCCACAAACTCCGACTCTGTAACTGGCCGGAGTCGCGTGACATCACTCGGGGCGTCATAACCCCTTTACAAACTGCATGATCTGCCCTTTCTAAAGTGCATGCGCACTTTGTAAATATAACCTCCACGGTTTAGAAGATATTTCCAGCACCTACAGGTAAGCTTTAATATAGGCTTACCTGTAGGTAAAAGTGGTCGTACTATACGATTGTTGGCCAACCGAGCATCTGATTTTTGTCAAGGGCTTTTTCCAGGATCTTGTCTTGCATACTAATGGTACACAAATTGTCGGTCGACAACACAAATGTTGTGATGTACTAGACGTGATACGAGACTATAAAGAGGAAGTTAATTTCTCAAGCACCCATCTTTGGGCTCCTTCTGGTAATTTAGTGTTAGTAAAAGTTTGGTGAGTGATGATTCGCACTTTCAGTTTGTTTCTGAACGGCCGTTCGTCAACCAGCCATGTTGCAAAATCGGAGGAGAGAACGTGATTATTGGACTAGAAGTTATTGCTTTGTCCCAAGTCCAGTCCAGGAACAGAAGGAGGAGGAGATCTTGGACCAAAAATTGGTTGCTTAATCGTGACCAATTATGTCATATGCCACGAGAGCTCCTGAAGAATAATCCAGATGATTTTCTGAATTATCTTTGGATGATGAACCCCTGCTTTCACCAACTCTTGGCATTGGTGTCCCCTATATTAAGAAGCAGGACAAATGTATGAGGCTTTCCATCACTCCAGAGCAAAGGCTCATAGCCACTAAATTTGTTTATTTTCATTTTTTTCATTTTGCTTTTTTCGTTTCCGTTGATTCGTAACGATTCGTACATTCGTAAGTCGTCGGTGCTCGGATTCGCAATGATTCGTACATTCGTAAGTCATCGGTGTTCATATTCGTAACAATTCGTACATTCGTAAGAGTTATTTTTTCGTTGATTCGTTTTTTCGTTAGTTTAATTTTCGGACGCATTCGTATTTATTCGTACATTCGTAACATTCCTAGATTCGTAATCGGAGCATAAATCATAATTTTATGTAATGTGTATGCTATTATTACATTTTAATAATTTACGAATCGAAAAAAATAAGTTACGAATCGAAAAAAAAAGTTACGAATCGAAAAAAAAGTTACGAATGTACGAATTTTTTTGTTCAATAGAGACACGGAAAATTACGAATCGAAAAAAAATAAAAAAAAAAAGTTACGAATCGAAAAAAAAAAGTTACGAATCGAAAAAAAAGTTACGAATGTACGAATTTTTTTGTTCCACCCATTCGAAGCACGTTTAGCAGCACCAGTGTAAGGGACACAGAAAATTACCAATTCAACAAAAAAAAAGTTACGAATGTACGAATTTTTTTCGTTCGTTTTCGTTTTTCGGATTTTCTTCATTAGTACATTCGTTGTTTCTAATTAGTTTTTTGGGGATTTTCGTTGTTTTTCGGATTCGTTCGATTCGAATGATTCGTTAATCGGATTTGTACGATTCAAACGATTCGTTATTCGGATTCGTACCATTCGAACGATTCGTTCATTCGTACGAAAACGAACGAACGAAAAAAACGAAAAAAAAACCGAAACGAATTGCAACGAAACAAAGTGTCTAATAGCCACCTTGCGGTACTTGGTGACGGGTGAAGTCTCCAGGACCTCAAGTTTACGACCGGAATCTCCCCCCAGGCTCTGGGAGTCATTATTCCAGAGACCTGCTCAGCCATCATTCAAGTTCTGCAGAAGGACTATATTTGGGTATGTTTTTACCTTTAAGATCACATTCTCTGTATTTATGTTTGCTAATGTAACGTATTAATTTGTTGATTACATAATTATCAATATTGTAATATGCTGTGAATGTCCTCTTTGTCCTCATGCATGCTGTAAGCTTTTCCAGCTACTTTTTTGGCCTACATGCATATTTTCCTTCACTAACCTCCCCAGCATGCTATCCTGGGCCCATACACAACTAGCCTAGTAACTTAACAATGTTTTTTGTCAGCTACAACCCCTAAAATGTGCACAAAATTGTATTGTTGGCCTCAAATTCAGGCAGAGTGTAAGAGGCAATTTTTTGGGGCTCAAACTCATTTCGGACCCCCCCCAAAAAAAAAAAAAAAATCCTAAGTCAACAGATCAAAATACTCTATCTGCTGTCTTTGCAAAACCCATACACACTATCCCTCTTTTGTGTTTCAACTTCTGTATAAATTCACCAAACCATGTAGTTCAAGGACCTGCCTGATTACCTACAAATTGAAACGTATTAAGTTTTTGTCTCCTATTATATTGATTGGTTAAATCATAATGTCAAATTGTGCTGCAATGTGGACAGTGTGTATCCAGATTTTTAGATTATGACACTTCTTTTTTTTTTTTGTTAAAAGATTTTATTAGAGTTTTCAAACAGTACAATAAAAATCAACAGAGCAGTACATGTTATAAAATAAAACATCAGTAAAGTACAGTACATTGCGTATGGAACACTACAGCATTGCAAGTACAGAAACAGAGTAGTAAATGGATGAAAGACTTGTGAGGTCGAAGATGTTGGGGATTCGAAGATAAAATAGAGCTCTGGTGGCGTAGCACAATAAGAGTGTGTTGGTTGAAAAAGCGTAAGCGGAGAGCGCTATAACAGGTGACTGTATAGAACGACGATCCAAGGGTTTGTGAGCGGGAGTTAAAGGGAATGGGGGGAGAGTTGGATATTAGTGATATTAGCGGACGAGCCGTCCCTACTCACCCCAAAGAAGGGAACTTGCTGTGAGTGAGGGAAGGTCTATCCGTAACATAGTGTGTGTGATGTGTGTGAAACTCCTGCAGGAGAAGGAGAGAAGCCACAAGTACAGGTGTATAAAGGAGGCAGTCAGCAGTAGCAGAGGTATAGGGACAGGACGATATACACAGAGAAATCAGACAGGGTGTACACGTGTATGACACTTCTTACCCATCCACTGGACTGCCAATAGTGTAAGTAACTAGGGGCTGGCCAAAGTATTACTGATTATTTATGCAAACAGCTCTTATGGAAGTGGAGAGGGTTACCTGTCCAAAACATCTACTCATTACCCCCCCTAAAATGTGTCTAATGGTCCACCCGAGGGGGGAGGAATCAGATAAGTTGACCTTCCACTTTTGTCTTTAAAAACTAATTTAAAGAGGAAGTCCGCCAAAATATATATTTTTTTACAAATACTGCAGCTGCTGACTTTTAAAATATGGACATTTACCTGTAGCACCCGCGATGTCGGCACCCGAAGCCGATCTGTCGCTCGGCTCTCGGGTGCTGCCGCCACCATCTTCTGTAAGGGAATCAGGAAGTGAAGTCGCGCAGCGCAATCCGGATGGTCCCTGCTGCCTCTGGGACCTGTGTGTTTCCCAGCAGACAGCGGGGGGGGGAGGCGTATACTATGCCTGGAAGTGGGTGCAGATACCTATCTGAACCCCCCTCCCCCTGAAAAGTGCCAAATGTGACACTGGAGGGGGGGTTCCGAAAAGCGGAGGTTCCATTTTTGTGTGAACCACCACTTTAAATTTATCATTATGTTGGCTAAGCATGTTTGTGTCAAATCTGATTGCAATGTTATGTGCAGAAGTAGTCATTTATTTTTTATTTTTTTAATCCACAGTTTCCTTCCAACCCAGAGCAATGGCTGGACATTGCAGCCCAGTTCCATCATTAGTAGGCTACTGTGGTGGTGCTATTGATGGCAAGCATGTCCGGATTGTACCACCACCCAACTCTGGCTCCTATTATTTAAATTATAAGGGCTTTTGCAGCATAGTGATGCCAGCTGTAGTGTCTGCCAACTACAAGTTCTTGTATTTGGATGTTGGGAAGAACAGCCGCAACTATGACAGAGGAGTGATTATAGTTTTCGTGGCAGATGAGGCCTTTGCTCTGGGGGAACATCTGATGAAGCTGTTTCCTGAGGAACCTCACCCCTCAGAGCAGAGAATCTTCAATTACAGGCTCTCTCGTGCCAGAAGGGTGGTCAAAAACGCCTTTGCCATCCTATCGAGTCATTTTTAGGCTGTTTTTGACTCCAATCAACCTGGCACTCTACAAGATAAACCACGTGGCCCTGTGCTGCTGTATTCTCCATAATTTTTTAAGGAGGAATGCTACCAGCTACATAGCCTCACTGCCAAGTGATGTGGACCCTGCAGTGGCAGGCCCAGCTGAAGAGGCTGTGGGCGTGCTGACTGCTATTGAAAATGCCTGTGCTGGATTGCCCTCACAAATTGCCAGAGATTTACAGAAGAAATACCTGGAATATTTTGTGGGTAGGGGGGCAGTGTCCTGGTAGCAAATTGTAGCTGATAATTTTATAATTTTTTTGGAAGATCATTTGAACTACTGTTTTCTGTGTTTCTTATATGTCTAATATGTTCCCAAAAGGGCTTTACTTTGGCCACTTGCTCCAATAGTGCAAATGTACCTTAATTGCTATGAGGTGACAATATCTTCTTCACCTATTGTGGTATGCTGTGGGTCTGCTACACACACACAATGTTTTTGTTCCTAATAGACATGTACGGTTCGTTTTGTACGAATCGAAAATTCATACGAATTTCCGAAAATTCGTACGAATTTCCGAAAATTCGTACGAATTTCCGAAAATTTGAACATTCGGAAGCATCTGAAATACGAATTTCTATGCTTCCGAATTGTATACGAAATTTTGTTGACGAATTTCGGATCCAAATTCCGTTACAACAGAAACATGACTGGTGTTTTGTTGATCAGAGGTTTTCTTCTGATGCTGAGTGAGGGTTGGGAAAATTACCTTTTTTAATATGTGAGTGGGAGACTGGTACTGGTAGTCGATGGGAGATTCAGAATCGGACAAAATAAGCTCCTTATAATGAGCACAGCACAGGGATTGTGGGAGGCCCTCATAATGAGCACAGCAGGGGTACAGCCTCAGGAGGAAGTCAGCACAGCACAGGGATGGTGGGAGCCCCTCATATTGAGCACTGCACAGGGATGGTGGGAGCCCCTCATAATAAGCACAGCAGGGGTACAGCCTCAGGAGGAAGTCAGCACAGGGATGGTGGGAGCCCCTCATAATGAGCATAATGAGTCGACGACTGCCATATTGAGAAAGTTATTTTTTGCTTTTTAAATTCATCATAACGAATGTTCGTAATTGTTACGAAAAGTTAACGAACCTAGTGAAAATTCGTATTTTGTACAAATACAAATTGAATTTCGGACACGAATTACGAAATACGAATTAACGGCTAATACGAAACAGAACGAAACTAAACAAATTTATTGACAGCGCACATGTCTAGTTCTTAAAGGATCTAATGCATGAAGTTCAAAAACAGTATGCCTTTACAACTCCTTTAATTTTGGAGGCCTAAAAATTGCAGGCGGTGTCCACATTTAAGAGCACATTATCACTGTAATTACAACAACTTACGAAATACACAGGTAATGAGCAACAAAATAAGCCATGCATTGTTTTGTAAAAAACATTTTACTCAAAGCACATTCACATGTGCGTTTTAAGGGTTTTAAAACAAACCAACATCTTGGTGTATAACATGTATGTTTTGCATTATTTCTTCTTTTTTAATCAGGCATGTTCTAAAACATTAGATACACATCTCAAACTCAGTAACTTACAAAGTTCGAGTTTGGTAAAGTGAAGGCCAAATGAGACATTAGTATCCCAAGACTGTATGGATGTTGCTTCCACAGATGGGATGATCTCACCCCTCTAAAAGCCAAAATTTGAAGCCACATACATGTAGAGGTATAACAACTAAATGTCCCTTATGATCCCATGCCTAAAATGTGTGTAGTTACAAACATCTATTTTTCTAAACCCACAAAACACACAGTGTGTCAACATATGCTATCTCCCATCACGGGGAGCTACTTTAGTAATGAGGAAGGGGTTGCACACCCAAAACACCCCCCTGTGATGGGAGATAGCACATGTTGACACACTGTGTGTTTTGGGGTTTTTGAAAAATAGATGTATGGAACTACACACATTTTAGGCATGGGATCACGGGGGAAATAAGAATGTTAAGGCCCAATTTGGGAGCTACTTAAAATTTGGGGTTTTAGATTCTAAAAAACACATAAACATTACAATTCACATTAGTTAGGGCCGTGTCTCCCAACTCTCCTCCTCAAGATGCAAACCCAGGTCATGTTTTCAAGATTTCTTGAATTTGGCACAGGTGATGTTGTCATCATTTTGACTGTTTGTAATTCATAGTCATTTTTAGACTGAGCAAAATCTAGAAAACAAGACCTGGTGGCGCACCTAGAGGAGTGGAGTTTAGTTCTGTCCCTAAACTTTCACATTTTAAAGTCATAAAAAACATGGTAATTATTAAAAGGGCAAACAGGAGCTAACAAGTAGAACAATACACTTCAGACCAAACAAAAAGAAATTAAGATTTGGCAAGCATTTCCACAAAATCACTTATTCTTCGCTGTAAAGCAGTGGCAGCCTTCTTGAATGAATGAATGATTTGTATAGCGCTGCAACTGCGAACTCAATCGCCTCGAGGCGCTTGATCCGACCTGCGTTGATTCCTTCTTAGAAGAGGTAGGTCTTGAGTTTTTTCCTGAAGGCCCGATGGTCTTTTTCCAAGCGGATGTTCGTAGGTAGAGCGTTCCATAGCCGTGGTCCTTGGACTGCAAATCTTCGTTCTCCCCTTGACTTGTACCGGGATTTGGGGACAAGGAGGAGGTTTTGGTCGTTAGATCGGAGGTTGCGATTGGGGGTGTAGCGTTGTATTTTTTCGCATAAGTATTGAGGAGCATCTCCTTGTGTGCATTTGTGGGTCAAGCAGAGGGTCTTGAATGTGATCCGATTCTTTACGGTTAGCCAATGGAGGGTCCTCAGGGATGGGGAGATGGATTCCCATGGTTTTTTTCCTGTGACTAGTCTTGCTGCCGTGTTTTGAACGACTTGTAGTCGTGCAATCTGGAATTTAGGTAGTCCTATGTAGAGGGAGTTTGCGTAGTCGAGTCGAGAGTTGATGATTGTTCCTACCACTACGGCTTTGTCCTTTTCTGGAATGAAGGGGATGAGTCTACGTAGCAGGCATAGAAGGTGGTAGGATCCGCTGACTACTGATCCTATTTGTGCATTCATTGACATTTCTGAATCGAAGATGACACCGAGACTTTTGGCTTTTATGCTTAGGGGGATGGTCTGTCCAAGGATGGTGGGCGGAGTCCATGGTGTCGTAGATTTAGTTTTCCGGTTTGCATTTAGGAGAAGGAGTTCTGTTTTGGTTCCGTTAAGTTTGAGGGAGTTTGTGGACATCCAGTCGTCTATTGATGCGAGGCATTTTTCTAATTCCTGATATTGGTCTTTTTGTCCGGGGATCCGAAGGTAGAGTTGAGTATCATCTGCGTATGAGTGGAAGCATAGATCAGATTTGCTGATGATTTTTAGGAGTGGACGGATGTAAATGTTGAAGAGCACGGGTGACAAAGGTGATCCATGAGGGACTCCATAGGAGACTGCACGGGATTCAGATGTGAAGGCTCCAAGTTTCACTGTCTGTGACCGATTTCCTAAGAAGGAAGTGAACCATGGTAAGTCTGAAACTGTGACTCCTGCTACTTCTTTGAGGCGGGTGAGTAAAGTGTTGTGATCCAGTGTGTCAAATGCTGCACTAAGGTCCAGGAGTACCAGGAGACATGATTCTCCATCATCTGCTGCTTCCAAGGCATCATCCCATATTTTGAGGAGAGCTGTTTCTGTGCCATGGCCCGGGCGGAAGCCTGATTGCAGAGGGTCCAGGAGATTGTGTGTGTCCAGATGGAGTTGTAGCTGTTGTACCACTACTTTCTCCATAATCTTGGAGATGGTGTTCAAGCTAGTTATCGGTCTTCGGTGGTTGGGGTTTCTTGGATCCAAGTTGGGTTTCTTTAGGAGGGGTTTGACTATGCCTTGCTTGAGGGAGTTCGGAACAATTCCTTCTTTGAATGACTGATTTATGAGTAGTGTTATAGTAGGTGCCAAGATGTCAGAGCATTCTTTCAGAAGTTTTGTGGGGATGATATCGTTGGGTGAAGTGCTGTCCCGGAGGCTTCTGATGATGTTTCTTGTGGTCTCTATGGCGATCGGGGTCAGCGAAAAATTCGGTGGTTGTGCGATGTTTGAATCGGCTTCCTCTTTTTGGATGCAGTTGATTGTATTTTTCTGTTGGATATTTTCCCGAATGCTGTCGATTTTGTCGATAAAAAAATCCGATAACTCATTGCAAAATTCTTGAGTTTTGTTGGTAGGGGGCTCTAGGCAGGTAGGGTTCATAGTCTGGGCGACTAGTTTGAATAGTTCACGAGGGCGGTTTAGGGCTTTTGTGATGGTGTTTGAGAAGTGTTCTTTTTTTGCTTTGAAGATAGCTTTGTGATATTTCATTGTGAGAGTATTGTAGTTTGTGTGGTTTTTGTTTAGAACAGTTGATTTTCTCCAAGTCCTTCAAACAATGCAACATATCTGCACTCATTCTGCCAATAGTACATTGTGAAAGATCATGACCTAGTAAGAAGTGTAAAAAGTATTAAGGGAGCGATGGTCAAGTGGCTGAGGCCCTACATAGTGAGTTATGGTCAAGTTACTAGTCAAATTCAGGAAATACTTACCTACCTGATTGCCCTTCAGACACCTACACTACTAGGAATGTACACACTGCAACTACTCTGTAGTCTTGGCCCTGGTGCCTGGATTTCACAAACTCGGGTACCTAGCCTAGCAACACTGCAAGCTCATTCCACCTCTTCCTTCTCCATGCTAATGTTAAGGCACTACATACTTTGGTAATGTCTGGAGTGGGTTTTGGTTTGGACATCTAAACACTCGACATGTATACACATTTGATGCAGGATTCCAAGAATACTTACTTACGCAAACAAGAGGCTCCCGAATACTTTCTTCCTCTTCTGGTTCGCTTTGGCCCTCACTGTGACTCGTGTCAGGGGATTTGACGACCACAATTGCAATGTCTGTGCTGGGTCCAGGAGTCAGATCCCATGGCTCCAAAGAAACATCCTGGGTGAGCTGACCACACTCACTTTCCTCTAAAAAGAAACAATACACAATTCGTTAAGCCACCGCAATTTACATCTGTTTCTAGCATCCACTTAGCTACATTAGTTGACCAACCTTGCACTTGGTCTGATGTCAATGTTTGCTCCTGACCAGTGGACTCCACCATGCTGCGCTCTGTTTTTTTTTACTGTGAAAAATGCATAGAAAAGGTAAAATGATGGCATTTTACAGAGGGCAAACACTTGACAAGTGCCAACATTGAAAAGGTCCTGCAGTTGCCCCCCACCCCTCTTGTCTCCTATGGGATACGGGATATATGATGACCATCCTAGCAGGCGTGACTGTGTGACTGGAAGCCCCGGGGCCTCTCCTCTACCCATGTCTACACTGGCAAGTCTGCATTAATGGGCACTGATGAGCCAGGCAGCAACCACATAGTGTTCTTTACCCCTTAAGTTCTGCCCTAAGCCCATGGCCTTTGGCCCACCTAGAAACATCCCTGTTGGTGGCTAAATGAGTGTGTTTTAAGTTGGCACTTATGTTTTTGCGGGGGGAAGATGGCCTTGTTGCCTCCCCTGCTGGGGCCTGAGCAGGGGTAGCCTCCCTTCGTCCCTTGTGGTGGCTTGGCTGGAGCCTCCTTTTTTGGTGCCTCTCTGTTGAAAGAAGAAAAAACAATAAGTTCCAAAAAAAAAGGAATGGCCTTTGAGCTTATATAGAATTCTCTAGAGCTACTTGGAGAAAGACAGCTAATTTACACATATACATATAGTTTAGATCCAAATATTGCTTACTTTTTTATGATCTGATGTATGTACTCCATTTGGTCTTGTTCATGGTGTTTGAGATCAGACAATCGTTTTCAGATTTGGTCCTTTGATCGTTCCACCAAAAATTTGCAATGCAAAAGGGCGATGACCTTCTCCAAAATGATGTCCTTTTGGCTGTTGGGCCTTTTTTGTAAATAATTTCTTTTCAAATGTTTTTTATTAAAGTTTTAACAGATAACAGATAACAAGTAGGCCGTAAACATTGACCTTAAACATTTTGTTGTTATACAGAAGAGTAAGGGTTAGTGCCGTTCAGGTTTCAAACAATTCACACATATCTCTGGTTTTATTCTAGATCTTAAATTGACTCTGGGTCACTTGCTAGATATCTCCACATGTCACCTAGGCGGCGAGGCCGCGCCGCGGGCACCCTTTTGGGCTCACACTGTGCCCGCGACGCTTGCCCCCCCAAGCTCACTTCTCACCTGTGACCTTGACCTTGAGATTTGTCGGGTATACCAGAAGTTGAATCTCTTCAAGTAATGTTGTGATATATAATATAAAATAAATTAACTCAAAACATAAAAGAAAGTATAGAGAATTTAGGTATAAATGGATCAGTTAGTGGTAATTGCATCTTGTAATGAAATGTACCTTTTCTTTGACACTTGTTTATGTAAGTCCCTTCGGCCCACCAAAGGGCTATAGTCAAGCAGGGTAATGTCTGGTCCATGATTCCCAGCAGGAGTTAAATGTGTATAATGAATTATGTTTTATAGCGAAGTATCTTTCGTAGCTGTACTGGGTTTGAACCCTCTGTATAACCTCAGCAATAGTTGGAATGTTCTTAGATTTCCACTTAGATGTTATAGTGAGTTTTGCTGCTATCAGAATATGAGTGGCTAGCGCCCTGCGGTGTTTCTGGATGGAACCTGTCCCTATATTTAGAATCGCTAGTTGGGGCTTGAGCAGTAGTGTTTTCTCAATCACCTTGCTCAAGAGAGAAGACACATCTTTCCAAAAAGCCTTGAGACAGCTGCAATGCCACAAAATGTGGAGGATGCCGCCTCTCCCCCCGCATTCCCTCCAACAGTCAGGAGGGGACTGCGGGTAAATCTGTGCCAGTCTTACGGGGGTAAGATACGTCCTGTAAAGTACTTTGAGCATTAATTCCCAGTGGTTTACGCAATGGGAGTATCTGTAATATGATTGTAAGGCTTGTTGCCATTCTTGGTGGGTAAATGTAATTCCCAGTTCCTTTTCCCAGTTGAGCATATTCGTGGACTTCTGGAATATTTTGTTGTATTGTAGCTTCCCGTAGAACCAAGACAGTCCTTTTGTGCTGTCCTGATCCGACCGCAAGCGTGACCAAGATTCCCTATGCAGAGGATAAGATAGGTCAGGGTTATTCCTTTGGAAATGGTTTATTTGTATGTGAGCGAATGATGCCGGATGTGGATATTTAAGTGCTAGTTCTTTATAAGTTTGTATGCCTTCCTTTGTCCATTGGTGGATTTTGAGGTTTGGTATGGTATGTGCATATACTACCAGTGGCAAGTCTGTACACTTGTCCATTGTGTCTAGTGGTACTGTGTGATGTAGGTATGACCATGCTACGAGAGTAGCCTCTATAGCAGGAAGGTACTGGCAGGGTGTCACTTTCCCCGTCAAGGTCGCTAAGAGCAGAGCGGGGAGGCCACTATTCCCCACCACGCTCTTCTCGATTTCCACCCACAGCTTCTTTGGGCCCTTTTCTGCCCATGCCATAGCTTGATCTAAACGTGCTGCGTAATAGTAGTGTTTTATGTTTGGTAGATTGACTCCTCCATTTCTTTTGTGTTTTAAAAGCATGGGGTATGCTATTTTACTTGTTTTCCCCCCCCATAGGTGTTTTCTGAGCAGTTTATCTACTTCCGTAAAGAATTTGTCAGGTATTGTTATTGGGATCGTTCTAAAGTAGTATATTATCTTGGGTAGCAAAGTCATCTTGATGGCCGCTATTTTACCTATCCAGGATAGTTCAAAATTTGAAATATGCTGGAGGTCCTGTTTTATCACTTCGGTTAGTTTAGCAAAGTTAGCGTCATAAGTGGTAGCAGTGGGGTATGCTAGATTTACACCTAGGTAAGTTAGAGTGTTTGTGGCCCATTGGAACGGGAAGGATTTCTTAATAGCCATCTTCATGGACTTCGAGAGTCCAATTGGAAGGATAGAAGATTTGTTGGAATTTAGTTTGTAATATGATGCCACCCCAAATTCATCTAGGATTCTCTTGAGATTAGTCAGGGAAGGGATCGGATCAGTCAGTGTGAGAACCACGTCATCGGCGAAGAGTCCTATTTTATGTGAGTATCCACCCACTCTAATACCAGAAATCGAGTTGCAAGATCTAATGGCCTCCGCCAGGGGCTCCATAATTAGGGTAAATATTAGAGGCGATAAGGGGCATCCCTGGCGGGTGCCATTAGTTATGCGGAAGACATCCGACAAGACGTTTGAGGTGAAGACTCTTGCGGTGGGCTTCGTGTATAGCGCCATGATAGCTGTATGAATTGTACCTGACATGCCAAATTTTAATAAAGTCGCTTCTAGGAACCCCCAATGTACTCTATCAAATGCCTTTTCGGCGTCAAGTGTCAGTACTACAGTGGGGGTTCCTCTGGACTCGGTCACTTTCAGTAGGTTAAACAGTCTTCGTGTGCCGTCTGGTGCTTGTCGCCCTTTCACGAAGCCCACCTGGTCTAGACCAATCAAATGAGGTGTGATTAAGGCCAGCCTGTTGGCAATAATTTTTGCATACAATTTTAAATCTGTATTTAGCAATGAAATAGGCCTAAAGTTTTGTGGACTATCTGGGCACTTCCCTGGTTTCGGCAGAGCAATAATAGTAGCTTGCAGCATTTCTTCGGGAAAAGAGGCATTATTGGCAGCGTAATCAAAAACTTTTTGGAGGTAGGGTGTGAGAGTGGGAGCGAAGGCTTTGTAGTACTCCGCTGAGAACCCATCGCTACCTGGGGATTTGGACGCGGGGAGTTTGTGTATTGTGGTCAAGATCTCTTTCTCTAAGATGGGGGAGTTTAGAAAAGTTAGGTCTTCTTTTGATATCTGTGGGAGTGACACTTTGTCTAGGAATGATTGTATAATATCAGCAGATGGTTGTAGTGTTGATGGGTCATTCGCTAGGTTGTATAGATCACTATAGTATTTTTTGAAAGCATTAGCTATATGGGTGGGATGGTATACTGTTTTTTTTGTGTGTGGATCTAATATATGTGAGAGGCTAGAATGTTGTTGGCGTTTCCTGATGTAGTTGGCTAGTAGTTTCCCTGCCCTGTTTCCATGTGCGTAGTAGTTAGCCTTAAATCTTTTCAATGAAGTAATGTGGTCTTCTAGGAGAATTTGCCTTATTTGGTATCTATAGTTGGATATTTCCTGGGTGATGGATGGGGAGGGTGTCTGTTTATTTTGTGTTTCGAGTCCTCTCATTTTAGCAATGAGAGTAGTTAATTTGGAAGCCTTTTGCCTCTTTTCCCTTGCTGCTGCTTGGATCAACAAACCTCTACTATATGCCTTATGGGCACACCACAGTGACATTACATTGGTATCAGCATTATCGTTAATTTGAAAAAATTCTACAAGTTTAGCCCTTAAATGTTCCTTAAATGATTCTTTTGCCAGTAATTGTGTGTTGTTCCTCCACAAATAAGCCGGAGTATGCGAGTGTTGTTCTTCCAATATGATGGAGACGGGGGCGTGATCAGACCATGTAATATCATGGATTTTGGCTTCCACCGAGCGCTGCAAGAGGGACATATCAGTTACAATCAAGTCAATCCTAGAGTAGGAATTATGAGGGGCTGAGAAGTGCGTATAGTCCCTTTCAGATGCATTTAAACATCTCCACGCATCAAACAAATTGAGTTCCTGTAGGAGTGACTTGATTTCATACCTGTGGGTTCCTCTGCTAGATGAACAGTCTATGTTCCTGTCCAGCACACAGTTGAAGTCCCCGCACATAAGTATGGCTCCTTTACCATGTTTCAGGATTTTTTGGTGGAGGGACTTCAGAAAGGAGGCCTGTCCGGAATTGGGTGCGTACAGGTTAACTACTGTATACAGAAGGTTATTTAGTTCGCAGATTAGAATGATATATCTTCCTTTGGGGTCTGTTACAACCTCATGCTGGGTGAAAGCGACATTTTTGTGCACTGCAATCAGTGTGCCTCTTTTTTTGGACGTGGTGCAGGCTTGAAAAATGTAGGGGAATGCCTTGTCTGTGCATTTGGGCTGGTTGTGTCTTGAAAAATGGGTTTCCTGGACGCATAGGATGTCCCCTTTTAGTTTTTTAGCTTCTTGCCACATAGCCCGCCTCTTGAATGGGCTGTTGAGACCATTGGCATTAATAGAAACCAATTTGATGGTCATTGTAGGTGTATGCAGTTATTGATGTATGAGTAGGTAATTGGCTTTAAAGGTGATGCAATATGGATTTTTACCTTTAGGTGGCGATGATGGTTCCTGGCAAAGAAAGGATGCTTGGTAACATGACTGATTCCTGCTTGACTGGTGTTCCGAAGGACTGCATTGCTTGGTGGTACAAAAAGAGAAGTAAAAACTAAAAAAAGAAAGTGAACAAAAAAACAGGTTGAACATTTAGGACAACGTAACAAGTGCGGAAACTTTCCGCTTCTGTGCATCAGGGGGTCCCTTGCTCCCTCTATCCAGCATCTCCCCCAATCCAGTTATTAATGTCCAGTAAGCAAATTAATTTCTTTGCATATAACCTTTTATTATAGGTGTCATTTAACTTTTTGCCATTCTTGGGGTAGTTTGTGAGCAGGTGCTGAGGCGTGGGGTAATTCTTCTTCAGGCAGAAGCTGCCATTTCCTGGCTAATTTCAGGCCGTTATCTAAGTTGTTGATAGCGTAGGTTTTACTTTCCCTTGTGATCAGGATCTTTGTTGGGAATCCCCATGTGTATGGGATTTTGTGGGATTGCAGCAGCTTAGTCAGAGGTGCCAGGCTCCTGCGTGCCTGCATGGTATGTTGTGAGATGTCTGAATACACGGAAATTTCAGCATAGGGGTCTGGTAGGGGGGAATTTTTCCTGGAGAATCTCATCAGATCTTCCTTCACGTGAAAGAAATGCACTCTTGCTATAACATCTCTCGGTATTTTCTCGGGTAGGTGTTTGGGTTTGGGCAGCCTATGTGCACGATCTACAATCACCTCCCTCTCTGGTATTTCTGGCAGCAATTCAGAGATGAATTCCTGTACATAGTTCCTGAGCTCTGCTGGTGGTACGTCCTCTGTCACCCCCCTCAGTTTTATATTGTTTCTTCTGGATCGGTCCTCCAAATCTGCCATTTTACTTTTAATCGCCTGAATTTCATCGTCTGCCCCATTATATGCATCTACCAGCTCATTATGTGCCACTGTAAATTCCCCCATTTTGTCTTCCGTGTGGGAAACTCTTTCCCCTATGGCCGTCACGTCAGCTTTAAGTTGCGTTGTGCATTCTAAAATGTCTCTGTGCAGAGAGCCTCTCAGAGACACAAGCATATCCTTCATTTGGGTGTCAGTTAATGGCTGATCCAGGGTAGGGAAGTCATGCATCTGTTCAATAAAATCTTTAGTACTGTCCTGTGACATGTCATGGCCCCCTTGCTCACCTGGATATTTGTGCTCCTCCGATCGCTTCAGCGTCGCTTTTTGCGGGCTCTGTACCGGCGACGAGCCTGGGGATAGTCCGTTGGTGTATCCCGGGGATGAGGCCTGGTATCTACCTTCTTGTTGAGCGGTCGAATCCCCGCCGCCGCGTCCGCGGCTCCGGCGTGGTGTGTAGGCCTCGGCGCCATCTTGGGCCTTCCTTGCTCCTGGGCTGAAGAAGTCTGTCAGCTTTTGCGGGCCTCGCTCCTTTTTTCTTTTCTGCATATTGACCGCAGCAGGTAGTCGGTCTATCGGGCAGCTGATGGGTGCTTACTGGGCCTTCTGGCGTCGCTTCGTGTAGCTGGATTGGGCTGGATACACCGGGAGCTCTCACCTCACGCTGCCATCTCCTCGGCTGCTGGCCACGCCCCTGTGACCAAACCCTAAAAAAGATTCTAAATTTCCCATTTTCATACACAGGAGGCGATTCGGTTCGCATTGTAGCGCTATACAAATTATTCATTCATTCATTCATTCATTCACAGGAAAGTGTCAGTCTGGAGGAGTCAGTGGCCAGTAGCCAGACGGAGTCGCAGATCCCTCCCCCTACGTTCTTCTGCTAAAAGGGCCAGGAAGAGCAGGAATCTGGAGGAGGCATTTAGGTGTGTCACTGCCAATAAATTAAGGCAGATGGCCGGTGAGCAAAGGAGCAGGTGTGAAGAACTCATCCTGCAGTTCCTCAACAAGGGGGTAAGGGGCCAAATTCCTGAAAGCACCCACATTTCAGATTTTGTGGCCCCACCTCCACCACCTCCACAGCCAACCCACACACCACAGCCAACCCACACACCACAGCCACCCCACCCACCACAGCAGCATGGCGGTCATTGGCAATACCAGCCACAAGACCCCCAACAAGGCCGCTGGTCTGGGGATTTTAACCCCTTCCCCACTTACTAATTTCAATTTTTTTTCTTAATTTTTTTTTTAATAATGATTTTATTTGTTATAGTTTCTATATTTTGGTATGCATAGAATACACTTTTTGTTTAAGTTCTTTGTATTTGAATGGCAGATAGCATGTCTAATTTAATTAGTTTTATTTTTTTCTGCACAATAAAAAAATTGTGTAGATTAATACTTGGCTATGTGTTTTACTTCAAATGACAGTTTGGGGGTAGGCAGTTACATAAAAAAAATACAAAGTGAAATTAACAAGGGACACTATCATAGTTGTATCTTTGATCTTAAAAACTCAGGGATAATGGTGTTGTGGTAACTTGCCCAAAAATACAAACAATAAGCATTATAATAATATTCTTGGTATCAAAAAAAGGCCTTTTAAAATAGGTTTGCCATAACTCCATCAGTATCACCAGCAAAGCAGCCTTATTATTATTCCATTAAAGCGGAGCTGCACCCGCACAAAAAATATTAAAAGTCAGCAGCACCAAATACTGCAGCAGCTGACTTTTAATAAATGGACACTTACCTGTTCCTGGTTCCAGCGGTGTAGGCAGAATGTGACGAGAGACCGCTCGTCTCTCGCAGCCCCGCCGCCATCCTCTGTCAGGGAATCAGGAAGTGAAGAAGCAATGTCTTCACTGCCCGGTTCCCTAATGCGCATGCGCGAGTCGCGCTGCGCGCCTCTATTGGTCCCCGCTGTGTCCTGGGAACTGTGTTTCCCAAGACACAACGGGGCATCTCCGGATAGGGGCGGGGCAGCCCCAGATAATTTGTCAAGGAAGTGGGTGCAGATACCTGTATACAGGTATCTGCACCCCCCTCCCCCCTGAAAGGTGCCAATTGTGGCACCGGAGGGGGGGAGAAATCCGATAAGCGGAAGTTCCACTTTAGGGTGGAACTCTGCTTTAAAGAAGAAGAGAATGTGCGCTGCATTTAGATATTTCATAATTTGCTGCATCACGATTGTTAATTCTCCATTACGAACGCTAGTTTACAAGACCGACTGCTTACGGCTCGTTCCTTGCTTCCGATCATGCGTGTTTGTACTTTTGACTTTTGTGTACTGACCATACGGAAATCTGATATCAAACCATTGTCCACCGAAAATTTACTAGCCTGCCATCCAATATTTGTTGGCCAAAAGTTAGACAACAATTGTTAGAAGGAGCCTACTAACGGTAAGATTTTAGGACAACAGTCTGTCAACAGACAATCCCCTGCGAACAATCGTATCGCGTGTATGAGGCTTTACACTCTCATATTAAGTTAAATCTTGTTGTGGGAGAGCCACTTAACAATCAGATCAACTGATCTGGCCAGAAATATGTGATTGCACAGGGGGATGTGTACAAGTGGGTTGCAAGACCTACATTATTAAAAATGTAGGGCCATATGTGGGTGGGTGCAGCGTGGTGTGGTGGCAGTAACACACATAGGCCAGATGCAATAGAGCTTGTATTGTAGTCAGAGTATAACAGTTCACAACAAGCCTGCAGGAAGGCCGCCCAACTGAAAACACTCACAGATAAACAGTAAATTGTAGCAGAGCAGATATCCGCCAAACTGATAACCTCTGTCTTGAGGGGCAGAATGTGGCCTGGCTGGTCCATGACCAAGAAGGAATGTTTGAGTGGTGGATCCCTGGGCTTCTCTACTCAACTGGAACCTTTCCCTGCCGTTATTACTATCCCTAACAGATGGGTAACCTGTCCCTACACTACCCACACGCTAAATGCTCAGGAGCCAGGGTCTGAAATAGACTCTCCCTGACCCAAGATGGCTGCCAGTGTCACATAGGCTGTCAGTAGACATGTGCAATTCGTTTCGTTTTTTTTTTTTTTTTTTTTTTCGTTCGTTTTCGTACGAATGAACGAATCGTTCGAATCGTACGAATCCGAATAACGAATCGTTCGAATCGTACGAATCCGATTAACGAATCATTCGAATTGAACGAATCCGAAAAACAACAAAAATCCAAAAAAAATAAATTAGAAACAACGAATGTACTAATAAAGAAAATCCGAAAAACGAAAACGAACGAAAAAATTCGTACATTCGTAACTTTTTGTTGAATTGGTAATTTTCCGTGTCCCTTACACTGGTGCTGCTAAACGTGCTTCGAATGGATTGAACAAAAAAATTGTACATTCGTAACTTTTTTTTTCGATTCGTAACTTTTTTTTTCGATTTGTAACTTTTTTTTTTTTTTTCGATTTGTAATTTTCCGTGTCTCTATTGAACAAAAAAATTCGTAACTCGTAACTTCGTAACTTTTTTTTTTCGATTCGTAACGTTTTTTTTCGATTCGTAAATTATTAAAATGTAATAATAGCATACACATTACATAAAATTATGAATTATGCTCCGATTACGAATCTACGAATGTTACGAATGTACGAATAAATACGAATGCGTCCGAAAATTAAACTAACGAAAAAACAAATCAACGAAAAAATAACTCTTACGAATGTACGAATTGTTACTAATAGGAACACCGATGACTTACGAATGTACGAATCGTTACGAATCCGAACACCGACGACTTACCAATGTATGAATCGTTACGAATCAACGGAAACGAAAAAAACGAAACAAAAAAAAAAACGATTTTTTTTCGGAAACTAAAAAAACGAAATGAAAATAAACACATTTTTTTGTTGTGCACATGTCTAGCTGTCAGTATCCAACTGCATCGCTGCCCCAGTGACCCAGGAAACCATAGAGGAACCATGTGCCTCTTGATTTCCTCACTATCTGCACTGCCGCTGTGGTTGAGCACCACCTGCAGTGGAGAAAATAGACTGCACCTGCCTACACATATGTGAAATAAGGGGAGAAACTTCAAACACACCCATCTTTGGAACTTAGATCACTCTTAAGATTTTCCAACAACAAATGTTGGATGTGAGCTTGTTGGCGTAAAGTCCAACCGTGTGTATGCTCCATCGAACATGTGTTGTCGGACTTTCCGCCAACAAATGTTGGCTAGCAGGTTTCTCAAATTTTCCGCCAACAAATGTTTGTTTTCGGACTTTCCAATCGTGTGTACACAAGTCTGTCGGACAAAAGTCCTCACATGCTCGGAATCAAGTATGAGCCGGAGGCGCTCGGCCTTGTAAAACTAGCATTCGTAATGGAGATATCACATACTTCTTGTACGTCACTACGTTCGTAATTGTTGGCCAACATTTGTGTGACCGTGTGTATGCAAGACAAGTTGGAGCCAACATCCTTCAAACAAAAATCCATGGTTTTGTTGTCGGAAAGTCTGATCGTGTGTACAGGGCATTAAACAGTGGGAGCTTGCAAAGCCACAAGCACAACCAGTGAGCTCAAACTACATCTTGAAGCACTTAGTGGGGTCTCCGAGCATTGGGTTAAGACTCAGTCTGATCCTTTAGCTAAAGTACAGAGCTGAAAAGTGATTATCAGTTATTTTTCTCTTCTTACAACCTAAAATCAAAGTCAGGTCTTTTTTAAATGTAAGATTTTTCAAGGTTAGTATTAATTAGTCTACATTTGTTTGAAATGCTGTAAGTATCCACTCTATACATATGGATATCTTTGATCACTTAACTTTACAGGGATTTGTTTATGAAGAAGCAAGCACTGGATGTTGTGGAATGTGTGTCCAGGGATCCTGTGTTGTGACTACCTCTAATGGATCTCTCATTACTCTGAAGGTATTTAGAGAAAATTGATTGCACACAAAGGACTTTTAATCTTTTCTAGTAAAGAAAACTTGAGTTATATTTTGCTAATAGAACCTGTTAATTATGCGATCTGTGATAAAGCTGCTAATATACAAATTATTCTGCTTAAACTAAACCTACCCTGAGAGACTATGGGGCTCTCATTGCTGACTGTCCTTCTAAAAATTACATTTGTTTGGCTGTCAGTCATAAACCCCAATTTGGGGGTCAGTGACTAAAATTAATTCAGAGATAGCTAGGTAACTACTGTAGTATTATTATATGGAGATTTGCAATGAAGCTTCATTTTAGGTAAACATATTACAAACTTGGGCAATTTAAACCAAGTATCATTGAATAAATGCATAAGCCTAAATACAGCCTACCTAGCATTACCTACAAAGAAGACAGTATATAAAAACGATCAGTCGAGCCAAAGATTAGACTGAAAAAAAATAGAAATCAATTTTCTAAAAAATAATACGATAAAATAGATTATAAAATAATAAAGCAATAGAATAAAAAATAAAAGAATAGTAAAACATAGAATAGAATTTAATAGAATGTAATAAAATAAAATAGAACATGACCGCCTTCTGAAATTTGAATTCCGAATAGTATAAATTCGAATTTGAGAATCGATTGGAAAATAATTTAAAACAATGGAAACTATAATAATAGAAAAGAATAGAACAACAATAGAATAAAATATAATATATATTATATTTTATTCTATTCTGTGCTATTGTTTTTCTATTCTATTCTATTATTTTCTATCCTATTCTAATCTTTTCTATTCGAATTTGAATTTATTCTATACAAAATTCGAATTTCGTATAGAATGAAATCGAACTTGAATAGATTTGTTTCGTATTTGAATTAGAAAAAAATTTGACCAAATTAGATTTTTTTTTTATCAAATTCGAAAAAAAAATTGACCAAATTCAAGAAAGTGAACTATATAACCATTTTCACGAAATTCAAATTTCGGATAGAATGAAATCGAATTTGAATAGAAAAGATAGAATAGAATAGAAAAGAATAGAAAAGACTAGACTAGAAAAACAATAGAACAGAATAGAATAGAATAGAATAGAATATATATTATATGTTATTCTATTCTATTGTTTTTCTATTCTATTCTTTTCTATTATTTTCTATTCTAACCTTTTCTATTCAAATTCAAATGAATTCCATACGGAATTCAAATTTCGGAAGCCTTCCTTGAATTTGAATAGAAAAGATTAGAATAGAATAGTAAAAAAAATAGAAAAGAATAGCATGAAAAAACAATAAAACAGAACAGAAAAAAATATAATATACAGCCCTCAAAATGTGCACTCGCCTGCTCGCATTTTGAGAGTGCATTTTGAGGGCTGACGAGGACTGCCTGGAGGGGGGGGGGCGAGCCTGGGCGGAATGGGAGTCCTTCTCCCAGAGATTGCAGAGGGGAAGAGAGAGAGAGAGCCGCCGGGTGTTCACAGCGCAACGCAGGGAACACAGCGATAACAGCTTTCATTTCACATTGCAGTGTTCCCCGGCGCTCGCTGGTCCCGGGACTTTGATAGACAGATCACACGTCCAATCCCGGTGACGCGTGATATGTCAATCAAAGTTCCCCGGCCTGGGGGCGGGGCTTTATATGACGTTGATCAGCGGGAACACAGAAATTTAAATGAAAGCTGTTATCGCTGTGTTCCCTGCGCTGCACTGTGAACATCCAGGGTGGCTCTCCTGTTCCTCTCCTCCCCTGCACAGCTGGGCACAAGCTGCATGGTGGGCACAAGCTGCATGGTGGACACGGCCTGCACGGTGTGCACAAGCTGCATGGTGGACACGGGCTGCATGGTGGACATGGGCGGCATGGTGGACACGGGCTGCATTGTGGACACGGGCTGCATGGTGGGCACACGCTGCATGGTGGGCACACGCTGCATGGTGGGCACGGGCTGCATGGTGGGCACGGGCTGCATGGTGGGCACGAGTTGCATGGTGGACATGGGCTGCATGGTGCATGGTGGACAAAGGCTGCATGGTGGCCACAGGCTGCTTGGTGGCCACAGGCAGCATGGTGGATGGTGGGACCAGGCTGCATGGTGGATGGTGGGACCAGGCTGCATGGTGGATGGTGGGCACAGGCTGCATGGTGGATGGTGGGCACAGGCTGCATGGTGGATGGTGGGAACAGGCTGCATTGGTGGGCACAGGCAGGCTGCATTGGTGGGCACAGGCAGGCTGCATTGGTGGACACGGATAAAGTTGTTGTTCTTAATATTTATTAACTTAATTCTGCATAAAACCTTTAAGTGTCATTTAATGAGATAATTTATGAGGGCGTGTTTAGCGGCGGGCGTGGCATGTTTAGAGGCGGGGTTGGGGGCGGGCAACTGGTGGCGAGTAACCCTTGAGGCCTGGCTAGTAGCTCAGGACTTGAAATTTTCAGCCCTGTTATATATTATATTTTTTTCTATTCTGTTCTATTGCTTTACTACAAAGATCTACATATTTTCTTGTTCAATCATTTTTATTGAGTTTTCAATGGTAACAGTGTAAACTATAACATTAGAATTGTACAGTGGGACTTCATGACCACAGCTACAAAAGTTGAATAAAGACATGCAAAAAAATACAGGATTCCCTAATAGCAAAAGCAGGTGTACACAGGCATGTGTATGTGTTTGCCTTTGGGTTTGGCTGCGGAATCAGACATACAAGTATTCAAGTTTGGGAGAGTATCCATCTTAGTTGATATCTTCAAATTTTTATTTACCTGTTATCCACGATCCCTTGTTTTTACAGTGAATTTAATTTTAAAGTTACTTATGCTGTACTGGCAAATAATCCATAAATTGTTTAAATAATTTTTTCCATTTTAGCCTGGAAATTCCGTTTCTGACAACTGCACCCAATACACATGTGAGCGTATGGGAAATAGCTTGGTGACATCGGCACAAACACAGATTTGTCCTTTGCTTCACAAGGAGGACTGTGAGTCTGTGAGTTGTACAGTATGCGCACTCTGAATGAAGATAATGTATTTTGTATACACATTCTTAATCTTACTCTGCAAATGTTAAAAATACATTTCTAATAGTCCAAATGACATACAAATATCCAAGAAAAAAATCTTGTAAGATTTGTTAAATTGTGTATTACTAATCAACCCTGAAAATAATTTTACGCTGTGTTTAGCTGTGATATTTACCCTTTTTTTTTAAATGAAACCTTTATTTGGATGTCCTTACTTCCTCATGTCTAATCTTCTTCAGCCACTTCATGTCTACATGCACTCATTTCAGTATTGGTTTCACATCACTGTTCTGGTCTGGTTTCTGGGTCTGGTTGTGTATCAGCATGGCCACTTGTAGCCTCTATCACAGGCTTATGTGATGGGATGAAAATGTACGAGAACACTTGGAAGATAGTTTTAGATTTTTAGTAGATTAAAAACAACTTTTTGAAATTACGTTAAAGCAGAGTTTCAGAGTTTTTTTTTTAAAGTCAGCAGCTACAAACACTGTAGCTGCTGACTTTTAATAAGGACACCTGCCTTTCCAGGGATCACGCAATGTCGGCCCACCGAGGCCAATCCGTCCATCGGATCGGGTGCAGGCGCCGCCGTAGTAGCTAAGGGAAGCCGGTAGTGGAGCCTTCAGGCTTCACCGCCAGTTTCCTACTGCACATGCTTGAGTCGCACGGTGCTTTCTGAATGGCCTTGCCGTCTTCTGGGGGGGACACAGGTCCCAGAAGGCAGTGGGGCGAAGGAGGGGGGCAGAGACCGAAGAGGACATGACGTACCTGGTGTGTTTCTATATATTGTATATAGAAGCACACCAAATTAGAGCTTCTACCAGATTCATTAGACTTTTTTAACCGCTTCCTGACCGCCCACTGCATATATACGTCAGCAGAATGGCACGGGCAGGCAGAAGCACGTACAGGTACGTCCCCTTTGAATGCCTGCCCGTGGGTCAGGTTGGGAGCTCCGTGACCCCGGCCGCGGGACCAGCGGACCCGATCGCCGCTGGTGTCCCGCGATCGGGCTACGGAGCTGAAGAACGGGGAGAGGTATGTGTAAACAAACCTCTCCCCGCGCTTCCTACTCTGCCTGTCATTGATTGGCTGTTCCCGGTCATCAGGAAAGCCGGTCAATGACGTCAGACATCAGCCCCGCCCCCTAATGTAAAAAAACACACACATCACAGCCCATAACCCCTCCCCTCCCCCTAGTGGTTAACTCTTTCACTACAACTGTCATTTATACAGGAATCAATGCATTTAAATAGCATTGATTGCTGTATAAATGACAATGGTCCCAAAAATGTGTCAAAAACGTCCGATGTGTCCGCCATAATGTCGCAGTCACAATAAAAATCGCTGATCGCCGCCATTACTAGTAAAAAAAAAAATAATAATAAAAATGCTATAAAACTATCTCCTATTTTGTAAACGCAGTAACTTTTGCGCAAACCAATAAATAATCGCTAATTGCGATTTTTTTTACCAAAAATATGTAGAAGAATATGTATCGGCCTAAACTGAGAAAAAAATATGTTTTTTTATATATTTTTTGGGGATATTTCTTATAGCAAAAAGCAAAAAATGTTGCATTTTTTTCAAAATTGTCGCTCTATTTTTGTTTATAGCTCAAAAAATAAAAACCGCAGGGGCGATCAAATACCACCAAAAGAAAGCTCTATTTGTGGGAAAAAAAGGACGCCAATTTTGTTTGGGAGCTACGTCGCACGACTGTGCAATTGTCAGTTAAATCGACGCAGTGCCGAATCGCAAAAAGGGGCTTGGTCCTTTGGCTGCCAATTGGTCCGGGGATGAAGTGGTTAAACAATACAAGAAGTCAATGAAGCCTGCATCCCCAGACTTAATTTAGCAGTGTCAGTATGCATCAGCTCAGCAGAGGAAATCACTGCACAAACTTTGCATAGTAGTACAGCGACTCTGACCAGAGCTCACAGTTTTTTTTTCAGTCAACCCAGTGTTTATAGCGTGCACTAGGCTTTACACTTTAACATGTTAAAGCATAGTTCCACCCAACTTTTGAACTTTTTCCTAAAGGAAAGACCACCCCTCCACCGCTCGTTTTTGGATGCTTTTTTAGCAGTGTCAGTATGCATCAGTTAAGTTGACAATAGGTCTGTGAATAATATGCCTATCTAGATTATTTTACACTTCTTTTAAATACATATGTGGCCCTTATTTGTTACTCACTTTTACTCTATTGTAATAAATATCCTTCTTTATATTTTACTATAGGCTGATCAATGAACAGAAGTATAATACATATGTATATTTAAAGGTTCTCATTCCTAGTTCTCATCTGGAATGTTAATTGTTATAGCCAGATTGCAGACAGCATCTGGTTGAATAAATTACTCTTCATTAGGGGGTTGATGTCAGAGTCCAGTCCTAAATAATTTTTTCCACTCAGTTTTGTTCTGGTTATATCATAATTGGGATAGTCAAAAAATAAATGTATACTCAACCTACTAGACCATTTTTTTTAGATTCTTCAAAACCTCTGGCATAATACTCCTGCCAATCCTGTCGGTGAAGGGTTTGGCCCCTCTTAAGCCCCATACACACGCGCGGATTATCCGAGGACCAGGTCCGTCAGACCATGTCCGTCATACTTTGTCTGATGTTGGTTTTGCGTACACACGGTCGGACAAAGTTGTCGGAAAATCCGATCATTCTGAACGTGGTGACGTTTGTTGCCTACGACGGGACTACGTAGAGGCTAGTAGCCAATAGCTTTGGTCTTGTAATGTGATCTGAGCATGCGTAGCACTTTGTCCGCCGGACTACCATACACACGATCGGATTTGGTGTGATCGGACCTTGTTGTCCAAAAATCGAACCAGCAGGAGATAGGACTTTGTCCGTCAGACAATCTGATGGAAACTGTCCGATGGTGCATACACACGGTCTGATTTTCCGACAACATTGTCCGATAGGACAGAATCCATCGGAAAATCCTACCGTGTGTATGGGGCTTTAGGGCTCTTTCACACGGATGGACCGTATGTCCGTTTTTCATCCATCCGTTTTCGGATGAAAAACGGACATACATGTATCCCTATGGGATAGCGGGTGTCAGCGGATGAGCATCCGCTGACACCCGCTCTCGTCCGTGCCCGCTATGCTCCGTTTCTGCAGACGGAGGAAAACCCAATTTTTTCATCCGTCTGCAGAACGGATCGGATGACGACGGACTCTACGGTCCGTCGTCACCCGATCTCCCATAGGGAGATACAGAGTGCAGAGACGGACCTGTCATCTTCCTGCTCAGCGGAGATCGCTCCAGCGATCCCCGCTGAGCAAGCGGCTATCCGCGGGGCAGATCTGCACTGATCCGCCCTGTGTGAAAGAGCCCTTACATGGATAAAAAAACAATACTTTAGCATCAAGACATGTAGAAACAGCTGCAGAGTGGTGTGGAATTCATCAGAGGAGCTTTGTCAAACGAAATACAATTAGCAGGGCTGCTCCTATTTATTCTCCACCCAGACTAAATGAATAGACATGCTTCATTTTGAATATTTGAAAACTGTAGATTTGACAATGTGGATCTTAAAACAATATAACAATATTGCTTTTGTAACCTCAAATGTTTACAATGTCACCATCATTCTCATTTCTGTTCCCCAGGGACAATATACGAAGACACCTGATGGTTGCTGCAATATATGTAAAGGTAATATTCAACCCAGCAATATGTAACCTTTTTATTTACTAAAAGGTGTTTTTTGGTGATAGTATAGAACTTGGTTGAGATCCATGTTTCAATGCAGTTTTCACTTATTACTGAACTAGGATAAGTCTTTAGCTTTCTGGGCCTGAGAAATCAAAGACTGGAAGCTTGAGTGGGCAAACAAAAATGTGTGCGTGGTAAAACTGTTGGTACTTTCCTCTAAACGACCACTGGGATGAAATCAATCGTTAGGAAAAAATACAAAAGTTGTTTTATTAGATTCAGTGGTTTGCTTCCTGGCATCAAAGAGGCAATGAGAAAAAATACAGCTATTAATAAATTCATTTTTTTTTCACTTTACACAAATGTAGGCTTCTTTTTTGCATTAAACCTGTAACTAAATAAGAGAACCAGAAGCTTTAGTAAGTGGAAGAGTGGGTTTGATAATAAAGTTGGAAATGCCTCCACGCAGGACAGGAGGGATTCCCTTCCTCAGAAATGAACCAGTAACCTAATCAAAGTAATTGAGCACAGAGAGACTACTAGAACCAGCATATAGCATTAACCATAAGTATACAGATGTACACCAGTATGGAAATAATACTAGCTTTATATATTAAAAGATTAATAATAATACATATATCCAATGTACAAACAAGTAATATCAGAAAAGGGCCCTGGTGGAATTGAGCACATACTGTATATCCTAGTATATACAGTTATTAAAGCAGTATTAAACCCAAAAGCAAACATTTATTATATTGTAGCTTACCATTTCTTAGATATAATGGCTGCTTTTGTTTTCTTTTTAGGCTGTTTTCCTTTTTTTTGCGTCTGGTGATTCAGCCAGTAAGACTGTTGTATTTCAACAGATCAGGCTCTCATGCAAATGTAGCAGTTAGAGTTTTGAGTCAAACCATTTACCACTCACAGGGGTGTTTACAAGGATCATCTTTTATTAATCCCAAAAGGAAAAAAAAAACTGTAGCTGTTACTGCTTATGTTACTGCAGTGTGAGCTGAAGTTTGGCTTCAATGTGTTAGTGTATGTAAATATGCTAGTACATCCAACACTCCCCTCCGCCCATACTGACAATACTGTTGTATAAAGATCCTCCCTGTGTTCCATCATTCAGAGTGGGGGCACCCTAAAAATGAAAACAAATACAATCTACCACATCTAATGATTGGTAAGCTGCAATATATTGCATTTTTGGTTTTGGTTTTAATACCGCTTTAAAGAAGATACCACCAGCCTGTTTTTTTTAATTAAAAATGTTAGCTCTAAGTCTCTTGCTTCAGCAATACACAAATAAATAAGCTTATAGGAAAATAGAAGTCAATGATCTAATATCAAAATTAGGGCTCTACCAGAGGTTCCCTATGGGAAAGAGCCCGGGGCCTGGTGGCTGTATTAGTACTTATTACCTAAAATATTTGCCCCTCATTTATGTACTTATTTTAGTTCCCTAAGAACTAAGCATACCTTAAGAGACTCTTTTAACCCACAGTATATAATGGCAATCCCTAAAAAGAGAAAAGATATAACGCAGCGGGGAAGGTTTGCTAAAACTCATGCAAACAGAATCTGGTACAGTTGTGTAACCAACCAGCTTCTCACTTCAGCTTGTTCAGTTCAGCGTTGACACTAAAACCTAGAAGCTGATTGGTTACTATGCACACCTGCCCCAGATTTTGTGTGCACCAGTTTTAAAAATCTCCCCCATGAGTAAATTACCGCCCAAGATCCTTTTTTCTTATATTCTGCAGGTTTTTACAACATCTGTGTGCTAAAAGGCTAAACCCAGATTAGCATATCAAATTCTTATGAGGGCTAAATCTGAGGGTGGACTAGGTCTCCAGAATTGGAAAAAATTGTTATAGAGCAGTAGCTTTGATGAGAATACTTAGCTAGAGACATCATGCTGACCAAAAAGTGTGGGTAATGCTTGAGGAAACTTGGGCACACTGTAATACAAGGGTGCCCAACCTTTTGAAGAGCTAGGGCCACTTAAGTGACTTGGTAACTAGTCACGGGCAACAATGAGGCGAGTGGGCAGATGAAATATGCATAGATGTGAATGGAGGGCCCAATTGGGTCTGCCTGAAAAACGGATAGGTGGACCCATCATGTGAAAGGGGCCTAAGGCTACTCTCACACCTATGCGCTGTGGTTTACCCGCACTGTGGGTCAAGCGCAGTGCACCCAAAGCTTTCCTGCAGGTTAGCTGCACTTTGCCATAGACTTCAATTATATCCTGCAGGTGTGGGGCACTTTTTTAAAGTGCACCAAAATTCCTGCATTCAGGAGATTTGGTGTGCTGTCAAAAAGTGCACCAAACCCACCGGTAATAACAGCTTATGGCTCAGTGAAGGTAACCCCCAGGTGCACTGCACTGCACTTACTAATCAGTTTGAAAGCAGCCCAGAGTAACCAGTGCAGAGAACAGATATGCCCATTGCTATTTTATTTTAATTAAAAACTGAGTGCATTTGGTATCACTCAGCCTCTGACATGTCTAATTTTCATACAGTATATAGTGGGAATGTGCTAAGCTTGGACCATTTTGGACAGAGGTTAGACAACTGATTTAAGATATTACTTCAGTACAAATTAATGATAACCCAGCACAATGATTGTTAAATGCTGTGTACATTCTGACTGGGATGTATATTGGAGAAAAAAAACACAAACAAATTCAGTTAAAGACTGGATTAAACAGGTCAATTATGATTTTCGGGGGGTGGAGATGCTGACCAAGATGGCCAGACACTGAGTTAGCACAGCCACAAGGGATCATGCAAGTGTGCAGATAAACGGCTAAGCAGCTAACTTGAATAGCCCCTTGAATGGCAGATAAAACAGTATCTGAGCATTGGATTGGAACGGCCTCTACGTGATTGGTATGGGAGCCCCATTATGTGCCGCTTTGCTGTCCGGTAACCCAGAGTGAAGAGATGTTTTGTGGCCGCTTTGGGGTGCGCTGGAATGGGAGAGAGTGAGGAGCCTCAGCGTGGACTGCTGCCAGAGCCCTGGTCGTAGCCGGGAACTCTTGGATTGCTTTGTGACTTTGAGACTGAAGTTGGAGGAGGAGACTGGCAGGAATAGTGACTCTCGGCTAGCGATCTCAAAGGCTCTCGGGTGCTCTCGGCGGCTCTCGGCTGCTCTCGGCTACTATCGCTGGGGGTTCAGAGTACACCATCCTGGATTGACAAGGGCTGGTAAGGATCGGCAGTGATCGGTAGTTCCCGGAAAGAGTCGGTAAGACCCATAGAACTCAGAGAAACTCAGAAAGCAACTGGAGAGTGTCACAGGGATAGTGAGCCACCCAATAATTGATTGACTGAGATTTTCATTGGAGATGTTGGAGAATATTTAAGGAGCCTTGGATTGAATTGGGGTGGCCGCATGGAGATACTTCAGCCAACAGAGAACAGGCATACATAATCTGGAGAATACAGTGTGGAATACAGCATGGAAATACTACCTCCTGGAGGCAAGGGGCATGTGACGGCGTAGCCAAATGTAACCCAGAGAGAGAATAAAAATTACATCATAGCTATCTATATATAGTCTGAATACTTTAAAGAAGAAAGATCCTGAATTCAGAAGAGTGGGGTAGTGGAAAAAAATCCCATAATAGTCTCAATTGGTCTCATTATTTTTATTATAAATTCCTTTATTGTGAGGGGACTGTGATTGATTATGGTTGACTTTCTGGCTTTTTTTTTTTTTTTATTCTTTCAAATATGGCACCAAAATAACAAAAACTCCCCAATCGCAAAATCTAAGAAAGCACAACGAATGGAGCAAATAATTGTGGGGCACAATCAACCCAGACAACTGATATAAAGGAATATTTTCAGAAACTACAACCAACACAGGGATTATCTAACACAATAGAGTCATGTACAACCTCAGGAACAACGGAAGAAGAGATGGGTCAATTTAGGAACAGCTCACCAATTAATACAATATGATTGATAACAGAAATGAACGTAGTGGAGAAAGGGAATTGGGACATGAAAGCATATATCTACTCCCTTCCCACAAGGGAAGGTATGGATCGATACATATATAGGTTAGAAACCTCATATAAAACTGAAATCCAGGATCCCAAGATATCTGTACAGAACACTCAGGAGAAAATAGATACAATGGATACTAGATTGGTGACTAAGGAACAAAAAATGGAGGTTAAAATACAGGAACAGGATCAATGCTTAAAGCACGCTATAAATACTATAGATGATTTAGAAAATAGAAATAAAAGAAACAACATAAGAGTCAGAGGTCTGCCGGAAAGTGTGAGTCCAGAGTTAATACCAACATTACAGGGTATATTTAATACCTTATTGCAAAGCCCCCCCCCCCCCCCCCACAACGGATATAATATTTGATCAAGCCCATAGATCAGCAGGGCTTAGGAGAACAGATCCCACAAGACCAAGAGACGTAATCTGTAGGATATATCTGTAGGATATATTACTTTCAAATAAAAGAAAATATTATGTCAGCTGCCCGACAAGGTAAAAATATAGAATTTGAAGGGACACAATTAACATTGTTTCAGGATCTCCCCAGACATACTTTAACTCTGAGAAGAGCATTGAAACCTCTTCTGGAGCTTCTTCAAAAAAGAGACATCCACTATAGATGGAGATTTCCATTCCAGCTTCAGGTGCAACACAAGGGCTTAATAGCAATTTATCGAGATATAGAAGATTTACCTGGATTGCTAAAAATCCTTCAACTCCCTGAGATAGAATTACCACAATGGCCTAGAATACATTATGAACCAATGACTAAGCTTATCAGAAAATATTAAAGACCCTTTCAACAATCAGAAGAAGTATATTGAGAAGATTGAAGATAACAATAGCGGGAATTGAAGAGGATCATGTGGGACTGGGGAATGTAGGGGGGTGGTGGAGAGGCAAGGGGGTTGGAGGATAATGGGTATCATAAATATGATAGGAGATACATAATACACTAATAGAGGTGTCACACTGACACAGATATATAATTATCCATATTAAGACATTTATGTCTCACCTATAAGTCACAAATAATATAGACATATAATTTGTTTGCAATAACACATAGTTAATAAACAATATACATTAGAAATAATGGGAAGGGAAGGGGTAGAAGGAAGTTGTGGGAGGGAGGCGGGAATAAATTGGACGGTCAAGTAAACAGGAATCTAGAGTTTTTTTGTTTTTTTTTTATACACCAAAGGAATGTATTGTATTTATTCACATTAAACTCAAATGGTGGGAACATGGGTGTGGTAGGTATCACCCCACTACCCCCCTTTTTTCTCCTTTCCCCCTCGCCCCCCTTTTGGGGGTCCTCCCTAAGAAATGATCTGGGAGTCTGCAAATCTGCATGGCAATTTTTTTTTCAGTGCAGATCTTTAATCTCATGAGTTTGGTTTCTGAAAAGGCTCAAGCGATAACATAAATGAAGATATATGTGTGATAGCTTTTGTATCTCTTCTAATTGAGTGATCCCATTCTTGATTTTCTTTTTTCTTTTTTCTTTTTTAATTGAGAATGGGATTCCTAGGATAATTGAATCATACATGAGAAAGATGGAGGAAGGCTTGCTTAGCAGTTTAAATATATAATTTGATAATGTGGCATGCTTGACAGTGGTGTGCTGCAGATCTGGTGACAGTGGCCCCTAACTCCCCCTATTAGGGACCTTACTAATGTAAGATACGACTTAAGATAAGTCAGATAGTTTGTAGTAAATGCATAGATTTGGGCATATTTTGTATTGTGTAGTCTCGTAAGTTTATTTTTTTATTGTGTATGTTATGGGTACGGTGAAATTTTGCTCCTTTAATGGCAGAGTCCTTAACTCTCCCTCTAAAATAACACAAATTCTAAATTAATTCCATAAACAGAAGATTGGTGTCATATTGTTCCAGGAAACACATTTTCGTTCAGATCATATCCCCAATATACAGAGTAAAAATGATCCAACATGGATCCATGATTAATTTACATATTCTAAATCGTGGGTTTACATTGCAATCCATAAAACCTTACCCCATCAAATCTTACAAAATTGGAAAGGTAGAGATGGAAGATCCCTAATATTAAGAATCCTACTATATGTGAACATTTTTACAATAATACATTTTTAAGCCAAATTATGAATAAATTAAGAGGGGAATACAGGTCTTTAAAACAACTACTAGAAAAAATATCAAATGGTGGATGTATGGAGGATCCAGCACCAGGCAGAAAAAATGTATTCATATTATTCAAATATACACAATACATATCATAGAATAGATTATTTTTTTGTTAGTCAAGTAGGGCTGATGATGACTCATTCCCCTGATATTGGTAATTTTCTATGGTCATATCATTCTCCAATATTTTTAGAACTGGCGATGATTGAATACAGGAAACCACAAGGGTCATGGAGGTTAAATGATAACCTGCTTAAAGATGAAAAATGTGAAATGGATATTAGACAAACGATAAAAGATCGCAGATCCATGAAAAAGATAACACATCAATCCCCACACAATGGGAAACACTAAAATGTGTATTGCAAGGATTGTTCATTAACCACTTCAATACAGGGCTTTTAAACACCCTTCCTTACCAGAGCACTTTTTGCGATTCGGCACTGCGTCGCTTTAACTAACAATTGCGCGGTCGTGCGACGTTACACCCAAACAAAATTGACGTCCTTTTTTTCCCACAAATAGAGCTTTCTTTTGGTGGTATTTGATCGCCCCTGCGGTTTTTATTTTTTGCGCTATAAACAAAAGAAGAGCGACAATTTTGAAAAAAAACACAATATTTTTTACTTTTTGCTATAATAAATATCCCATTTTTAAAAAAAAATACAATTTTTTTCCTCAGTTTAGGCCGATACGTATTCTTCTACATATTTTTGGTAAAAAAAAATCGCAATAAGCGTATATTGATCGGTTTGCGCAAAAGTTATAGCGTCTACAAAATAGGGGATAGATTTATTAATTTTTTTTTACTAGTAATGGCGGCGATCTGCGATTTTTTTTTTCGTGACTGCGACATTGCGGCGGACACTTCGGACACTTTTGACACATTTTTGGAACCATTCACATTTACACAGCGATCGTTGCTATAAAATCGCAATGATTACTGTGTAAATGTGACTGGCAGGGAAGGGGTTAACACTAGAGGGCGCTGCAGGGGTTAATGTGTTCCCTAATAGAAGTGATTCTAACTGTAGGGGGAGGGGACTCAAGGGGAGGAGACCGATCATGTGATCCTCCGTACTGGGATCACATGATCGGTCTCCTCCCCGCTGACAGGATGTGGAGCTGTGTGTTTACACACACAGCTCCACGGTCCCGCCCGGTCCCGTTGTTTTAACGGGCAATCGCGGGTGCCCGGCGGACATCGCGGCCGCCGGGCACTCGCACCGGGTCCCGAGCGATGCCGTGGGCGCGCGCGCGCCGCCCAGGCGGCCGGGAATCCGAGGACGTCATATGACGCCCACCCAGGATGGTAGATCCACCTTGTGGGCGTCATATGACAATACAGCGGTATTGAAGTGGTTAAACATGGGGCTAGATTGAAAAGGGATAAAGAACATAAAATATCACAACTACTGGGAGAAATCTCAACATTAGAAAATATACAAAAACAAAATCTTAACCCAGTAGATAGAATATGGTTAAATGATAAGCGTGTTGAATTACAAACTATGTTGAGTGAACAATCCTTGCGAATAATGGCGCGTACACATCATCAGACTATCCGGGGCCCAAAAGTCCGGCGGACTTAGAAAGTAGTGTTGACTCAAAATTATTTTGAACGTGACTTCAGGTAGACGGGACTAGCGAAGGAAGCCAATGTCGCCGCCTCCATTGGCAAGATTGACACCTTGCTAGCCCCGTCACCCGTTATCGATTTAAAAGGGAATCCCTACACCGAAAAAACGACGTGGAGGACCCCCCAAAGTCCATAGCAGACTCTTATCTGAGCATTCAGCCGGCCGGTCAGGAAAGGGGATGGGGACGAGCGAGCGCCCCCCCCCCCTGATCCATACCAGGTGTTGCCCTCAACATGGGGGGGTGTTTTGGGGAAGGGGGGGTCCTGCGGCCAACCCACCCCAAAGCACCTTTTCCCCATGTTGATGAGGACAAGGGCCTCTTACCGACAACCCTGGCCGTTGGTTGTCGGGGTCTGCGGGCGGGGGGCTTATCGGAATCCTGGAGCCCACTTTAATAATGGGGCCTCCAGATCCCGGCCCCCACCCTATATGAATGAGTATGGGGTACATGGTAAAAAGTGTTAAAAAAAAAAACACAACACAGGTTTTTAAAGTACTTTATTAGACAGCTCCGGGGGTCTTCTTCCAACTTCAGGGGTCTTGTCCCGCTCTTTGTTTGTTCTGTCGGCCATCCGCTATCTTCTTGCAGCTCTTTTGCTAGCATTGGCCCGGTCTTCTGGTTTGTCGCTGTTGTTGTCGCCGCCGCCGCCTTCTGCTTCTTCTTCTTCCTTCTTCTCCCGATGTTGACATGACGCTGTCTCCGCTTGTAATGGACGGGACGCGTTGCGTGGCCACTTATATAAGGACAAGGGGCAGGGTCACTGGCTGATGTCACATGGTGACCCCACCCCTTATGATGTCACAGTCCTGGGGAATGCTGGTAAGGAATTTTTTCAGAAGAATTTCCCTTTCAAATGGCAAAAAGTGGCAATTAAATACCTAGGGATATATATCCCAACAGATATGACCAAACTGAAAGAATTGAATTATTCCCCAATGGTACGTAAGGTTATAAAATCACTCCAAAGATATGATAAAATGGTCCATTCATGGATGGGGAGAATTAATACAGTAAAAATGGATATATTACCAAAATTTCTATGTGTATTTCAAGCTATACCCTTGATTCCTCCAATTAATTTAATGGCACAGCTACGTAAAGCTATAGGAAGCTTTATTTTGGCCCACAAAACACAACGAATAAAAAGCAATATTCTAATTAGAACAAAAAGCAACGGAGGCCTCGCTCTTCCTGACTTTACAAAATATCTACAAGCTGCCTCCCTAATTAGGATTATAGATTTGTACCACAATCCAAAGTATAAACAATGGGTAACTTTTGAGGAAGATATTGGTTTGCAACTTAAATCCCTTAAATCTCAGTTTCGACCAGCTAAAAAAGAATTACGCCTTTCTACATTGATAGGGCCAATGACCCCTCTATTTTCTAACCCTGAATTTCCACCAGCATTAGAGGCCATAAACTTTCTCAAATGGAAAATAATTGAAAACGTAAGGTTAGTTCAGACCCTAGTGGATGGCAAGTTTCCTCGACTGCCCGACCTGGGGCCTGAACATGAACATAAATAGATGCAATATCAGCAGTTAAACACATACATTAGGTCTAATATACAACTTTCCATAATTGGTAGACAACTAACTAGTTTTGAAAAATTATTAATAAAGAAACAAAGATAATATATGAGCTTGTATATAACCATATATAAGCTCTTACTTCCTTTCAAACCTCTTAATGAGTTAATATGTATGAGAAAGTAAGAAAACTAAAACTAAACTAGGGAGCTCGATCTCGTTAGTAGAATGGAATAAGGCATTCCCCTTGATGCATAAAAAGTCAATAGAGGTTAAAAATCAAGAAAGGAACTATGAAATTATGATGAGATGGTGTTGGAGTCCACTAGACTTACATAAAAAAATAGAGACAACTCAAAAACATGTTGGAGATGCCTTAAGGATAGAGGAACGACGACATACATATGGTATAATTGTCCAATGGTGAAGGATTTCTGGTATAAGATATTCAATATTAATCGGACAGTATCAGGTTCTGAGATACAACCAAGTATTAACATCTCAATACTAGCCATTAGTCCAGGATCCAGAAAAACCATTAAGACAGACATCCTTCACCATATTGAAAAGGTGTGTGTTACTGCGCTGTCCCAAAATGAAACAGATTATATTTAAATAATGTGTCACAAAAATAATAATAATAATTACAAAAAACTAAAACTAAAAGCTGCTGCAGTCATGAATGCGAGATACCCACATTAAAATGACAAAAACTAAAAGAATGACTGCGCTGCAAACCAAAAACACTTTCACAAACCAGTGATAAATGTGGTATGTGACAGAAATCAGTGATAAATTAATAGATCACTGATGATAATACCATAATCCAAAAAAATTGAACATTTAAGTGAAATAAAATATTCAGAAATAAAAGAAAACTCATTTAAGCCACATATTAGTCAAAAGCAAATTGTAGCCATGCATATTGTGAGCATCACAAGTGAGCAACAGATTGAATGGTTAGCATATTGTCCATATATCAGATAGCCAGAAATCCAATGTTGACACCACTCAGTATACAACATAAGGAAAAGAAGTGGCCCGATAGAAAAGATCTCCACCACCGAGAACAGCTGCCTCTTACCGGATCCAGAGATCTCCTGTCACAGAGGTCACAAGGGCCTTAGGCTTGTCTCCCCAGCCACGGGTCCCAGGAGGAGGTAAGATGACTTTCACTGGTATAGGGTAACAATTTCCTCAGAGGACATAGGCAGATATCATGTGGGAATAGATAAAAGAAGACTCCAAAGTGTATCACTCAAACAAACTATTTTAATTAAAAAACGGGGTTTACACTTACAGAAATGTCGTAAAAAGTAGCATGAAGATAAAAAAGCCGGCCGGCTTGTATTAGCTGCCCGTTGCTTCCGGGTCTAGCGCGGTGACGTCAGCACGCCGCTCTCCCTATGCCGTTTCGTCAAAGATGACGTCTTCCAGGGGCACGGGCGGCGTGCTGACTCACCACCTTTTATAACAGACATGCGCAATGGACGCCCAATTCTGAAGTGCTGGCGCCATCGTCCGTCAACCATTTTGGACAAGGGCAAATAGCCCTTAGGTCGGAACGCATTGCATGATATTAACCAGAAGGGAGAAACGTAATACACCTCTGGCTCAATAATCTAGACAAAATCGATCCCGTTAGGAAAAGGACATCCTTCAGGCGATCTATTTATGGCTAGAGGAACGCATTGCATAATTCCAGCCAAAGGAAGAAACGTAATATACCTCTGGTTTAGTACTCTAGGAAAGCCAAACCCTTTGCGGGAAGGACATCTGTTAAGAGGTCTATTATTGGCTAGAGAAAAAAGGGAAACAGTGTAAAAATTAAAATATAAAATAAGGGGGATATACATAAGGAAAAATAAATCAAATGACAACCAACTCTCCTTCATGAGAATGCAATGGTGTTATTGCATAAAGCAAACAAGCCAATGCTATTTCGGGTCCATCAATCTATAGACTGTTAAATCATTAGAATTAGATGACCATCCTTTATAATGGGATAAAAAATAATGTTACCAGCATAACCATATATAGGTAATGAATGGCCACTCAAGTTCATGCGACACGTATTAACATCACGTGTCCCAGGACCTCAATGGCCCCCAAAATGGACATGCACACTATACCCACCAGTGAGATCATTTATTCAAAAGGGAAACTGAGAGGGGTAGGAAACATACATGTGAATGGATAGATGGGAAGGTCTCGTATCCATCTCATCCTCATTAGTGTAACATATGGGGCCTAGTAATATACACAACCCCAGAAACAGACACGTATAGGCACCAGAAACTCAGACTTGGTTTACAATCAAAACATTATAATCAGAGAAAAACATCAAAACATTATAATCAGAAAAACATCAGCCATTATCAATAAAAGCATTGACGTCGGTGTCTACGTTCAAGCCATGGGGGTGTAACATCGAACCCTATAAATCCAGGACATTTCTAGCCTGGATAGTTCCCTTACCAGAGAGCCTCCCCTCCAGTGGGAACTATATTTGTCCAGGCCAAGAAACAAAGTATTAGCTGGATTACGGTCGTGATGGATGGCATAGTGTTTGGAAACTGAATGGAACCTGAATCCATTTTTTATATTGGTGATATGCTCTCCTAAGCAAACCTGCATGGATCGCTTAGTCCGCCCAATGTACTGAAGCCCACAGGGGCATTCTAGTAAATATACTACGCCTGTAGAACTACAGGTGATGAAAGAGTCAATTTTGTGAACAGCAGATGTACTGCTAGAAACAAAAGACTCAGTTCTTCTTTTCTTGCTTTTGTTGAGGGTACAAACCTGACATCTACGGCATTGGTGGTATCCAGTGATGTTTTGAAAAAAGGACACTTTTTTTGTTGGAGGGTCAATTGCATTGGGGCAATCTTATCTCTAAGGGATGGTGCTCCCTTAAAAATCAATTCAGGTTGAGGAGGTAAAAAAGTTTTGATGATACTGTCGTTACACAAGAGATGCCAATGTTTCCGTAAGATCTTTTTCAAAACGTAATGTTGGGTTGAAAAGGTGGTAATGAGAGGTAAGGAGGGTTTCTTTCTAATTTTCTTAGGACCATCAGTGAGGAGTTGTGATCTGTCTAGGGCTGCCACCTCATCCAATGTTTTACCAAGTAAAACATTGTCATAGCCCTTTTCATAAAGTCTATCTTTCAGGAGACCTGCCTGAATTTTATAATCATCAATGGAAGTGCAGTTCCTCCTCATCCGGATGAACTGGCTCTTAGGAATTGACCTAAGCCAGCTATCATGATGGCAACTTCCTTGGGCAATATAGGCGTTACGGTCAGTTTTTTTAAAATAAGAAATGGTTGTAAAGCCTTCTCCCTGTTTAGTGATGGTAATATCAAGAAAATTGATCTGGGTAATACTAGCTTCATGGACAAATCTGATGCCCCTTTCATTGTCATTGATGGTCGAAAAGAAATCATTTAATTCGGACATTGACCTATCCCATAGGAGGAGGACGTCATCAATGTACCTAGCCCAGAACTTAAGTTGTGGGTTTTGGTCGTGGTAGATGACGTCCTCCTCCCATTTGGCCATAAACAAATTGGCCAAACTTGGGGCATATTTCGCTCCCATGGCAACCCCACGTATTTGGCGAAAAAAACATTGGTCAAACCAAAAGTAATTATGATTGGCTGCATACTCAAGAAGGTCCATAATGAAAAATTGCTGTTGGGCAGGAAGGGTACTGGATGTGTACAGATAATGCTTAACTGATGCCAACCCTAAATCATGGGGTATAACTGTATTCAGTGATGTTATGTCAGCTGTCACCATCAAGGTCTGTGTACTAGGTTTAAGATTAGACAATAAATTGATTACATGTTTGGTGTCTTTTACGTATGAAGGCATGTTTCTCACCAGCGGCTGCAGGAAATAGTCTATATACTTGCCCACCCGGGATGTAATGGAATCAATACCACTTACAATAGGTCGTCCCGGGGGGCAAGTTAGACTTTTGTGGATTTTGGGCAGGATATAAAGTACCGGAGCCCGTGGTGCTTTGGGGACCAGAAAACGTTTCTTTTTTTCATTCAAAATATTAGTTTGAAAGCCCCTTTCTACCAATATTTGCAAGGACTTTTTATATTGGAAGATGGGATTACCTGGTAATCTCACATACGTGTCCTCATCATTCACAATATTGCGCATTTCTTGTAGGTAGTTAATACGGTCTAGTATAACTATCCCCCCCCCTTGTCCGCAGGGCGGATTACTAGATCTTTGTTGTTACACAATTGATCCAATCCCTCTTCCAATTTTCTATCCATTTTGTATTTAGAGACTTTGGTTGCTTCCAAATCCCTAAGGACAACGTCTCTAAAGACTTTTAAAGAGGGTGCCAAGACACCAGGGGGATTGAAGGTCGAGGCGTTAGACAGTCCCGAATGCTGGAAAGACTGTTGATTTGCTACGTTTAGTGTAGAGGGACGATTTGCAAAATATCGTTTAATATTGATCCTACGGACATATTTATGTATATCCATAAAAGTTTGAAACTTGTTCAGTTTGTTAGGCGGCGCAAATTTCAAACCTTTATTGAGTAAGGCCTTCTCAGAATCAGAAAGTATTTGAGAACTTAGATTAAAGATGCCATCACCACTCAACTTCTTTGCTTTTTTGGATTGTGCCCTCCTCCCCCCTCTGCCTCCTCTTTGTTTTCTACCTGGCTTTTTACTCCCTGGTTGGGTCTGGGAAAACCCCAATGTTGATAATCCTGGTTTCCATCATAGTTATTACCAAAATGGTCACCTGATGTTTCAGGCCTAGGGGTACCCCTCGATCCACCATTATGAGCAGTGGTGACAGGGCCAAAATAATTCGGACCATCCCTGTCTCTCAGAGAAAAAATCTATTTTGTGTACCAACCCCAAATTCGTATTGGCTATATGGTTCTCCTCCATCATGGTAAGAATAATTAGCATTATCTGGTTCGTAATGGGACTGAGTCCCATACGTGTTATGAGGAATCTTATTTGTAATCCCCGTTATACTTTTTTCTCTTTTTTAGTTTCTGTTCCTTCTCTTCCCTATCTAGGATCTTTAGAAGGTTACTGGTTCTTTCCTTATATTCCTCACTATCTTTATAAGGAAGCACCATACCCTTAAGGGCCTGGATTTCTGTATCCAGTTTGGTAAGCTTCGTGTGTTTCCTGGTAACCAAAAATTGGAGGAATTGCAAACCCTTATCATTAAAATAGCGAAACCATTCCTCCAATTCTTGTTCCCTCTGAAGCAGAGGGGGGAGGAGGGCACAATCCAAAAAATCAAAGAAGTTGAGTGGTGATGGCATCTTTAATCTAAGTTCTCAGATACTTTCTGATTCTGAGAAGGCCTTACTCAATAAAGGTTTGAAATTTGCGCCGCCTAACAAACTGAACAAGTTTCAAACTTTTATGGATATACATAAATATGTCCGTAGGATCAATATTAAACGATATTTTGCAAATCGTCCCTCTACACTAAACGTAGCAAATCAACAGTCTTTCCAGCATTCGGGACTGTCTAACGCCTCGACCTTCAATCCCCCTGGTGTCTTGGCACCCTCTTTAAAAGTCTTTAGAGACGTTGTCCTTAGGGATTTGGAAGCAACCAAAGTCTCTAAATACAAAATGGATAGAAAATTGGAAGAGGGATTGGATCAATTGTGTAACAACAAAGATCTAGTAATCCGCCCTGCGGACAAGGGGGGGATAGTTATACTAGACCGTATTAACTACCTACAAGAAATGCGCAATATTGTGAATGATGAGGACACGTATGTGAGATTACCAGGTAATCCCATCTTCCAATATAAAAAGTCCTTGCAAATATTGGTAGAAAGGGGCTTTCAAACTAATATTTTGAATGAAAAAGAGAAACTTTTTCTGGTCCCCAAAGCACCACGGGGTCCGGTACTTTATATCCTGCCCAAAATCCACAAAAGTCTAACTTGCCCCCCGGGACGACCTATTGTAAGTGGTATTGGTTCCATTACATCCCGGGTGGGCAAGTATATAGACTATTTCCTGCAGCCGCTGGTGAGAAACATGCCTTCATACGTAAAAGACACCAAACATGTAATCAATTTATTGTCTAATCTTAAACCTAGTACACAGACCTTGATGGTGACGGCTGACGTAACATCACTGTATACAGTTATACCCCATGATTTAGGGTTGGCATCAGTTAAGCATTATCTGTACACATCCAGTACCCTTCCTGCCCAACAGCAATTTTTCATTATGGACCTTCTTGAGTATGCAGCCAATCATAATTACTTTTGGTTTGACCAATGTTTTTTTCGCCAAATACGTGGGGTTGCCATGGGAGCGAAATATGCCCCAAGTTTGGCCAATTTGTTTATGGCCAAATGGGAGGAGGACGTCATCTACCACGACCGAAACCCACAACTTAAGTTCTGGGCTAGGTACATTGATGACGTCCTCCTCCTATGGGATGGGTCAATGTCCGAATTAAATGATTTCTTTTCGACCATCAATGACAATGAAAGGGGCATCAGATTTGTCCATGAAGCTAGTATTACCCAGATCAATTTTCTTGATATTACCATCACTAAACAGGGAGAAGGCTTTACAACCATTTCTTATTTTAAAAAAACTGACCGTAACGCCTATATTGCCCAAGGAAGTTGCCATCATGATAGCTGGCTTAGGTCAATTCCTAAGAGCCAGTTCATCCGGATGAGGAGGAACTGCACTTCCATTGATGATTATAAAATTCAGGCAGGTCTCCTGAAAGATAGACTTTATGAAAAGGGCTATGACAATGTTTTACTTGGTAAAACATTGGATGAGGTGGCAGCCCTAGACAGATCACAACTCCTCACTGATGGTCCTAAGAAAATTAGAAAGAAACCCTCCTTACCTCTCATTACCACCTTTTCAACCCAACATTACGTTTTGAAAAAGATCTTACGGAAACATTGGCATCTCTTGGGTAACGACAGTATCATCAAAACTTTTTTACCTCCTCAATCTGAATTGATTTTTAAGGAAGCACCATCCCTTAGAGATAAGATTGCCCCCAATGCAATTGACCCTCCAACAAAAAAGTGTCCTTTTTTCAAAACATCACTGGATACCACCAATGCCGTAGATGTCAGGTTTGTACCCTCAACAAAAGCAAGAAAAGAAGAACTGAGTCTTTTGTTTCTAGCAGTACATCTGCTGTTCACAAAATTGACTCTTTCATCACCTGTAGTTCTACAGGTGTAGTATATTTACTAGAATGCCCCTGTGGGCTTCAGTACATTGGGCGGACTAAGCGATCCATGCAGGTTCGCTTAGGAGAGCATATCACCAATATAAAAAATGGATTCAGGTTCCATTCAGTTTCCAAACACTATGCCATCCATCACGACCGTAATCCAGCTAATACTTTGTTTTTGGCCTGGACAAATATAGTTCCCACTGGAGGGGAGGTTCTCTGGTAAGGGAACTATCCAGGCTAGAAATGTCCTGGATTTATAGGGTTCGATGTTACACCCCCCATGGCTTGAACGTAGACACCGACGTCAATGCTTTTATTGATAATGGCTGATGTTTTTCTGATTATAATGTTTTGATGTTTTTCTCTGATTATAATGTTTTGATTGTAAACCAAGTCTGAGTTTCTGGTGCCTATACGTGTCTGTTTCTGGGGTTGTGTATATTACTAGGCCCCATATGTTACACTAATGAGGATGAGATGGATACGAGACCTTCCCATCTATCCATTCACATGTATGTTTCCTACCCCTCTCAGTTTCCCTTTTGAATAAATGATCTCACTGTTGGGTATAGTGTGCATGTCCATTTTTGGGGCCATTGAGGTCCTGGGACACGTGATGTTAATACGTGTCGCATGAACTTGAGTGGCCATTCATTACCTATATATGGTTATGCTGGTAACATTATTTTTTATCCCATTATAAAGGATGGTCATCTAATTCTAATGATTTAACAGTCTATAGATTGATGGACCCGAATTAGCATTGGCTTGTTTGCTTTATGCAATAACACCATTGCATTCTCATGAAGGAGAGTTGGTTGTCATTTAATTTATTTTTCCTTATGTATATCCCCCTTATTTTATTTTTTAATTTTTATACTGTTTCCCTTTTTTCTCTAGCCAATAATAGACCTCTTAACAGATGTCCTTCCCGCAAAGGGTTTGGCTTTCCTAGAGTACTAAACCAGAGGTATATTAAGTTTCTTCCTTTGGCTGGAATTATGCAATGCGTTCCTCTAGCCATAAATAGATCGCCTGAAGGATGTCCTTTTCCTAACGGGATCGATTTTGTCTAGATTATTGAGCCAGAGGTGTATTACGTTTCTCCCTTCTGGTTAATATCATGCAATGCGTTCCGACCTAAGGGCTATTTGCCCTTGTCCAAAATGGTTGACGGACGATGGCGCCAGCACTTCAGAACTGGGCGTCCATTGCGCATGTCTGTTATAAAAGGTGGTGAGTCAGCACGCCGCCCGTGCCCCTGGAAGACGTCATCTTTGACGAAACGGCGTAGGGAGAGCGGCGTGCTGACGTCACCGCGCTAGACCCGGATGCAACGGGCAGCTAATACGAGCCGGCCGGCTTTTTTATCTTCATGCTACTTTTTACGACATTTCTGTAAGTGTAAACCCCGTTTTTTAATTAAAATAGTTTGTTTGAGTGATACACTATGGAGTCTTCTTTTATCTATTCCCACATGATATCTGCCTATGTCCTCTGAGGAAATTGTAACCCTATACCAGTGAAAGTCATCTTACCTCCTCCTGGGACCCGTGGCTGGGGAGACAAGCCTAAGGCCCTTGTGATCTCTGTGAGAGGAGATCTCTGGATACGGTAAGAGGCAGCTGTTCTCGTGGTGGAGATCTTTTCTATCGGGCCACTTCTTTTCCTTATGGTGTATACTGAGTGGTGTCAACATTGGATTTATGGCTATCTGATATATGGACAATATGCTAACCATTCAATCTGTTGCTCACTTGTGATGCTCACAATATGCATGGCTACAATTTGCTTTTGACTAATATGTGGCTTAAATGAGTTTTCTTTTATTTCTGAATATTTTATTTCACTTAAATGTTCAATTTTTTGGATTATGGTATTATCATCAGTGATCTATTAATTTATCACTGATTTCTGTCAAATACTTTAGTCACATACCACATTTATCACTGGTTTGTGAAAGTGTTTTTGGTTTGCAGCGCAGTCATTCTTTTAGTTTTTATCCTTTACCATATGATAACAGCTGCTAGGACAATAATAGCTTGAAATTGGCGAAAAGCAAAAAGTCCTACAATAATAGAATAGGTTTGTGAGATGAGTGAAATACAACATATGGAGGAAATGATAAGGATTGTAATCAGATTTAAAAAAGATGGCAAAAATGGGAAGAGTTCAGGTCCTCAGCAGTTTTTATACAATATTTATGAAAGTGAATGTACTGTTCCCAACTGGGAGGGGACTTTTCTTTTTTTTTTTTTCTTTTTTCTGTTATAGTGTAAATGTTTGTAATGAATGGAAGAGAGACACTGCAATGGATTCTATGTATGATAAAAGAATAATGTACTGATGTACAGTCAGAATATAGAATTCCCTTTGAGAGATCAGTGCTCTTTGTTAAAGACATAGGTCACTATTCTATAAAGTGAGGAATGTATATATGTATTTTTATTAAATGTTTTTGGAAAATAAAAAAAGAGATTAAAAACAATTATGTTATGGAAGGGAGGAATGGGTACAAATCTGTTAGGATAGATTGGAACTTAAGGTGGGCAACCTGGATGCATTTTATTTCCTCTTGAGGGGTGCAGTAATGACTGGTTGTATGAATTTATACAGGTGATATCTTACTGTACGTATATTATGAGTCACTATTCGTTAATCAGAAAAGGATTTCTCAGCTGTCTCCCTTATGGTTTTGTTTTCTTTTTTTGAGTTCGTCTTGTGTTTTAAATTTTTTATTTTTTTGTAGTTTACAGTGACCTGTTTACCTGTTCATGCAGTTGCATGAATATATGCTAATTTATTTAATTTATAGTGTTGTGGGAAGAGTTGTGCATGCTTACTATATGCATTAATTATGTATTGATGCAAGGCGCTCATATCCCCTCCTAATTACCTCTTTCTAAGAGATAACTTTTTGTGTTCTTTCTGTAAACTTTTTTTCATTTGTTTTAGCTCCAAAACTTTGCATGATGCAGTCAAAACTGACTGAAATTTCTCAAGATGGCTGTAGTGCTAAAGTCCATCTTTCATACTGTAAGGGGTCATGTCGGAGTTCGAGCGAGTAAGTATCATTTCCGTGGCATTCCTGGAAAATATCTATAAATAACAGAGGTTACATTACCTTGTTTAAATACAAGTAATGTAATGGATTGAAACATTCATTTGACTATAAAACCTGTATTTATTTTGCTGATATTATATAGTATGTTAGTTGATGTATGAATATTGCTTCCCCTCTCCCCTTGAATAAAAGAACAGTCAACACTTGCAGTGCAGCCACAGCCTTTCTGCAAAGAATCATTTTCATATTTCTTGAAGTTCGGCTTCATACATTCAATGCATGTTTATGTATAGCGAACACCAAAAGCTGATTTTCTAGTGTCTTCCTAAACAAAAATAATAAAAAAAATTGAGTTATATGATCCTATTTAATATAGAGGACAAGGAGCAAAGTGCTGTTTTTTTTTAAATGTAGTAACCTAAAACAACCAATAAGAATCTGTCTTGCACTGATATAATTACAGCAGAGTGATATCTGATGGGTTGCTATGGTTTACTGAGGTAAATACATTTTCTCCTGTTTGGGTCCAAAGATGTTCTCACTCAAGGTGGAGAATAAGGATGAGCTAAACACCCCCCCTGGTTCGGTTCGCAGCAGAACATGCGAACAGGCAAAACATTTGTTCAAACACCGCTAACCGGTTCCCGACCTGCACCTGCACATATACGTCGCCAGAATGGCACGGCTGGGTAAAGTAACATACCAGTACGCCTGCCGCGAGATCCGTGACCGTGCCCGCAGGTCCCGCGGACTCGATCGCCACGGGGATGCCCGCGATCTTGTTACGGAGCTCAAGAACAGGGAGATGCTGATGTAAACAGCATCTCCCCGTTCTGCCTAATGACGGCACACTGATCTTCTGCTCCCTGTAATTGGGAGCAGCGATCAGTGTGGTGTCACACACAGCCATGCCCCCAAACAGTTAGAAACACGCCCCTAGGAACACTTAACCCCTCCCTGCTTCCTAGTGGTTAACCCATTCACTGCCAGTGACATTTTTACAGTAATCAATTCAATTTTATAAAATTTATAAACGGAAGGAATTGCGCTAGGTGTAAAAAAGTATATGTGAATCAGAAAAATATATAATATACCGTGAAGGTTATCCTGCTGCTGAACATTAATAACCCCGATATAGGGCACAAAGATGTATAAAAGAAAAATGCAGTACTGGATGATGAATATGTGTTAATTACTAACAAGTGACAAAAAAACATGAGTGCTGTCAAAGTCAAATATTGTGACTAAGAGCGGTGTAAACCACATATAAAAAAAGAACCCAATATTCAAAATAATCAAATATATGATTCATGAACAAAAATAAAACCCAAATTAGTGTGGAAAGAACAATGTGAACCACATATGAAAGCAATCAAAATATTCAAATTATTCAAAAAGAAAAGTTCATAAGTGAAAGTCCAAAGAAATCTTGTGTGAAGATTAATCCTATGTGAAGACATCCCCAATGTACTCCAACAGGTACTTTCCACCTCCTGTGCTGCCCGTCACCACAGAGTAAGACAAAAGGGAAGGCTTACCAGAAAGCCTGCGACTGCCCTTATTCAGGGGGGTCAGACTGAGCTTAGTAGAACAGCCTTGGTGCTGTTAAGTATCACCGACATCCCATTCCACTGCTGTGTTTCTCCTATGTGAGGGATAATTGCAGGATCCTCGATTCCCGCAAGACAGATGGAACCTCCAATGGATGGGGAGCAGGAGAGAAAAAAAGTCCAATAGTGTAGGCGTTTTGAAAAGGAAGGATTTTATTGAATAAAAAATCCCAATACAAATAGATCACCTTGCAAGGTACAGTGGTGTGAAAAAGTGTTTGCCCCCTTCCTCATTTCCTGTTCCTTTGCATGTTTGTCACACTTAAGTGTTTCGGAACATCAAACCAATTTAAACAATAGTCAAGGACAACACAAGTAAACACAAAATGCAATTTGTAAATGAAGGTGTTTATTATTAAAGGTGAAAAAAAATCCAAACCATCATGGCCCTGTGTGAAAAAGTGATTGCCCCCCTTGTTAAAACATACTATAACTGTGGTTGTCCACACCTGAGTTCAATTTCTCTAGCCACACCCAGGCCTGATTATTGCCACACCTGTTCACAATCAAGGCATCACTTAAATAGGAGCTGCTTGACACAGTAAGGTCCACCAGAAGATCCTTAAAAGCTACACATCATGCCGAGACCCAAAGAAATTCAGGAACAATTGAGAAAGAAAGTAATTGAGATCTATCAGTCTGGAAAGGGTTATAAAGCCATTTCCAAAGCTTTGGGAATCCAGCGAACCACAGTGAGAGCCATTATCCACAAATGGCGAAGACATGGAACAGTGGTGAACCTTCCCAGGAGTGGCCGGACGCCCAAAATTACCCCAAGAGCGCAGCGACGACTCATCCAAGAGGTCACAAAAGACCCCACAACAACGTCCAAGGAACTGCAGGCCTCACTTGCCTCAGTTAAGGTCAGCGTTCATGCCTCCACCATCAGGAAAAGACTGGGCAAAAATGGCCTGCATGGCAGAGTTCCAAGGAGAAAACCACTGCTGAGCAAAAAGAACATCAAAGCTCATCTCAATTTCTCCACAACACATCTTGATGATCCCCAAGACTTTTGGGACAACATTCTGTGGACCGATGAGACAAAAGTGGAACTCTTTGGAAGGTGTGTGTCCAAGTATATCTGGCGTAGAAGGAACACTGCATTTCAGAAAAAGAACATTATACCAACAGTAAAATATGGTGGTGGTAGTGTGATGGTCTGGGGCTGTTTTGCTGCTTCAGGACCTGGAAGACTTGCCGTGATAAAAGGAACTATGAATTCTGCTGTCTACCAAGAGATCCTGAAGGAGAATGTCCGACCATCTGTTCGTGTACTCAAGCTGAAACGAACTTGGGTTCTGCAGCAGGACAATGATCCTAAACACACCAGCAAGTCCACCACCGAATGGCTGAAGAAAAACAAAATGAAGACTTTGGAGTGGCCTAGCCAAAGTCCTGACCTGAATCCTATTGAGATGTTGTGGTATGACCTTAAAAATTTGCTGTTCATGCTCGAAAACCCTCTAATGTAACTGAATTAGGACAATTCTGCAAAGATGAGTGGGCCAAAATTCCTCCAGGACGCTGTAAAAGCCTCATTGCACGTTATCGCAAACGCTTGGTTGCAGTTGTTGCTGCTAAGGGTGGCCCAACCAGTTATTAGGTTTAGGGGGCAATCACTTTTTCACACAGGGCCATGATGGTTTGGATTTTTTTTCACCTTTAATAATAAACACCTTCATTTACAAATTGCATTTTGTGTTTACTTGTGTTGTCCTTGACTATTGTTTAAATTGGTTTGATGTTCCGAAACACTTAAGTGTGACAAACATGCAAAGGAACAGGAAATGAGGAAGGGGGCAAACACTTTTTCACACCACTGTAAGTAAAACTGGCTCCAAACATCTAAGGAGGAGAGAAAGCTATCGCACATGCGCAGTGAGTGTGTACGCGTCCACCCTACGACCGTTTCGTCAGATATGACATCATCAGGGTTATGCACACACGCACGTGCATGCGCCTTAAATAGTGTCCGGGCGTCAGCTAAGAAGCTCCGCCATAGGTAAATCTCATAGACAGCTGGAGCAAGAAAACAATATGAAAATCTTCACATAGGATTAATCTTCACACAAGATTTCTTTGGACTTTCACTTATGAACTTTTCTTTTTGAATAATTTGAATATTTTGATTGCTTTCATATGTGGTTCACACTGTTCTTTCCACACTAATTTGGGTTTTATTTTTCTTCATGAATAATATATTTGATTATTTTGAATATTGGCTTCTTTTTTTATATGTGGTTTACACCGCTCTTATTCACAATATTTGACTTTGACAGCACTCATGTTTTTTTGTCACTTGTTAATTAACACATATTCATCATCCAGCGCTGCATTTTTCTTTTATAAATTACATTTTATAGCATCAAACGCTGTATTAATGCCAATGATCCCAAAAATGTGTCAAAATTGTCTGATGTGTCCACCATAATGTCGCAGTCACAATAAAAAATGGCTGATCGCCACCATTACTAGCAAAAAATAAAAATATGTAGAAGAATACGCATCAGCCTAAACTGAGGAAAAAAAAAATTTTATATATTTTTGGGGATATTTATTATAGTAAAAAGTAAAAAATAATGTGTTTTTTTTTCAAAACTGTCGCTCTTTTTTTTGTTTATAGCACAAAAAATAAAAACCGCAGAGGTGATCAAATACCACCAAAAGAAAGCTCTATTTGTGGGAAAAAAAGGACCTCAATTTTGTTTGGGAGCCACTTCGCATGACCGCGCAATTGTCAGTTAAAGCGACGCAGTGCTGAATTGCAGAAAACGCTCTGGTCAGGAAGGGGGTAAATCCTTCTGGGGCTGAAGTGGTTAAAGTCTATGGGACACCAACGTGAAAAATCAAAAGTGCTAATTTTAAAGGCTTATATGCAAGTTATTGCCATAAAAAAAGTGAAACAATAAAAATGAAATTTTCCTTTAAATATCGTACCTGGGGGGTGTCCTTAGTATGCCTGTAAAGTAGCACATTTTTCCCGTGTATTAAATCTCTAAAGGAAAAAATGTAATTTAAAACTGCTCGCGACTGTAATGTATTGTTGGGTACCGGAAATATAGATGAAAATCATAAAAAAAAAATGACATGTCCCTTTGGGTCTGGTATGGATATTAAGGGGAACTCGCACCAAAATAAAAAAAAAAATTGTGGGGGGCCCCCAGGAACTATATACTTTGAACAGCAGTATATATACTATACGGCCTGCCCTATATACTCTGCATAAAATTGGGCCTTAGGTATTGGTGGTACTAGAACACTGTAAGCCCGCCAAGTTACTCTTGGTGGGCGCAAGAACGGGCCCCGCTGTGAAATATTAGTTAAAAAAATTGTAATAACATGCCCCTGTTGAACAGGGGCAGGAAAATTGGGCCTTTGGTGGTGGTGGTGCCACAACACTGTAAGCCCTCACAGTTGCTTTTGTTGGGCACAGGAATGGGCCCTGCTGTGAAATATTATATCAAGAATTGTAATTATATGCCCCTGATAAATAAAGAGGCAGAAAAATTTGGCGTTGAAAAATGTCATTGAAATATTATATCAAAAATTGTAATTACATGCCTCTGTTAAACAGGGGCAGAAAAATTGGACCTCGGGTGGTGGTGCCACAACACTGTAACCCCTCACAGATACTCTTGTTGGGTGCAGTTGAAATATTATATAAAAAATTGGGCCTTGGGTGGTGGTAGTGCCCTAAACCAAAAATATTGTTGGAAGCTAGCATCATTAGGATTGAGGAGGAATAGGATAGTCAGCATTAGGGATGAGCCGAACACCCCCGGGTTCGTTTCGAACCAGAACCTTCGAACGGACCGAAAGTTCGCGCGAATTTTCGAACCCTATACGTTATAATGGACGCGAACGTTCGAAATCAAAAGTGCTAATTACAACGGCCAATATGCATGTTAATGTCATAAAACAGGTTTGGGGACCCGGGTCCTGCCCCAGGGGACATATATCAATGCAAAAAGAACTTTTAAAAACTAACGTTTTTTCGGGAGCAGTCATTTTAATGATGCATAAAGTGAAAAAAAAAAAGTGACATTTTCCTTTAAATATGGTACCTGGGGGGTGTCCAAAGTATGCCTGTGAAGTGGCATGTGTTTCCCGTGTTTAGAACTGTCCTTGCACAAAATGACATTTGTAAAGGAAAAAAAGAAGCCATTTAAAACCACTTGCGGCTTTAGGTTTGATCTTAAGTAGAATCTGAACAGGTACATTATGAAGTGTAGCTCCATCCCAAAAAAATCTATTTTTAAGCTTTTTGGAGAACATAGGGAGGGGTTATCACCCCTGTAACATTTGCTGTCTTTGCACATCTGTTCAGAACATGTCACCTCACTTTCCGTCCCAATGACAAATGTTTTTGGAAAAGTGGGGTTTTAATTGAAACAAGGATTGGTGATAAAGTATCAGTAGAGAGGAGATACCTTTTTCCCAAATTAAATCTAACAGGATAGAATTTCCCTTCCTAGGGGTAGATTTCCTCTCACTTCCTGTTTTCTCTTTCCATTTGCAAGTAGGAGTCGTTTGTAAGTTGGATGTTTGAAAGTAGGGGCCTGGCGTATATACTCTGCAGAAATTTGCCCTATTAGATGTTGGTGTAGCCACAAGACTGGTGGGCACAGGAATGGGCCCTGCTGTGAGTTAATAGATCAAGATTTGTAATTGCATGCACCTGTTGAACAGGGCAGAAAAATTGGGGGTGGTGGTGGTGGTGGTGGTGGACGGTTTTGCCACAAGACTGTAAGCTCTCACAGTTACTCTTGGTGGGCGCAGGAATGGGCCCTGCTGTGAGTTATTAGATCAAGATTTGTAATTGCAAGCACCTGATGAACAGGCAGAAAAATTGGGCCTTTGGCGGTGGTGGTGGACGGTGTTGCCACAAGACTGTAGGCCCTCATAGTTACTCTTGGTGGGCGCAGGAATGGGCCCTGCTGTGAGTTATTAGATCAAGATTTGTAATTGCAAGCACCTGATGAACAGGGCAGAAAAATTGGGCCTTTGGCGGTGGTGGTGGACGGTGTTGCCACAAGACTGCAGGCCCTCATAGTTACTCTTGGTGGGTGCAGGAATGGGCCCTGCTGTGAACTATTAGATCAAGATTTGTAATTACCCGCCCCTGTTAAACAGGGGCTGAAAAATTGTGCCTTAGGCACTGGTGCTGGTGCCACAACACTGCAACCCCTCACAGAGACTGTACTTGGAGCACAGCAGTCACACGTGTTGCGAAGCATTTTTTTAAAAAATTGTAAGTACACGCCCCTGTTAAACAGGGGCTGAAAAATTGTGCCTTAGGCACTGGTGCTGGTGCCACAACACTGCAACCCGGCCCTCACAGATACTGTACTTGGAGCACAGCAGTCACACGTGTTGCGAAGCATTTTTTTAAAAAATTGTAAGTACACGCCCCTGTTAAACAGGGGCTGAAAAATTGTGCCTTAGGCACTGGTGCTGGTGCCACAACACTGCAACACGGCCCTCACAGAGACTGTACTTGGAGCACAGCAGTCACACGTGTTGCGAAGCATTTTTTTAAAAAATTGTAAGTACACGCCCCTGTTAAACAGGGGCTGAAAAATTGTGCCTTAGGCACTGGTGCTGGTGCCACAACACTGCAACACGGCCCTCACAGAGACTGTACTTGGAGCACAGCAGTCACACGTGTTGCGAAGCATTTTTTTAAAAAATTGTAAGTACACGCCCCTGTTAAACAGGGGCTGAAAAATTGTGCCTTAGGCACTGGTGCTGGTGCCACAACACTGCAACACGGCCCTCACAGAGACTGTACTTGGAGCACAGCAGTCACACGTGTTGCGAAGCATTTTTTTAAAAAATTGTAAGTACACGCCCCTGTTAAACAGGGGCTGAAAAATTGTGCCTTAGGCACTGGTGCTGTGGCATGGATCATTGAGGAGGAGGAAGAGGATAGTCAGTGAACATAAGAGGACAGTCACTCAGCATCAGCATAGGCAGTCTTGAAGGGATGTGACATTAAAAATTATTCGGTTATATCCGCCTCAGGTGCCTGGTAGCTGGTGGTGATCCAAGACTGATTCATTTTGATGAATGTCAGTCGATCGACCGAGGCGGTGGACAGGCGCACCCTATGATCAGTCACAAATCCTCCAGCAGCACTGAATGTGCGTTCGGAAAGAACGCTGGAGGCAGGACAGGCCAGTAGCTCAATTGCATACTGTGCAAGCTCTGGCCAGTGATCCATCCTCAGGACCCAGTAAGCCAGAGGATTTTCGGTGGGAAAGGTGTCCAAGTCTGACCTTGCCCCAAGGTATTCCTGCACCATGTATATCAGACGCTGGCGATGGTTGCTGGAACCGATCATACCTTGGGGCTGCGGACTAAAAAATTGTCTGAACGCATCGGTCAGACGTCCACCTTCCCCACCGCTCCTTCTGCCACTGACCGAAGCCTCAGCAACTCGTCGCCCAGGACCAGGAGTTTGTAGCCTCCCAGTTTCTGGGAACGCGTTGCACAGACCTTTCTGCAAGGCCTCCCTGAGATGTCTCATCCTCTGCTCCCTCTGCGACGGCAAGATAAGGTCCGCAACCTTACCCTTGTACCGCGGATCAAGGAGAGTGGCCAGCCAGTAATGGTCCCTCTCCTTGATCCGAAGAACACGAGGATCCTTCCGCAGGCTTTGCAGGATCAGGGAGGCCATGCAGCGTAGGTTAGCTGAGGCATTCGGTCCGGAGTCTTCTGGTCACTGAGGATGACATGATCGCCAGCCACCTCCTCCCAGCCACGTACAAGTCCACTGGCTTGTTGGGACTGTACATCATCCCTAAAAGACTGCTGCTGCTGATGCTGAGTGCCAGGCTCCACCTCCATGCTCACACAATCCTCCTCCTCCTCCTCCTCCTCCTCCTCCTCATCCTCTTCCTGTGTGATGGGTGGGACAGAAGGAACACTGTCCGGATAAAGGGGGCCTTGAGAGGCAAGGAAGTCCTCCTCTTCCTGCCTCTGTTCTGCCTCAAGTGCCCTGTCCATTATCCCACGCAGCGTATGCTCCAACAGGTGGACAAGAGGGACAGTGTCACTGATGCATGCACTGTCACTGCTCACCATCCTCGTGGCCTCCTCAAATGGTGAGAGGACAGTGCATGCATCCCTGATCATGCTCCACTGACGTGGGGAAAAAAAACCAAGCTCCCCTGACCCTGTCCTGGTGCCGTAGTCGCAAAGGTACTCATTGATGGCCCTCTGCTGCGTGTGCAGTCGCTGCAGCATGGCCAACGTTGAGTTCCACCTGGTGGGCATGTCAGATATTAGGCGGTTCTTGGGCAGGTTCAGCTCCTTTTGCAGCTCAGTCAGCCGAGCACTGGCATTATAAGATCGGCGGAAATGCACACAGACTTTCCTGGCCTGCCTCAGGACATCCTGTAAGCCTGGGAACCTGCCCAAGAACCGCTGCACCACCAGGTTGAGGACGTGAGCCATGCAGGGCACATGGGTGAGCTGCCCCTGTCGCAGGGCGGAGAGGAGGTTGGTGCCATTGTCAGAAACGACCATTCCTGGCTTAAGCTGACGTGGCGTCAACCACCTCTCGGCCTGCCCCTGCAGAGCTGCCAGAACCTCTGGCCCAGTGTGGCTCCTGTCCCCCAAACACACCAGCGCAAGCACGGCATGGCATCTTTTTGCCTGCGTACTTGCGTAGCCCCTTGTACGCCTACGGAGCACCGCTGGTTCCAAGGACAGAGCACTGGAGGAAGAAGAAGAGGAGGGGGTGGAGGAGAGAGGTGTGTCACAACCAGTAGCAGTAGTAGCGTTTTGGAGGCGTGGTGGCGGAACAACCTCCAACACTACTGCACCTTGTCCTGCATCCCTCCCAGCTGCCAATAGAGTGACCCAATGGGCCGTGAAAGAAAGGTACCGTCCCTGTCCATGCCTGCTGGACCATGAGTCAGCGGTAATATGCACCTTACCGCTGACCGCCCTGTCCAGCGAGGCATGGACATTGCCCTCCACATGCCGTAGAGAGACGGAATCGCCTTCCGCGAGAAAAAAGTGGCGTTTGGGAACCTGCCACTGAGGAACCGCACATTGAACAAACTCACGGAAGGGGGCCGAGTCTACCAACTGAAAAGGCAGCAGTTGAAGTGCTAGCAATTTAGCAAGGCTAGCATTCAACCGCTGGGCATGTGGATGGCTGGGAGTGTACTTCTTTCTACGGTCCAGCAGCTGGGGCAGGGAAATTTGCCTGCTGCATTCGGACGTCGGTGTACTGCAAGTACTTGGTTGTGACACACCGAATTCTACACCTTCAGTCCTCTCAGAGCAGCTTTCAGAGAGGACTGAAGGTGTAGTGGGGATGGAGATCCCAGCTGAGGAGGAGCAAGGAGAGGTCCGCTTAGTTCTTTGGTGTGGGTCTTTTATGTGTGCCTGCCAACGAGCTGCATGGCAGGTCGCCATATGTCTGGTCATGCTTGTCGTGCCCAAGCGGCTGATGTTTTGGCCACGTGAGATACGCTTGAGACAAATATTGCAAATAGCAGTGGTGCGATCTGCTGCACTCGTCTCAAAAAAGGCCCACACCAAAGAACTTTTCTGATAACGTGCAGAGGCAGCGCCCTGCACAGGCGGAGCTCTGCGGTGTTGTACAGTTGCTGTGCTGGCCTCTACCTGGCCTCCAGGGGGCATCCTGCCTCGTTGGACATGTGACGCCGCATCCTCCTCCTCCTCGTCCTCCTCCTCATCCTCTCTCCCTTGAGGCACCCACGTGGAGTCAGTGACCTCATCATCCCCTCCCTCTTCACCACTAGAGCAAACCTGGCAGTAAGCTGCAGCTGGTGGAACTGTACTGCCAGATTCCTCAAGCTGGGTATCGTCATCCGAGCCTTCGAATCGTTGGGCATCCTCCTGGAGCATGTACCCAACACTGTGCTCAAAGAGTTCGGGGGACTCCTCAGGAGGACATGGTGGGTCTAGGGAAGGGGTGGCTGATGATGCTCTGTCAGTACCCTGAGCCTGGGTGAGAGAGGATGAGGAGGATGAGGAGGGCTTGGTCATCCATTCTACCAAGCCTTCAGCATGATGCGGCTCCACATGTCCAGCTGCCGAAAACAAAGACGCGCGTGTCCCATGGCCACGTGCTGATGACGATGCACGACCACGTCCACGTCCACGGCCACGTCCACTAGAAACAGAGCCTGCCTGCCCTGTGTTCTTGGCTCTGCACGCTCTGCCTCCCCTTGGCGGTCTTCCAGCCATTGTAGTCGGTAGTCCTGTGGGTGCTGCTGAGAAGAAAATATAGGAGCTCTGTGTGATGCCACTAACACACTAGAAGTCCTATGGGTGCTTCTGCAAAGAAAATAGAGGAGCTCTGTGTGATGCCACTAACACACTAGAAGTCCTGTGGGTGCTGCTGAGAAGAATATATAGGAGCTCTGTGTGATGCCACTAACACACTAGAAGTCCTATGGGTGCTTCTGCAAAGAAAATAGAGGAGCTCTGTGTGATGCCACTAACACACTAGAAGTCCTGTGGGTGCTGCTGAGAAGAATATATAGGAGCTCTGTGTGATGCCACTAACACACTAGAAGTCCTATGGGTGCTTCTGCAAAGAAAATAGAGGAGCTCTGTGTGATGCCACTAACACACTAGAAGTCCTGTGGGTGCTTATGCAAAGAAAATAGAGGAGCTCTGTGTGATGCCACTAACACACTAGAAGTCCTGTGGGTGCTGCTGAGAAGAATATATAGGAGCTCTGTGTGATGCCACTAACACACTAGAAGTCCTATGGGTGCTTCTGCAAAGAAAATAGAGGAGCTCTGTGTGATGCCACTAACACACTAGAAGTCCTGTGGGTGCTGCTGAGAAGAATATATAGGAGCTCTGTGTGATGCCACTAACACACTAGAAGTCCTATGGGTGCTTCTGCAAAGAAAATAGAGGAGCTCTGTGTGATGCCACTAACACACTAGAAGTCCTGTGGGTGCTTCTGCAAAGAAAATAGAGGAGCTCTGTGTGATGCCACTAACACACTAGAAGTCCTGTGGGTGCTTATGCAAAGAAAATAGAGGAGCTCTGTGTGATGCCACTAACACACTAGAAGTCCTGTGGGTGCTTCTGCAAAGAAAATAGAGGAGCTCTGTGTGATGCCACTAACACACTAGAAGTCCTGTGGGTGCTGCTGAGAAGAATATATAGGAGCTCTGTGTGATGCCACTAACACACTAGAAGTCCTATGGGTGCTTCTGCAAAGAAAATAGAGGAGCTCTGTGTGATGCCACTAACACACTAGAAGTCCTGTGGGTGCTGCTGAGAAGAATATATAGGAGCTCTGTGTGATGCCACTAACACACTAGAAGTCCTATGGGTGCTTCTGCAAAGAAAATAGAGGAGCTCTGTGTGATGCCACTAACACACTAGAAGTCCTGTGGGTGCTTCTGCAAAGAAAATAGAGGAGCTCTGTGTGATGCCACTAACACACTAGAAGTCCTGTGGGTGCTGCTGAGAAGAATATATAGGAGCTCTGTGTGATGCCACTAACACACTAGAAGTCCTATGGGTGCTTCTGCAAAGAAAATAGAGGAGCTCTGTGTGATGCCACTAACACACTAGAAGTCCTGTGGGTGCTGCTGAGAAGAATATATAGGAGCTCTGTGTGATGCCACTAACACACTAGAAGTCCTGTGGGTGCTGCTGAGAAGAATATATAGGAGCTCTGTGTGATGCCACTAACACACTAGAAGTCCTATGGGTGCTTCTGCAAAGAAAATAGAGGAGCTCTGTGTGATGCCACTAACACACTAGAAGTCCTGTGGGTGCTGCTGAGAAGAATATATAGGAGCTCTGTGTGATGCCACTAACACACTAGAAGTCCTATGGGTGCTTCTGCAAAGAAAATAGAGGAGCTCTGTGTGATGCCACTAACACACTAGAAGTCCTGTGGGTGCTTCTGCAAAGAAAATAGAGGAGCTCTGTGTGATGCCACTAACACACTAGAAGTCCTGTGGGTGCTTATGCAAAGAAAATAGAGGAGCTCTGTGTGATGCCACTAACACACTAGAAGTCCTGTGGGTGCTTATGCAAAGAAAATAGAGGAGCTCTGTGTGATGGGACTAACACACTTCAAGTCCTATAGGTGCTTCTGGGAAGAAAATATAGCTCTGTGTGTGTGATGGGACTAACACACTTCAAGTCCTATAGGTGCTTCTGGGAAGAAAATATAGCTCTGTGTGTGTAATGGGACTAACACACTTCAAGTCCTATAGGTGCTTCTGGGAAGAAAATATAGCTCTGTGTGTGTAATGGGACTAACACACTTCAAGTCCTATAGGTGCTTCTGGGAACAAAATATAGCTCTGTGTGTGTGATGGGACTAACACACTTCAAGTCCTATAGGTGCTTCTGGGAACAAAATATAGCTCTGTGTGTGTAATGGGACTAACACACTTCAAGTCCTATAGGTGCTTCTGGGAACAAAATATAGCTCTGTGTGTGTGATGGGACTAACACACTTCAAGTCCTATAGGTGCTTCTGGGAAGAAAATATAGCTCTGTGTGTGTGATGGGACTAACACACTTCAAGTCCTATAGGTGCTTCTGGGAAGAAAATATAGCTCTGTGTGTGTGATGGGACTAACACACTTCAAGTCCTATAGGTGCTTCTGGGAAGAAAATATAGCTCTGTGTGTGTAATGGGACTAACACACTTCAAGTCCTATAGGTGCTTCTGGGAACAAAATATAGCTCTGTGTGTGTAATGGGACTAACACACTTCAAGTCCTATAGGTGCTTCTGGGAAGAAAATATAGCTCTGTGTGTGTAATGGGACTAACACACTTCAAGTCCTATAGGTGCTTCTGGGAAGAAAATATAGCTCTGTGTGTGTGATGGGACTAACACACTTCAAGTCCTATAGGTGCTTCTGGGAAGAAAATATAGCTCTGTGTGTGTAATGGGACTAACACACTTCAAGTCCTATAGGTGCTTCTGGGAACAAAATATAGCTCTGTGTGTGTGATGGGACTAACACACTTCAAGTCCTATAGGTGCTTCTGGGAAGAAAATATAGCTCTGTGTGTGTAATGGGACTAACACACTTCAAGTCCTATAGGTGCCTCTGGGAACAAAATATAGGAGCTCTGCCTGCCTGCCACGAACACACTACAAGTCCTATAGGTGCTTCTGGTAACAAAATATAGGAGCTCTGCCTGCCTGCCACTAACACACTTCAAGTCCTATAGGTCCTTCTGGGAAGAAAATATAGCTCTGTGTGTGTAATGGGACTAACACACTTCAAGTCCTATAGGTGCTTCTGGGAACAAAATATAGCTCTGTGTGTGTGATGGGACTAACACACTTCAAGTCCTATAGGTGCTTCTGGGAACAAAATATAGCTCTGTGTGTGTGATGGGACTAACACACTTCAAGTCCTATAGGTGCTTCTGGGAAGAAAATATAGCTCTGTGTGTGTAATGGGACTAACACACTTCAAGTCCTATAGGTGCTTCTGGGAACAAAATATAGATCTGTGTGTGTGATGGGACTAACACACTTCAAGTCCTATAGGTGCTTCTGGGAAGAAAATATAGCTCTGTGTGTGTAATGGGACTAACACACTTCAAGTCCTATAGGTGCTTCTGGGAAGAAAATATAGCTCTGTGTGTGTAATGGGACTAACACACTTCAAGTCCTATAGGTGCTTCTGGGAACAAAATATAGATCTGTGTGTGTGATGGGACTAACACACTTCAAGTCATATAGGTGCTTCTGGGAAGAAAATATAGCTCTGTGTGTGTAATGGGACTAACACACTTCAAGTCCTATAGGTGCTTCTGGGAAGAAAATATAGCTCTGTGTGTGTGATGGGACTAACACACTTCAAGTCCTATAGGTGCTTCTGGGAAGAAAATATAGCTCTGTGTGTGTGATGGGACTAACACACTTCAAGTCCTATAGGTGCTTCTGGGAAGAAAATATAGCTCTGTGTGTGTAATGGGACTAACACACTTCAAGTCCTATAGGTGCCTCTGGGAACAAAATATAGGAGCTCTGCCTGCCTGCCACGAACACACTACAAGTCCTATAGGTGCTTCTGGTAACAAAATATAGGAGCTCTGCCTGCCTGCCACTAACACACTACAAGTCCTATAGGTGCTTCTGGTAACAAAATATAGGAGCTCTGCCTGCCTGCCACGAACACACTACAAGTCCTATAGGTGCTTCTGGTAACAAAATATAGGAGCTCTGCCTGCCTGCCACTAACACACTACAAGTCCTATAGGTGCTTCTGGTAACAAAATATAGGAGCTCTGCCTGCCTGCCACGAACACACTACAAGTCCTATAGGTGCTTCTGGTAACAAAATATAGGAGCTCTGCCTGCCTGCCACGAACACACTACAAGTTCTATAGGTGCTTCTGGTAACAAAATATAGGAGCTCTGCCTGCCTGCCACGAGCACACTACAAGCCCCTCTTTGTCAATCAATCTTTGTAACTGAATCTATCTAACTCAATCTCTGCAAGTGAATCTCTCTATCTATCTAAATGCAGCAGACAGAGTGTCACAGAAACAGCCTGCTCAATCTGCGCCGGAACAGCATGTGACCGGCGCAGACGGCGTGGCGGCGTTTTATAGGGGGGGGCGTGTACTAGCCCCTGAGCTGTAATTGGCTACAGGCGTCCTGCTGTAGCCAATTATGGCTCTTCGAGTTTCCGGGGCTGTGATTGGCCAAGCATGCGGGGTCACAGTGCATGCTTGGCCCATCAGCCAGCAATGCACTGCGTCGGCCGCGCCGGCCGCAATGCATTGCGGGGCCGTTACAAAATCAGCATCAGATGCTTTCGATAGCTGGGGATCCCACATCCATAGCAAATTCAATCAGTTACATCAGCATCAGATGCTTGATAGCTGCTGATCCATGACCGATTAATTTTTATGAATGTCAACGGAGTCTGTGAACAAGTGCACTCTTTGATCTGTTACAAACCCTTCAGCAGCACTTAATGTGCGTGCAGGACAGGCCGGTAGCTCAATTGCATATTGAGCAAGTTCTGGCCAGTGGTCCATCCTCAAGACCCAGTAACCCAGTGGATGCTCTGTTGGAAAGGTCTTCAAGTCTGCTCTTGCCCCTAGATATTTCTGCACCATGTAAGGCAGATACTGGCGATGGTTGCTTGAACTGACCAGACCTTGGCGCTGAGGAATGAAAAATTGTTTAACCACTTCAATACCAGACACTTAGACACCTTCCCGCCCAAGCCAATTTTCAGCTTTCAGCGATGTCGCAATTTGAATGACAATTGCGCGGTCATGCTACACTGTACCCAAACAAATTTTTTATCATTTTGTTCCAACAAATAGAGCTTTCTTTTGGTGGTATTTGATCACCTCTGCGATTTTTATTTTTTGCGCAACAAACAAAAAAAGACCGAAAATTTTGCAAAAAAACAAGTTTTTCTTTGTCACTGTTAATTTTTTTTGTAAATAAGTGCGTTTTCTTCTTCAATGACGGGCACTGATAAGGCGGCACTAATGGGCACTGATAAGGCAGCACAGATGGGCACCGATGAGGTGGCACCAATTAGGGGGCACCGATGAGGTGGCACTGATGATGGGCACTGATAGGCGGCACTGATGGGCACTGATAGGTGGCACTGATGGGCACTGATAGGTGGCACTGGTATGCGGCACTGATGGGCACTCAGGTGGCACTGATGGGCACTCATAGGCGGCACTGACGGGTACTTATGGGTGGCACTGATGCACACATATAGGTGGCACTGATAGGTGGCATGGATGGGCACTGATAGGTGGCATGCATGGGCACTGATAGGTGGCATGGATGGGCACTGATAGGTGGGCATGGGTGGGCACGGATGGGCACTGATAGGTGGCACTGATGGACGCTGATGAGTGGCACTGATAACACTTATGGGTGGCATTGCTGGGAATCCTTTTTTTTTACTTTTTTTTTTATTAAATATGATGTGCCAATCAGTGCCCATCTGTGGGCACTGATTGGCATATTTTTGATTTTTTTTTAACATGTGGATGGCCATGGGGGATGTACCTGGCCATCCACATGCTGGGGGCTTCCCTGGTGGTCCTGGGGGCTTCCCTGGTGGTCCTGGGGGCTTCCCTAGTGGTCTAGTGTGGGCATCTGAGGGGGGCTGCGCTTATAAACAATCAGCGCAGACCCCCACTGTCAGGAGAGCCGCCGATCGGCTCCCCTCTACTCGCGTCTGTCAGACGCGAGTGAGGAAAAGCCGATCAACGGCTCTTCCTGTGTACATCGTGATCAGCCGTGATTGGACACGGCTGATCACGTGGTAAAGAGCCTCCGCCGGAGGCTCTTTACCGAGATCAGTGTAGCGGTGTGTCAGACTGACACACCGCTCCACCGATCGCCGCGATGCGCGCCCCCACGGGCGCGCGGCGGCTGTTATCCTGAAGGACGTCATATGACGCCCAGTCAGGATAACAAAGCCACTTCCCGGACGTCAATTTACTATTGACCGGGCGGGAAGTGGTTAAAGGCATCAGTCAGCTGGCCACCTTCTCCACCACTCTTCTTCTGACTGAACGAAGCCTCAGCCACATGTTGCCTAGCACCAGGATTTGTAACCTCCCAGGGTCTGGAAATGCATTGCACAAACCTTTCTTCAAGGCCTCCTAACGATGTTTCATCCTCTGCTCCCTCTGAGAAGGCAGGATTAGTTCTGCAACCTTACCCTTGTAATGTGGATCAGGAAGGGTTGCCAGACAGTAATGATCCCTCTCCTTGATAGAATGAATCCTAGGGTCCTTTTGCAGGCTATGCGGAATCAGGGATGCCATGCAGCGTATGTTTGCAGAGGCATTTGATTCTGGGTCCTCTGGGTCACTAAGGATCACATGACCCATAACTACCTCCTCACAGCCACGTACAACTCCTTGGGTTTCTGGGGGCTGAAAACCATCCCTTGAAGAATGCTGCTGCTGAGTGTTATCCTTTACATCCATGCTGACACAATCCTCCTCCTCTTCTTCCTGTGTGTTTGGTGGGACCGCAGGAATGCTATCTGGATAAAGTGGGCCTTAAGAGGTAAGGAAGTCCTCCTCTTCCTCCCGCTTCTTTGCCTCAAGTGCCCTGTTCATGATTCCACGAAGCGTGTGCTCCAAAAGTAAAACTAGAGGGACAGTGTCACTGATGCATGCATTGTCGCTGCTCACCATCCTTGTGGCCTCCTCAAATAGTGACAGGACAGTGCATGCATCCTTGATTAGTAGCCACTGGCGTGGCAAAAAGAAGCCAAGCTCCCCTGACCCTGTCCTGGTGCCATACTCACACAGGTACTCATTGATGGCCTTCTGCTGTGTGTGCAGCCGCTGCAGCATTGCCAACGTTGAGTTCCACCTGGTGGGCATGTCACAAAGGAGGCGGTTGGTGGGCAGGTTGCATTCCCTTTGAATGTCAGCCAGCTCAGTACTGGCATTGTATGACCAGCAGAAATGACCACAGACTCTTCTGGCCTGCCTCAGGAGATCCTGTAAGCCTGGGTACCTGCTCAAGAACTGCTGCACCACCAAACTCAGGACGTGTGCCAAACATGGAACATGGGTCAAGTGTAAAGGCCCACAGCAAGGAACTTTTAAAAGTCAGTGGGAGTCAGCAGCGCCCTGGACCTGCGGAGCTATGCGATGTGATGCAATAGGGTGGTTGCCCTTAAGCTGCCTCCTAGAGGATATCCTGCCTCCTCCTCCTCTCTTCTCTCAGGCACCCAAGTACAGTCAGTGATCTCATCATCCCCTCCCTCCTCGTCACTGGAGAAAACTTGACAGTATGCTGCAGCTGGGGAAACATGACTGGCAGTTTCTTGTCCTTCTGGGGCACCCCCTCTCTCTATGCTCACTTTACTCCCTTCCTCAACCTGGGAACCAACATCGGAGCCTTCAAATTGCTGCACATCCTTCAGCAGCATGTACCCAACACTGTGGTTGAATAATTCTGGGGACTCCTCCATGCATGATGGTGGGGCTATGGATTTGAGTGACTGTGGACAAGGAGCCGATGGAATAGGCCACTTTGGCAGCTGCGTTGGAAGGCAAACTACTCTGAGCCTAGATGACAGAGGATAAGGAGGATGGGGACAGCTTTGTTATCCACTCCATCAACTCTTCTGCATGTTCTGGCTCAATAACATGGGCAGCAGCAGAAAAAACGGACAAGTGTGCCCCAAGGCCACCTGCAGAGAATGCACCATGTCCACGACCAGCACTGTTGACTGTAGACACAGAGGCTGCTTGCCCTATTTTAGTGGCATGTGAGCGTCTGCCTCTCCTTGATGTATATTTTGTTTTGCAATACCACACTACACTGTATTAGATACTGTGTACACCACCAGAAGTTTAGTAGAAACTGTACATACTGTATTAGATACTGTGTACACCTAGGGTTGCCACCTGTCCGGGATTCACCCAGACAGTTTGGGTCTGGAATCATGCATCCGGGTTTCAGACCGCCTGAAACCCGGACACATCATTCAGACTGGACTATGGCTTCCCAGCATGGTTGCTGGCTGCAGTTGTCTAACCCATGAGTGTCTGTTACACTCTTTCATGCTGCCCAAAGCCAGCAATAACAACCCCCCCCCCCCCCAAAAAAAAACACACACACAGACGGGAGAGGAGAGAGGGCTTGATCTGCACCTCTTCCTCTCACCCCTCCGCCTCTGTGTCTGCCCACACTCCAATCCCCAGGGATGTGCCTCAGAAAAGGAAAGTGGGGGCTGGAAATTTGAAGTCCAGCAGCCTCAGATACATCTGGATGAAAGGTGCTGACTGCCAAGGGTGAGTGAGCTCACCATCCATCCCTGTCTGTGACTGAAGTCTCCCGCCTTCTCTCTCCTGCCTGAGTGAGTACACTAAGGTAAATCAGGGTTCTCAGTGCACCCCTGGCTTACATCAGAGTTCCCCTTTACACCAGAAACCACAGTGTTCCCCCTTACATCAGAATTCTCTCCGTACATCAGATTTCTTAGTGTTCCCCTTAAATCAGGGTTCCCAGAGCATCCCTTATGTTAGAGTACCCAGAGTTCTCCCTTACATCAGAGTCTGCAGAGTCCTCCCTTACAGTAAAATGGAACTCTGCGAGTTCAGATGTAAAAGGAGAACTCTGTGGACTCTGATGTAAAGGGGGACTCTTGTTATTAACTTCATATGATTAGAAATGTTATTTAATAGAAAAATATATGTATAGTTTATGCTATAAAAAAAATTGTTGTGCGCCACTAAAGTGTTCAGGTTTGACTTGATGAAAAGGTGACAACCCTATGTACACCGCCTGCACTGTATTAGCAACTGTACAACGGCTGCACTGTATTTTAAACTGTGTACACAACTAGAAGTGGAATGCACAGTAGATATAGGCTGCACTTGATGCAGAGTGTGTATGTATGTGTATATATATATATATATATATATATATATATATATATATATATATATATATATATATATATACACACACACACAAACAGTATCTCACAAAAGTGAGTACACCCTTCACATTTTTGTAGATATTTTAATATATTTTATTATATCTTTTCATGTGACAACACTGAAGAAATTAGTGAGCGTACATCTTGTATAACAGTGTAAATTTGCTGTCCTCTCAAAATAACTTAACACACAGCCATTAATGTCTAAACCGCTGGCAACAAAAGTGAGTACACCCCTTAAGTGAAAATGTCTAAATTGGACCCAAAGTGTCTGAATTTTTTGTGGCCACCATTATTTTCCAGCACTGTCTTAACCCTCTTGGGCATGGAGTTCACTAGAGCTTCACAGGTTACCTCTGGAGTCCTCGAAGGAAAGTATTCCCCCACTGTGGGGTTTTTAGGCAGCTCTGGAGTCCTCTTCCACTCCTCCATGACGACATCATGGAGCTGGTGGATGTTGGAGACCTTGCGCTCCTCCATCTTCCATTTAAGGAGGCCCCACAGATGCTCAATAGGGTTTACGTCTGGAAACATACTTGGCCAGTCCATCACCTTTACCCTCAGCTTCTTTAGCAAGGCAGTGGTCATCTTGGAGGTTTGTTTGGGGTCGTTATCATGTTGGAATACTACCCTGTGGTCCAGTCTCCGAAGGGAGGGGATCATGCTTTGCTTCAGTATGTCACAGTACATGTTGGCCTTTATGGTTCCCTCAATGCACTCATGTAGCCCCAGACAAAGACACTCCCACCACCATGCTTGACTGTAGGCAAGACAGACTTGTCTTTGTACTTCTGACCTGGTTGCCGCTACACACGCTTGACACACCTGAACCAAATAAGTTTATCTTGGTCTCATCAGACCACAGGACATGATTCCAGTAATCCATGTCCTTAGTCTGCTTGTCTTCAGCAAACTGCAGGCTTTCTTGTGCATCATCTTTAGAAGAGGCTTTCTTCTGGGATGACAGCCATGCAAACCAATTTATTGCAGTGTGCGGCGTATGGTCTGAGCACTGGCAGGCTGACCCCCCACCCCTTCAACCTCTGCCGCAATGCTAGCAGCACTCATACGTCTATTTCCCAAAGACAAACTCTGGATATGACGCTGAGTACGTGCACTTAACTTCTTTGAGTCATAAGGCTGGAATGGGCCTGGATCCTCTTAGGCCTCATCAGCCAGGTGGACTGGCTCCGCATGTGGGTCGTACCCCACTCCTTCAGGGATTGCGTTACCATATGCTTAACTAGAGACTCCATATGTTGGCTTTCAGTCTCTTTTTCCCCGACCGCCAGGGCATAGCATGAGTCGCACAAGGATTTGCCCTCCGGGACTTGTGTCCCACATCCCCAACAGGCTCTGCGATCAGAGTGGCTGTCATGGCGGTGGGTGCGGTGCCTGGAGAATGAATGGGGACATCTCCTCTGTTGATGGGTCCTAGATGGAGAGTCACGTCTGGACCTCAATGAGGAAGGCTGACGTTGAAGCCTGGCAAGGTTCCAGTCGTCTCGAAACAGCGAACTGACTTGAAAGGGCTAACTAAAGAGAAGGGTAGGAAAGAGAGCATGATGTTAGGGCATATGTCCATCCACAGCGGAGCTGGCCCCCTTCCTCTCACCCCGACATACCTAGAGCGTGGGGGCTGGCCCCACGGAGGCGTCGACCTGTCCATGGAACCCTGGAGGATGAATAGGCGACAATCCTGCAGTTTGTAGGAACACCCCATGTCCTAGAAGAAAGCAGTAAGGTGGCAGCACAAAGGAATGTACTTCCCCTTTAAGAGCCATCTCTCCCCCGTTCCCCTCATGCACCATGATCCCAGGCTTGTGTTTAACTTGTCCTGGGTGCCTGGTACCTAGGGAAACTGCCGAAGTCTGCACGCAGATAATTCCAATGTGACGGGCTAGCAGGGATTTGAATTCCCCACTGTAGTGAATTCACTGCCGTGCCACGTGCACATGCACTGCAGTGACTCGCCGCAATGCACTTGCACACCCGCCGGGTCCCCAGTCGAGCTGCGCATGTGCAAACTAAGCCTCTCTTTCACCCGGGGTTTAGCGCATGCGCGGAATCTCGCTGCAGAAGAGTTCCAGGTGCCATAAAGATACCAGAATCAGGAAATTATGTGAGGGGAGGAGACAAACAACAAAGACAAAAACTGCTGCCATAGAGAAAGGAATTCCTGGGAGCTTCCAGAGTTTGCCAGCCGATCCCTACAAGACTTCTTAATCCTGGGCATATGCAGGCCGTCCCCACCACTGGACATATATGCCTGAAGCCACACACCCACCCGTGGCTGGGCCCTGGGCTATCTTTGACACCGCTAAAATCGTATGCCCAACACCAACCCACTCAGGGCTTTAATAATTTTAATCGTTTGGTCTTGGATGTCAGGAAAGGTTAATGCATCGGTGTAGGTCCAATGAGGAGGACAAAAAAAGAACGCAGTCTCTGGCTGTGAGCTCAAATCTATGGGAATGGGGTCCTATAGCATTGGAGAGGAGGCGAAATTAACCCCACACGTAGGCTGCCATGGAGTCTGTCAGGAAATGTGTTATTCAATGCTAGCTGTCACAATCTAATTCCCATTCTATGGTGTGTAACAACTGTAATGACTAGTCCCCAGGAAAGTTAAATCATTGCTGCTTTACAATGCCTGGCTATAAATTTGTTTAAATGTCACCCAGTCACCTATAATAAACCTAAAACCGACTAAATGTCATATTTAAAGCGGGCTATATATTTTTTCTTAAAAAATGAATGGATTCCTCCATCCATGCAAACAAAGTGGATGGAGGAATCCCCTCCTCTGGAACACTGTATTCTGACTGTGGCCCCTGCTGCTGTCAGAGTACACTTATTAGCAGTTGCATCCTACTGGCTGTAGCCGCTGATTGAGAAAAGTTTTCCAACTTGTCCATTTGGCAAAAGTTGATCTAATGATAGGCTTCTGTTGAGTAGGGAGGGCCTGCCACTGATTGAAGGTCAGACAGTCTTCTCTGAATCAGCCAGATTTCACACGGGCGGTCCATTCAGGTCCGCCTGTCAGTTTTTTTTGGCTGACCTGAATGGACACTTCATAGACCTCTATGGAGGGACGGATGTCAGCGGTGACATGTCCGCTGACATCCGACCTGCTCCGATCAGAAAAAGTGTGAGACGGAGGAAAAAGCTATTTTTCCATCCGTCTGCGGATCGGATCGGGTGAGGACGGACTCTGCGGTCCGTCGTCATCCGATCCCCCATAGGGGAGAGCGGCGCTCTGACAGGTCCGTCCCTGCACAGAGTGCAGAGACAGACCTCTCATCTTCTTGCACAGCGGGGGATCGACGGAGTGGTCCCCCGCTGTGCAGAGCGGGCTCCGTACATGGACATGTCCACGTGAAAGAGCCCTTAGGCTGACTTTAATTAAAAAATATAATCTTTTCATTCATGGAAAAAGAGTCTTGTCACTTTTTAACCCCTTCCTGCCCACACTCTGTTTATGTCCACCCCAGCACAATGCCCTGTGCAGGGTATATGTAACCAAACATCCCCACTTTAAGAGCCAGCAATCCAAAATTTCTGCAGCAGCTGGCTCTAAGTACTGGCTGTCACTGACAGCTACCCACCTTGAGGTTGAAATGGTATGTGCAGTGCTATCAGTATAGTTGTAAATGTAATTATCTGATATTAGAAAAATAAGGAATGATAAAAACATTGAGACGAAAGTGCACTGTTGCATTTCCGGAGCATGCAACAGGATCTAAGCATTTTGAGATTAAATAAAAAGACCCAACAAGTAGCAGTGAGATAAGGACCACTTTCAGGTGGTAGCTCTGCTAGTTCATGGTAATAAACTGAAAAAAAAAGAATATTTTGACTAGTCCCAGGTAGCCCAGTCATCTAAAATGCTCAGTTCCTAGTAATCAGTTATTGTTGAATCTTTAATAGAAATGATATAGTTCTAACTCAGCAATTGACTTCCCAGCAGTAATATTCATGTGTTGCTTTAAGTAACAAAATCTTTTGATCTGATTTATGTCACTAAATATAAAAAATGAAAGAATTGTTTTAATCATTTACAGTCCTAGAAATCACATAGCAATTTGTTTACATGCAGGTTTTCAAATTCTTCACTTCAAATGGAGGGAAAATGTAAATGCTGCAAGGAGATAGCGACTTTTCAGAATGTGATCGAGCTGACCTGCCCTGGTGAAAAAAACAAAAACATCACCGTCACATCTGTCAAGAGTTGCGCTTGCACTAGTGTGAAATGTATTCCTTAGATTCTGGATGAAAAAATACTATCTGACAGATGTTGATGTCAGGCTACTTAGTAACAGACTTATAATAAAGCTGCTTTGCCTAAGTCAAACCTTTTGTTTTGTGGTTGTATATGTCTGTTTTAGATTATTCAAACTTTGTACAATTTCTCGTGCTAACATGCTTCACATTCAGTTGGATAGATTTAAGTTTAAAAGTATGTGTTATGTTTGTTAAATCAAGACTATGCACAATTAATCAATTATGATGTCCTGTTTGCAATATTGGCATTGATATTTAGATGCACAAGGATATTTGCATAAATATTGAAACATTGTTATCAGATGGACCAATGTAAACAGCTAAAACATTTACATTAAAGCTGAACTGCAATAAAAAAGGCACAAAAGACAATAATTCTGTTTTGCATTCATTAATACACCATTGATTGTATGTTTTAAATATATGCAGTGTAAGTACCTGAATTTAATTTTGTGTAAGCCTCCTGCAATCTATGTGCAGCAGAGCCCTTAGAATAGTAGAAGAAGCAGCACAAGAAGCAAATCAGTTGTGCTGCTTTGCTCATGTGTTAACAATTACCAGGCTGAAAGGAGAAGAGTGACAGAGGGCTTGATTTATTAAACTGGAGAGTGCAAAATCTGGTGCAGCTCTGCATAGAAATCAATCAGCTTCCAGGCTTTTTTTTTTTTTCAAAGCTTAATTGAACAAGCTGGAGTTAGAAGCTGATTGGCTACCATGCACAGCTGCACCAGATTTTGCACTCTCCCATTTTAGTAAATCTACCCCAGAGAGATGATCTCTTCAGTCTACTGCTTCTCCTTTTGCTGTCCAGTCACAGTGTTACTTAACTGCAGCAAAGAAAACAAGGTTTCCCTTCCTGCCAGACAGGACTATGCTGTGTGGTAGAGCTGTGCAAATCTCAGGACTGGATAGACATCAATTAAAATCTTTTGACAGGCAAAACATCTCCTAAATATGTACACTATATTACCAAAAGTATTGGGACATCTGCCTTTACACACACATGAACGTTAATGGCATCGCAGTCTCAGTCCATAGGGTTTAATAATGAGTTGGCCCTGTGGCCCACCCTTTGCAGCTATAACAGCTTCAGATCTTTTGGGAAGGCTGTCCACAAGGTTTAGGAGCGTATCTATGTGGACGAGAAGGCCTGGCTCGCAGTCTCTGTTCTAATTCATCCCAAAGGTGTTCTATTGTGTTGAGGTCAGGTCTCTGTGCAGGCCAGTTAAGTTCCTCCACCTCAAATTTGCCCATCCATGTCTTTATGGACCTTGCTTTGTGCACTGATGCGCAGTTATGTTGAAACAGGAAGTGGACATCCCCAAACTGTTCCAACAAAGTTGGGAGCATGAAATTGTCCAAAATGTCTTGGTATGCTGACACCTTAAGAGTTCACTTCACTGGAACTAAGGGGCCAAGCCCAACCTCTGAAAAACAACGCCACTCCATAATCCCCCCCCTCCACCAAATGATTTGGACCAGTGCACAAAGCGCGGTCCATAAAGACATGGATGAGCGAGTTTGGGGTGGAGGAACTTGACTGGCCTGCACGGAGTCCTGACCTCAAACTGATAGAACATCTTTGGGATGAATTAGAACAGAGACTGTGAGCCAGGCATGCTCGTCCACAATGGTGCCTGACCTCACAAATGCGCTAGTGGAAGAATGGTCAAACATTCCCATAGGCACACTCCTAAACCTTGTGGACAGCCTTCCCAGAAGAGCTGAAGCTGTTATAGCTGCAAAGGGTGGGCCAACTCAATATTGAACCCTACACACTAATGCCGCGTACACACGGTCGGAATTCTCGTCGGAAAAAGCTCTGATGGTTTTCCCGTCGGAATTCCGACGGAATTTCGCTCAAACTGTCTTGCCTACACACGGTCACACCAAATTCCGACGGTCAATAACACCACGCCTTAAAAAACGTTCAACTGCACTATAAAAGGGAAGTTTAATGCTTCTGAGCATGCGTCAGAATTTTGCGTGTCTGAATTGCATACACACGATCGGAAAATCCGATAGAAAGGTTTTCCATCGGAAAAATTAAGAACAGGTTCTCAATCCAGAAAAAGACCGTTGGGCATACACATGGTCTGAAAATCCGATGAAAAGCTCCCATCGGACTGTTTCCATCGGAAATTCCGACCGTGTGTATGCGGCATAAGACTGGGATGCCATTAAAGTTCATGTGTGTGTAAAGGCAGACGCTCCAATACTTTTGGTAATATAGTGTATTTCATCCATGCATTTAGCTGTTCATCTTAGAGATCAGCTTTAAAGAAAATGTGTTTTGATTGCCTGCCACTCAGAATCTCAAAGTTTTGTGACAAGCCTCCTGCTCGTGAACATCAGTCATTGCCTCTGTGCCTGTAGTAGAACCCTGCATGTAGTGAAAGGAGAAATAAGTAGATGTGTCCACTGTAGAGTTATTAGCTTTCTTATGGCGCGTACACACATCCTTTCGATGGACTAGGTCCAATGGTCTTCCCGACTGACTTTTGGCGGAGTTCCGACAGACTTTACGAATGAACAGACTTGGCCACACACCATTACACCAAAGTCTGACGGATTCGAACGTGAGGGCTAGAATAAGGAAGTTCATAACCAGTAGCCAATAGCTGCCCTAGCGTCGGTTTTTGTCCATCTGACTAGCATACACACGAACGGATTCCTCTATAGGAACTGGGTGTGACGCTGTTCCAGACGAAAAATTTGAAACATGTCCCTTTTCTAAAGTCCTTCAGATTTTTGGACAGCAAAGGTCCGATGGAGCCCACACACGATCGAATTGTCTGACGGATTCGCTCCGTTGGACCTTTGCTGTCGAAAAGTCTGGTCATGTGTACATAAGGTGTACATGGCTGTCAACATTTTTTGAACAGAAATGGAATAAAGAGCCAAAAGCAATTCTCTATATGGTGGACAATTGTACAAGACAGCTACACAGCAGTTAAGAACTATTAAAAGAATGCTTTGTTTGGGGGGGATTAGCAGCAGTTATAGAGGCTCATTCATACCAATTGTTATATGATAATAGAAGTGCATGTGCATACGCATAGGTATACAAGTATATACTGGCTGTGTTATATTGGAAAGACACTAAAAGTGACAACAACTTTTTCCAAGATCTGAAGTTCAAATTGAGATACAGTATACTTCTGTTTCACAAAGTGGACAGTTTTATCCATCAATCTATCTCTTCGCTGACTTTTGTAACAACGTCCAATCTACCTTTTCTCCCTTTTGTTGGAAGCTGGACTTTTATTGATCTATTTTATATAGATTAGGTTTTATGGTGTGACGCCTCATTTTGATGATAAAATAAAAGAGCTATTTTTACATAAAAACACTTTTAAGTCCTTGATGTAGGACACCCTTTTCTGCATTTGTACAGTGAGGGAAAAAAGTATTTGATCCCTGCTGATTTTGTACTACTGTTTGCCCACTGACAAAAATATGATCATTCTATAATTTTAATGGTAGGTTTATTTTAACAGTGAGAGACAGAACAACAACAAAAATATCCAGAAAAATTCATTTCAAAAAATGTATAAATTGATTTGCATTTTAATGAGTGAAATACGTATTTGATCCCTTTGCAAAATATTTGGTATTTGGTGGCAAAACCCTTGTTGGCAATCACAGAGGTCAGGCATTTCTTGTAGTTAACCACCAGGTTTGCACACATCTCAGGAGGGATTTTGTCTCACTCCTCTTTGCAGATCATCAAAGTCATTAAGGTTTCGAGGCTGACGTTTGGTAACACGAGCCTTCAGCTCCCTGCACAGATTTTCTATGGGGTTAAGGTCTGGAGACTCGCTAGGCCACTCCAGGACCTTAATGTACTTCTTCTTGAGCCACTTCTTTGTTGCCTTAGCCGTTTGTTTTGGGTCATTGTCATGCTGGAATACCCATCCATGACCCCTTTTAATGCCCTGGCTGAGGGAAGTACGTTCTCACCCAAGATTTGACGGTATATGGTCCCATCCATCGTCCCTTTGATGCAGTGAAGTTGTTCTGTCCCCTTAGCAGAAAAACACCCCCAAAGCATAATGTTTCCATCTCCATGTTTGATGCTGTTCTTGGGGTCATAGGCAGCATTCCTCCTCCTCCAAACACGGCGAGTTGGGTTGATGCCAAAGAGCTCAATTTTGGTCTCATCTGACCACAACACTTTCACCTACTTCTCCTCTGAATCATTCAGATGTTTATTAGCAAACTTCAGATGGGCCTGTACATGTGCTTTCTTGAGCAGGGGGACCTTGTGGGCGCTGCAGGATTTCAGTCCTTCATGGTGTAGTGTGTAACCAATTGTTTTCTTAATGACTATGATTCCAGCTGTCTTGAGGTCATTAACAAGATTCTCCCATGTAGTTCTGGGCTGGGCTGATTTCTCACAGGAAGATTGACAGTTTTTTTGTGTTTCTTCCATTTGCAAATAATTGCACCAACTGTTGTCACCTTCTCACCAAGATTCTTGGCGATGGTCTTGTAGCACATTGCAGCTTGGTGTAGGTCTACAATCTTATCCCTGACATCCTTGTACAGCTCTTTGGTCTTGGCCATGGTGGAGAGATTGGAATCTGATTGATTGCTTCCAAGAACAGGTGTCTTTTACACAGGTAACAAGCTGAGATTAGGAGCACTCCCTTTAAGGCAGTGCTCCTAATCTCAGCTTGTTGCCTGTAGGGATGAGCTTCGAGTTCGAGTCGAACTCATGTTCGACTCAAACATTGCCTGTTCGCCTGTTTAGCGAACAGCGAACAATTTGGGGTGTTCGCGGCAAATTCGAAAAGCCGCGAGCACCCTGTAAAAGTCTATGGGAGAAATCTTAAGTGCTAATTTTAAAAGCCTATATGCAAGTTATTGTCATTTTTTTTTAAACTGCCAGTTTTTCAGGAGCTGTCACGTACCTGGTGGTGCGAGCCCGGGAGCAGTGATTTCAATAATGCTTAAAGTGAAACAATAAGTGTAATATTCCTTTAAATTTCGTACCTGGGGGTGTCTATAGTATGCCTGTGAAGGGGCGCATGTTTCCCGTGCTTAGAACTGTCCCTGCACAAAGTGTCAATTTTTGCAGGAAAAAAAGCTATTTAAAATCACTCTAATGAATTGCCGGCTCCCATAACACAGAGAACAGTCATTCATTGAAAGTCTTGATTTCCCCCAAATTCAATTACCAGGCCCTTCAGGTCTGCTATGGATATTGAGGGGAACCCCGCTTCAAATTAAAAAAATAAATTAAGTAGGGGTCCCCCTAAATATCCATACCAGACCCTTCAGGTCTGGGATGGATTTTAAGGGGAACCCCGGCCAAAAAAAAAAAAAAAATGGCGTGGGGTCCCCTGCCCCCCTCTGACATCATGGGGAGAGCCATAGGGAAGTCCCCCTGGCATCCCCGTGAGTCAGAGTGGGGCGGGGTCACCCGTTATAAAAGAGCTGTCAGACGCAGCAAAGCCTTACACAGCGGGAGCCTCCCATTGCGCGGAGCGGCCCAAGAAGACACGCCGACGCCGTGGAAGAAGATGCCGGACGAGAAGACCAGAGCAAGAAGAAGCAGTTCGGAGGAAGAAGAAGTTGGAAGAAGAAGATGGTAGAAGATGGAAGAAGAAGAAGAAGAAACCGAAGGATGAAGAAAGGAAGAAGGAAGACCAGAAGAAAGAAGATTTTAATAAAGGAATTGTCAAAGACCTTCTCCTGTAATTTTTTAAATTTTTGTCACTTTTTTGGTGAAATGGTAGGGGTACTTTTGTACCCCCTTACCATTTCACACAGGGGGGGGGGGGATCTGGGGGTCCCCTTGTTAAAGGGGGCTTCCAGATTCCGATAAGCCCCCGCCCGCAGACCCCCACAACCAATGGCCAGGGTTGTGGGGATGAGGCCCTTGTCCTCATCAACATGGGGACAAGGTGCTTTGGGGTCACAGACCCCCAAACACCCTCCCAATGTTGAGGGCATGTGGCCTGGTACGGTTCAGGAGGGAGGGGGGGCGCTCTCGTCCCCCCCTCTTTTTCTGCGGCCTGCCAGGTTGCGTGCTCGGATAAGGGTCTGGTATGGATTTTGAGGGGGACCCCACGCCATTTTTTTTTTGGCCGGTGTTCCCCTTAAAATCCATCCCAGACCTGAAGGGTCTGGTATGGATATTTAGGGGGACCCCTACGTTATTTTTTTTTTTATTTGAAGCGGGGTTCCCCTTAATATCCATAGCAGACCTGAAGGGCCTGGTAATTGAATTTTGGGGAAACCCCACGCTTTTTTTTTATCAATGACTTTTTTTTTATCAATGACTTTCAATGAATGACTGTTCTCTGTGTTACGGGAGCCGGCAATTCATTAGCCGCGAGTGTTTTTAAATAGCTTTTTTTCCTGCAAAAATGACACTTTGTGCAGGGACAGTTCTAAGCGCGGGAAACATGCGCCCCTTCACAGGCATACTATAGACACCCCCCAGGTATGAAATTTAAAGGAATATTACACTTTTATTGTTTCACATTAAGCATTATTAAAATCACTGATCCTAAAAAAATGGCAGTTTTAAAAAAAATGTTTGCATTGATACATGTCCCCTGGGGCAGGACCCAGGTCCCCAAACACTTTTTATGACAATAACATGCATATTAGCCTTTAAAATTAGCACTTTTGATTTTGAACGTTCGAGTCCCATGGACTTTAACAGCTTCCCGACCGGCGCACGACGATATACGTCGGCAGAATGGCACGGACAGGCATAAGGGCCTATATATACGTCCCCTTTAAGATGCCGCCATGCCATCGCGCTCACGCCGGTCGGGACCCCCGTGAGGCCGGTCACAGGTCCCGCGGACTCGATCGCCGCGGGGACACCCGCGATCATCTCACGGGAAGGCTGAACGGGGAGATGCGGAAATAAACAGCATCTCCCCGTTCTGCCTAGCAACTAGTGACGCCGATCTCTGCTCCCTGTGATTGGAGCAGAGATCAGCATTCACTAGCTGACAGCCACGCCCCCCACAGTAAGAAACACACCCCTAGGCATACTTAACCCCTACACTGCCACCTAGTGGTTAACCCCTTCACTGCCAGTGTCATTTATACAGGAATCAATGCATTTAAATAGCATTGATTGCTGTATAAATGACAATGGTCCCAAAAATGTGTCAAAAATGTCCGATGTGTCCGCCATAATGTCGCAGTCACAATAAAAATCACTGATATATATTAATAAAAATTATTAATAAAAATGCTATAAAACTATCCCCTATCTTGTAAACGCTATAACTTCTGCGCAAACCAATCAATAATCGCTTATTCTGATTTTTTTTTACCAAAAATATGTAGAAGAATACATATCGGCCTAAACTGAGGAAAAAAAAGTTTTTTTCTATATATTTGGGGGATATTTATTATAGCAAAAAATAAAAAAGAATGCGTTTTTTTTCAAAATGCCGCTCTTTTTTGTTTATAGCGCAAAAAATAAAAACCGCAGGGGCGATCAAATACCACCAAAGAAAGCTCTATTTGTGGGAAAAAAGGACGTCAATTTTGTTTGGGAGCCACGTCGCACGACCGCGCAATTGTCAGTTAAAGCGTCGCAGTGCCGAATCGCAAAAAGGGGCCTGGTCCTTTGGCTGCTAATTGGTCGGTCTGAAAGTGGTTAAAAGGGTTCTAAAGTTCGCATGAGCTTAAGGTCTGTTCGCAGGTTCTCGTGCGAACTGAACAGGGGGGTGTTCGGCTCATCCCTAGTTACCTGTATAGAAGACACCTGGGAGCCAAAAATCTTGCTGATTGGTAGGGGATCAAATACTTATTTCACTTAATAAAGAGAAAATCTATTTATAACTTTTTTGAAATACGTTTTTCTGGATATTTTTATTGTTATTTTTGTTCTATAGTTACATAGTTGCATAGTAGGCGAGGTTGAAAAAAAGACACAAGTCCATCAAGTCCAACCTATGTGTGTGATTTTATGTCAGTATTACATTGTATAACCCTGTATGTGGTGGTCGTTCAGGTGCTTATCTAATATTTTTTTGAAATTATCGATGCTCCCCGCTGAAACCACTGCCTGTGGAAGAGAATTCCACATCCTAACCGCTCTTACAGTAAAGAACCCTCTACGCAGTTTAAGGTTAAACCGCTTTTCTTCGAATTTTAGTGAATGGCCGCGTATCTCATTAATTTCTCTTTTGCAGGAAAAGTTTTATCCCTATTGTGGGGTCACCAGTACGGTATTTGTACATTGAAATCATATCCCCTCTCAAGCATCTCCTCTCCAGAGAGAACAAGTTCAGTGCTCGTAACCTTTCCTCATAACTAAGGTCCTCATGTCCCTTTATTAGTTTTGTTGCCCTTTCTGGACTCTCTCTAGTTCCAGCACATCTTTCCTGAGGACTAGTTGTCCACCCCATTATTTTTTTCAAATCTTCTTGGAAGGTTCCCACATCCTGCGGAGAAGTTATTTGCCCTGCTTAGCTTAGTATTTTCTGCAAATACAGAGATTGAGCTGTTTATCCCATCCTACAGGTGGTTTATTCATAAATTAAATAGGATTGGTCCCAGAACAGAACCCTGGGGGACCCCAATTTGCATTTCGGACCATTCCGAGTATTCCCCATTTATCGCTACCCTCTGAACTCGCCCTTGTAGCCACTTTTCAATCCATGTAATCACCCTATGGTCCATGCCAACGGACCTTACTTTGTACAGTAAACGTTTATGGGGAACTGTATCAAATGCTTTTGCAAAATCCAGATACACCACACCTATGGGCCTTCCTCTATATAGATGGCAGCTCACCTCCTCATAGAAGGTTAATAGATTGGTTTGGCAAGAATGATTCTTCATGAATCTATGCTGATTACTGCTAATGATACCGTTGTCATTACTAAAATCTTGTATATAGTCCCTTATCATCCCCTCCAAGAGCTTGCATACAATTGATGTTAGGCTAACTGGTCTGTTTTTCCCAGGGATGTATCTTGGCCCTTTTTTAAATATTGGTGCTACATTGGCTTTTCTCCAATCAGCTGGTACCATTCTAGTCAGTAGACTGTTCGTAAAAATTCGGAACAATGGTCTGGCAATTACTTGACTGAGTTCCCTAAAGACCCTTGGGTGCAAGCCATCTGGCCCCGGTGATTTATTAATGTTAAGTTTTTCAAGTCTATTTCTAATTGTGTCCTCTGTTAGCCATGAGGGCGCTTCCTGTGATGTGTCATGAGGATAAACATTACAGTTTTGGTTACTGAAGCCCCCCCCCCCCCCATTTCCCTGAGGAGAAGAATAAAATCAATACCTTTGCCATCTCTCCATCCTTACTAACCCGATTCCCTTCATAATTCTTTATGGGACCAATATGATCTGACCTCCCTTTCTATTTATTTACTTTATACATTTCTTGGGATTTTTTTTTTTTACTCTCCTCCGCTATGTGCCTTTCGTGTTCTATCTTAGCCGCCCTGATTGCACCCTTACATTTCTTGTTGCATTCTTTGTAAAGTTGGAATGCTTTGTTTTATTGAAGGCCTTCTCCTTCGCTTTTATATGCATTTTTACGTTGGAGTTAAGCTACCCAGGACTTTTATTATCTCTTTTAAATTTTTATCCCATTGGGATGCACTGGCTAATACCCTTTTTTAATATGCTCCTAAAGCATACCTATTTTTCCTCTGTGTTCTATGTTCCTAAGATTTCCTCCCAATTATTATCTTCTAGCAAGGATCATAGATTAGGGAAGTTGGCTCTTTTTAAATTCAGTGTCTTTGTATTCCCCTTATGTTTCCTATTTGTTTCCTAAACTGTTTCCTAAATTGCCCAGTATTTCCACATCCGTGATCAGGTCTGTATTGTTGGTAAACAGTAGGTTTAGTAACGCTTTGTTTCTAGCTGGTGCATTTACCTATTGACCCATGAAATTGTCCAGCAAGACATTTAGGAACTGTCGAGCCTTAGAGGAATGCACGATTCCTTCCACCCAGTCTATGTCTGGATAATCTTGCCGTTAATCAATTGTGATAGGAGGTCCGCCTTCGCCTCCTCCCTCTGGTTAGGGGCCTATAGCATACTCTCAGTACTACTTTGCCCTTAGTTTCCTCCCTTTCGAGCTCTACCCATAAGGATTCCACCTCCTCCCTTGCTCCCTTAGTGATGTCATCTCTCACATTCACCTGTATATCATTATTGATATACAGGCATTCTCCTTCCCCTTTTTTAACCTCTCTATCCCTGCGATATAAGAAATACCCTTGAATGGTTGCCAGACAATCATGGGAGCTGTCGAACCAAGTTTTTGTAATTCCTACAAAATCGAAATCCTCCTTGTACAACAGTAGCTCTAGTTCTCCCATCTTGTCCGCCAGACTCCTGGCATTGGTGAACATGCCACGTAGTTTAGACCGGTCTCATTGGGTGCTCTGGGGTTGCAAATAGGACTTGTTACTATAGTTCGGGTTTAGGTGCTTTAGTCAACCTACCACTAATGCCCCCAACACTACCTTCTGGAATATGTTCCTCGTTATCTCTACCTCTGGACCCTCCCCCCTTCTCCAAGTTTAAAAGCCCCTCTAACTTTTCAGCCATCTTCACTCCCAGCAGATCTGTACCTTCCCCATTTAGGTGCAGTCCATCCCTTCTATAGAGCTGGTAACCGACTGAGAAGTCGCTTCAGTTCTCCAGGAACCCAAACCCCTCCTTGCTACACCAGCACCTCAGCCACTTGTTTACTTCCCTAATTTCCCTCTGCCTTTCTGGTGTGGCTCGAGGTACCAGTAGTATTTCTGAGAATACTACCGTGGAGGACCTTTTCCTCAATTTAGCACCTAAAAAAAAAATTTTTTAGGACACTCCATCTTCCTCTGACTTTTACATTGGTGCCAACGTGCACCCTGACAGCCAGGTCTTCCCCAGCCCCTCCCAGTAATCTGTTAACCAGATCTGTCATGTGCCGAACCCAAGCACCCGGTAAACAACATACATTTTGGTGCTTCAGGTCTTTGTGACAGATTGCCCTCTCTGTCCTAAAAATTGAGTTCCCTACTAGGGTTGAGCGAACCCGAACTGTAAAGTTCAGGTCCATACCGGACTTTTGGGTGTCCGGGTCCCGGACCCGAACCCAAACTATTGGCTGTATGTTCGGGTTCGGGTCCGGTGTTCGGCGATGTATTGGCGCCTTTTACACGCTGCAGGGCAGTCAATCGACGCTAGTTTCACTAGTGTGCCGTTAGAAGCCATCACAGCCATGACTACTAATGGCATGGCTGTGATTGGGCAGTGCAGCATGTGACCTAGCCTCTATATATAGTACAGACACACAGCACACAGTGTCACTCTGCTATAGACAGGTTCCTGTGCTGCTAAGAGAGGATTTTAGGAGTTAGTCTGATAAAGTCAGTCAGTCAGTCAGTCTACATTCCTTAAATTTTCTTCAAATTAGTTATATCAGTGAGCGATCTACATAGCTAGAGTAGACTAGAGAGTGTCTTTATTAAGGAAAAGAAGGAGGCAGAGAGAATTATTCAAGAGATTCCTAAATCAATTGTACCCTGGCTGGGGTGCAGTGCACAGTCTTTTAACAGTGCCATGAGGCCAGTGCCAGACAAAATATAAGTTTTACCTGCAAGCTCAGTGCAGCATCACTGCACTGCATATTTTAGTAAGAGATACACCATACTCTGTGTGTATTCTGCAATTGGAAAAAACATTGCAAAAAAATGTAATTTTGCTGTAGTTTTCTTTTTTTTTTCCAATAGCATTTTCTGCATGTTCATACACGCTTTAGACACTATGTGTATTCTGTTATTGACAAAAAATAAAATATTTCTGTGCTTTGTGCAGGAGTGTGACATACAATTGATCGATATTTCTTCTATTGTATTGTCCCAAAAAAAAAATTGTAGTGACATTTTTTTTCCCAATAGCATTTTCTGCATGTTCATACACGCTTTAGACACTGTATGTGTATTCTGCTATTGACAAAAAATAAAATATTTCTGTGCTTTGTGCAGGAGTGTGACATACAATCGATCGATATTTCTTCTATTGTATTGTCCCAAAAAAAAAATTGTAGTGACATTTTTTTTCCCAATAGCATTTTCTGCATGTTCATACACGCTTTAGACACTGTATGTGTATTCTGCTATTGACAAAAAATAAAATATTTCAGTGCTTTGTGCAGGAGTGTGACATACCATCGATCGATATTTCTTCTATTGTATTGTCCCAAAAAAAAACTGTAGTGACATTTTTTTTCCCAATAGCATTTTCTGCATGTTCATACACGCTTTAGACACTGTACGTGTATTCTGCTATTGACAAAAAATAAAATATTTCAGTGCTTTGTGCAGGAGTGTGACATACACGCACACGCCTACATGTACTGAATGACGGGTCTGCCCCCTTCATCTTCTGGGTCTCCAAATTGGACACATGGCCTGAGCTTGCCCTTTACACCTTGGAGGTGCTGGCCTGCCCTGCAGCCAGTGTATTATCTGTACGTGTATTTAGCACGGCAGGGGGCGTTATCACAGACAAGCGCAGCCGCCTGTCCAGAGCCAATGTGGACAAACTCACGTTCATTAAAATGAACCAGGCATGGATCCCACAGGACTTGTCCGTACCTTGTGCAGAATAGACACGTATACCGGTGTTCTGACAAAAACTGTCTGGCCATCGACTAGTGTCCGGCCACTTACTGTGCAGGCGCAGTGCTTGCGCAGTACGGAGGACAAGGAGATTCACAAAATCTCCAAAGATGAACGTCGCCTGGGAAGTGAGTGCAGGTTCAAGCCCCACCATCCAAGTGGACATACGGTAGCACATAGTAACAGGGCCCCTCACGGGCTCGCTTGGCTAGGCTTCAACCTCGGATGATGTGGCTTGAACCTGGAGTCACCGCGCATCGTCTTCGGAGAGTTTCAAAATCCCCTTGTCCTACATACTGAGCAAGCGCAGTACAAGGCGGACACTATGCGACGGGGGACAGAATTCGACACATCATTCACCACTAGCCTTACCCAGCCATTGTTGTATTTTTGAACCAGTGTTGGCTACCTCGTCTTCCTCCACCGCCACTTCCACCTAAACCGCCACATCCACCGCCACCTCAACCTCCTACTCCATATGGACCTCGTCCTCCTAGGTCAAGATTATAATTTTTTTCATTTTTTTAATTTAAAGTATTTTATTTTAAGTATTTTATTTTCCCACTATCTTATCCATTAAATTGAATAATTTTTTCCAGAAAGTGCATATTCTGGGGTATTCCCACCATATGTGCGGCATCGTTCTGTTGAGTTTCTGAGGTTCTTAATGACTTCCTGTACCTCTTCTGCTGAGAAGGGGACCTCCAGCATTTTATTTTTATTTTTTATTTTTTTTTTGTTATTTTAAGTTATTTCCCTATCCACATTTGTTTGCAGAGCACTTGTCATGCTCTTAACAACATTTTGTTGCCATTTGCAGCCCTCTAGCCCTTTCCATGACTTCTTTACAGCCATTTTAGTCTTCAAAAGTTCGGGTCCCCATTGACTTCAATGGGGTTCGGAGTTCAGGGTCAAGTTCGGGTCAAGTTCGGTCCCGAACCCAGACTTTTCTCCGGAGTTTGGCCGAACCCGCCGAACCCGAACATCCAGGTGTCCGCTCAACTCTATTCCCTACCACCAGAATCTGTCTTTTCTTTCCCTTGGCTTTACTCCCTTCCTCACAAGAGAAGTTATTGCCCTTGCAGCTAGGGGAGTCTCTCAGCTCCAGCAGTGCTGGTCCTTGACTGATTTCACCAATGTCACTCAACAGGGAGTACTTATCGGGATTGTCCAGCCTAGGACAGGCCTCCCTGACTCTTTCCCCTCTATCCTTCCTGGCTGTCTCCCATCTACATTGCTTTGGTGCCTGCCCCTTTTTATCTCCACCCGCCTTTGTGCTGGCCCCTGCCACCTACCTGGTATGATCCCAACTCGCCTTTAGTATGGAGGGACTTCTCAGTGTTGACAGTTGCTTCCCTAGTTTCAGAACCTGGGCTTCCAGGGAAACAATGTGCCTACATTTTGCACAGCGGTATTCGCCCTCGATTAGATGATCAAGGAACGCATACATACCGCAAGATGTACACCGAGTCGAATCTCCACACCCGCCGGACATCATACCAACTAATTTAATGGGGGTTGGGGGATTTACTCTGTCCAAATTAACTAACAACTAGCTTCCTGACACTAATACTCAACAATACACTAATACTCAACAATACACAGGTTCCCAACCAGACAATGCACATGTACTCGCAATACACATTGCACTCACAGCACACATGCACTAACAGTCCACTTGCACTCACAGTCCATGTGCAATCACAGCACTCGTGTACTCACAGTCCACATGCACTCTCAATACACAGGTACTCAGGCACTCACCATACCCAGGTACTCACAATACACACAACACTCAGGTACTAACAATACACACACACTACTCACATACTCACAATACACAGGTACTCACAATATACACACAATACTCAGGTACTCTCAATACACTATACACAGGTACTCACAATACTCCCAAAACTCAGGTACTCACAATATACAGGTACTGAATGAATGATTTGTATAGCGCTACCTATGCAAACTGAATCACCTCAGGGCGCTTTATGCCACTGGTGTCCATCTGTGGTATAGTGCGGTCCTTGCCCTGTGGGCTCCCGACATGCTTACAAACACATACAACATACACATATTTGGCCAATTTTTATTGACAGGATCTAATTAACCTACTTTGGAGTGTGGGAGGAAACCGGAGTACCCGGAGGAAACCCACGCAGGCACAGGGAGAACATGCAAACTCCAGGCAGAAGGTGGCATGGTTGGGATTTTAACCAGCGACCCTATTGCTGCTAGGTGAAAGTGCTATCCACTACACCACTGTGCTGCCCTCACAATACCCCCAATACGCAGGTACTCACAATACTTAGGTAATCACAATACTCAGGTGCTCTCAATACTCAGGAACTCCCAATACTCAGGTACTCACAAAACACAAATACTCACAATACTTAGGTACTCACAATACTCCCAATACTCAGGTACTCACAATACACAGGTACTCACAAAACTCCCAATACTCAGGTACTCACATACACTGTCAGTCAGGTTTTTTAGTTTGTGTCTCTATGTCACTCTGCACAGCCTCCCCTTGAAATCTGACACTATCAGTCAGTAACCTTCAGTCCTGCTTCTCTAATCAGTCTCACACACTTTCTCCTGCGGTCTGCAATTCTCTTACCTGCCGCCTCTCTCTGTCAGCCTTCCACCTCCTGGTCCCGCTGGATGTCCTCCCTCCTCCTCTGTCCGCATCTGGGGGGTGATCCTGTCCCTAGTCCTCCCGTCCACCACTACGATGTCCCGCTCTGCCGCTGCTGTAGGTCCCCGGGTCACCCACTGCTGCTCGTGGTAGTGGGGGGGGTCTGGTCCCGGTTGGGGATCCGGTCTGGTCGGGGGGGTCCGGTCCGGTCTGCCTTGCTGCCGCTCTCGGGGGTAGGGGGGTCAGGTCCTCTGCTTTAATCCTTACCACCCCCCTCCCCATACTTTTAAAAATTTAAGTTTTCCCTATCAATACACATTAAATAAAAGAACATTTGAAAATTGAACCTTATGACACAAGATACTTTCAAGCACCTACTTCCTTACATTTGAATCAAGACTCAGATCCTACAAGTTTATACAAACAAATTGTTTGTGACATTACCAAACAGTTACTTATAAAGGGCAAAATTGTCACAAATTCAATTCTCCCATGGGTATATCATAAATTTTATTTATTTTTTTAAATCTTTATTTATAGAATTTTCCATAACATACATTTCTAAACATAAAACAAAACCACAAATAATCTACCCCCCCTGCCCCCACCATCCCCCCCCCGCCGTCCCTGCCCTGCATATGATCATTACACGTTTCATAACTGCCTAGCGTAACTGATATTTCCTAGAACAAGGGTCTCATTTCACAGTTGGATCACCTGGAGGGGCCTCTCTCGCCTTCCTATTATCTTGTTATTTCTTCCATGAATCTCCATGACTCTCTAAAAATGTCCCAGCCATCCCACTTTCCCGCTCCTTTCCCGACTTTTTCAGTTTTTTCCCCATAGAGCTCAGGTCCTTCGATTTTTTGCTGCATATTTACTCTGCAAATCCATTCCCCTATCCGCGGACTCTCAGGATCAAGCCATTTCTTAGGAATTACATTTTTGGCCTCATTCAGGAGGATAGGGATTAGTGACGACTTATACTGCCTCACGGGAACCTCCGTCCGGTGGAACAGAACCGTCCAGGGATCCTCAGGGATGGTCGTCCCTGTGATTATCTTAATTAAATCAAGAATTTGTTGCCAATATATCCGAATCTTAGGGCACCCCCACCAGATATGGGCCATCGTACCAATGGCACCACATCCTCTCCAACACCCCGGGGACTTATCTTTTTGGAATCTACTTAGTTTGAGCGGGGTCATATACCATCCTGAAAGGCATTTATAATTTACTTCTATTGTATTAATATTCAGCGCTGAACCGTGCATTAAATTAAAAATGTTATCAATTCTAACTTCACTACAAAAAAACCCAAGTTCCTCTTCCCATCTTTTGACGCATGGAGGAACCCCCACGTTTTCTTTGTGAATCATCATTTTGTAGATTCGAGAGATATTGTTTCTAGTTGAGGGACGTAAGCAGATTCTCTCTAATGCAGTATAGTCCTCCCCAAAACGAATTGGTTGTGGAAGACTCTCCACGAAGTGTTTCAGTTGAGAGTATCTCCATGCGTCAATCGACATTAAATCTAAATTATTCCTTAACTCGTGGTATGTGACTATTTTTCCATGTTTTATAATATCTCTTAACTGTGCCTCCCCATTTTTAATCCAATTACCCCATAATTCGCTCCTCCCTGGAACAAAATAAGTGTTATTTTTTAAATACATCAAAGGGGAATTATATTCCCATTTATTTTTCCTATATATCTTATCCCACTCTCTTAGTGTGACCAGTGTAATTTCATATGTCCTTCCCCCCACTATCCTGTGACTTGGTGGGATCCAAATAATGTGTCCTAAGTGAATCTTACTTAGTGAATTTTCTATGTTTAACCATCTCTTATTACTACCTATCTTTATCCATTCCATTACCCTTGAAAGTGCTACTGCGCTGAAGTATTTCTCGAAGTCTGGGCAAGCTAGTCCCCCCTGCTTTTTTTCCCTGGATAAAGTCGCCGCGGCTACGCTGGGTTTCTTATTGGCCCATATAAATTTAGAAATAATCCTTTTTTTGTTTCAATAGTTTTTATTAAATTTTCATATGAAATACAGAGGTACCATAACAGGGTACAATACGTAAAAGAATATGAGAATACATTTGAACATGAGGGTTGCATGCCTATATGTAGCTGCTAGTTTGCTGACGTTCCAAGGAAAGAAGAAACATATATGCTAAAAGTCATGACAAGCAGTGTGCATTAATGTAATCGCATGTGGTTTGAGCAAGTTGTCTTTGAGGCCTACCGCAGAGAAGGTGAGTCCCCCCTCAAGTACCCCAAGTGGGATCAAACTGTACTATAGGAGGGGAGACCCAGTGTTCGTCTACCGCAAGCATCAGGTGTGGTGCAAGTATATTCTCTCTTACTGAGGCATGTATAAGAAAGGCAAATAAAGGGTAGACAAAAAAAGAAAGAAAAAGAAAAAAAAAAAAATAGAGAGAGAAAAAGAACTTAAATAAAAAGAGGATAAGGAAAACGGACTAGTGCACAGTATCTCATTACATAAGAGACTAAGTCAGTAATATTGAGAACCATTCTTGGATATCCAATCAGTCCACGGTTTCCAAAGAGCTTGTGAGTCCTGGAATTTACCCAGGGAAGAGGCAAACATAGTTTCATATATAGCATGCGTGTTTGTAGTCATTATTATTTCTTTCAGTAGGGGTGGATCAGGGGTCCTCCAATGTCTGGCTATCACCAATCTGGTACTGAGTAGGACGTGAGAAACTATGTTCCTAGTAGTTTTAGGTAATGCTTCAATGCCTAAGGATAGAACAGCTAAGCCTGGGGTTTTAGGAATAGGGCATTGTAATATGAGTCTGAGTAGTTTAAAAATCTCATCCCATAGATGGAGGAGCTTGGGGCAGTCCCAGAAAGTGTGGAGAAGGGTGCCTAAACAGTTACAATTCCTCCAGCATAGTGGTGAGGCTTGAGGTCTGATATGTTATGGATTCCCTGGTCGTTCCAGTGTGTTATGTGTAGGTCAGGGATAATCCCTGTGTCAGGGTCCTGGCCGCCCGGTGCGGCCCAGATTGCCTCCACGTAGGCAAACGGTTACCCCCATGCCCTCCAGGCATCAGCGCGGGCGTTGGCGCGCGCCGCGGGCGCGTGCACGCGCGCGACCGGCCCGCGGGCGCGCTCCCGTGCGCTAATAGCGGGGGCGCGCGCCCGTGCGCGTGCACGTGCGCGTTTAGCGCTGTTTGGCGCCAGTGCGCCTATTTAAGGATCAGGGCTGCGGCCCTGCGGTGCTGTTCGTCTGCAGCTCTGACCTGAATCTCTTGTTTGAACCTGCCCGAACCTATCTGTGATCCTTGGAACCCGACCCGGCCTGTCTGACCCCGCTGACCTCTCTACTCCTTGACCCCGGCTTGCCTGACTCTGCTAAAGGACTTACCACCTGTTGCCGAACCTCTGCCTGTCACTTGACCATCCGTCTGCCTGCCGTCTATGCCTATCTGCCTTCCCTGTGACCCGGCCTGTCTGACTACCTCTGCCGTCCGAGTGTGCCTCTCTCCCGCACAGGATCTGCCTCCGCTGCTGCTGCTCCAGAGACTACCTCTCTCTTCGGTCATCCGACCCCGAGCCTGCTGTGCCATCACCTGCAGTTCCTGCCACCTAAAGACCAGCACCAGCATCCTGCTTCATCCTGCACCAGCTGACTCACCGGACGGACACTCCTACTCCGCTGTGCTCACGGGTCCCCTGTTCCCATTCCAGTGGACCCTGAACCAGAGTCGTAAGAGAGGTCCCCTTCCGTCAAGCCAGGCTCGCCACCAGGTACCTTACAGTACGAACAGCCCAGATGACCGAGCCTGCGGAAGGAACCTCGTCCATGCAGGACTTTTGCTCCCACCTTGCAGCCCTCACCCAAGCAGTGAAGTCTCTACAAGAAGGCTATACCAGGCTAGAGGGACAGGTACAGCAGCTCTCCGGTCCTATGGCCGCTGCACCTCCTGCACCACCGGTTCAACCCACGGTTCAGCCTGCAGTAGTGATGCTTCCTCCAGAGCCAAGGGTACCCGTTCCGGAAAGATTCTCAGGAGATCGGTCCAAGTTCCCTGCCTTCCGAGATGCCTGTCAGCTTTATTTTGCACTTCAGCCCAGGACTTTTTCATTGGAAGCCACCAAGGTGGGGTTCGTAGTATCTCTCCTGCAAGGAGAACCTCAATCCTGGGCCCACCGTCTTCTGAGAGTTGACAGCCCACAGATCCAGGATCTTGCTACCTTCTTCCAGGCAATGGAACAACTCTATGACGACCCCCAAAGAACCACTACAGCCGAGACCGCCTTATCTACGCTCCAACAAGGCCGTAGAATGGCCGAGGACTACATCTCCGATTTCAGGCGCTGGAGCGCGGACACTCGGTGGAACGATGCAGCCCTTAGGCATCAATTCCGCACAGGCCTATCTGAGAGTCTGAAGGATGAACTGGCTCGAGTGGGGGTTCCCGAGTCTCTGGAAGACCTGATTACCTTGACCATCCAACTGGATCGCCGGCTCCGGGAACGCCGAGCCGAACGTTCCTCTCAACCGACCCGCCCGGCCTGGATGGTGGCAAGGGCACCAACTCCAGCTACCCGCTATTTCCCTGCACCTGCTTCAGTTCCAGCCAGCCCTGCCTTCGACGGCCCTGAACCAATGCAGATCGGACTTATGCGCTCCGCCCTGACTCCTGAGGAGCGTGCCAGGCGCCGGCAGCTGAACCTTTGCCTCTATTGTGGTGGCCCTGGACATTACGTAAACAACTGCCCAGTCAAGATCCGTAAGTGTCTTTCTTCTGTCTCTTCTAAACCTGCACCTTGTCCCAGCAACACCACTCACCTGGCTCTTCCCCTCTCGTTGCAGCTTCAAGGAAAGACAATCCACACCAACGCTATCCTTGACTCCGGAGCATGCAGTTGTTTTATCGATGCCACCTTTGCCAACTTACACGGCCTACCCCTCCGAGAGAAGACCCAGGGACTTTCTGTTTTCTTGGCCGATGGGTCACGCATTAAATCAGGTCAAGTGACCCAAGAGACCTTGCCCCTGCCTGCCACCATCTTGTCCCAGCACCAAGAACTATTGATACTGGATGTAATTTCCTCTCCGCTCTTCCCGGTGATTTTGGGCATGCCATGGTTCCAAGCCCACAACCCTTGCATTAACTGGTCAACAGGACAAGTAAAATTCCAGTCCCCTTATTGCCGTCAGCACTGCCTATCTGAGCCCGCTGGGGCACCCTCTGCTCTGTGTTGCCTGAACTCCGATCAGGACTTGTGCCGGGCCGTGCCCAAAACTTACCACGACTTTCTCGACGTGTTCAGTAAACGAGGGGCAGACTCCCTGCCGCCCCATCGTCCATATGACTGTCCTATCGAGATCCTTCCAGGCGCCGAAATCCCATTCGGTCGCATCTTCCCTTTATCCGAAAAGGAGCAGGAGGCCCTGAAGACTTACATCGCGGAGAACCTCGAAAAAGGGTTTATCCGTCACTCCACTTCCCCAGCAGGCGCAGGGATATTCTTTGTTACCAAGAAGGACCAAACACTCAGGCCTTGTGTGGACTATCGTGAATTAAATAAGGTGACAGTCAAGAACCGATACCCCCTGCCGTTGATACCGGAACTCTTTCAGAAACTACGAACGGCAACTATCTTCTCCAAGCTGGATCTAAGGGGTGCCTACAACCTGGTCCGTATCAGGTCCGGGGATGAATGGAAAACGGCCTTCCGGACCCGCTTTGGTCACTATGAATATCTGGTCATGCCGTTCGGCCTCTGCAATGCCCCTGCTACCTTTCAGCACCTGATCAATGATGTCTTTAGAGACTTTCTGGACATTTTCGTAATAGTATACCTCGATGACATTTTAATTTTTTCCAATTCTCTTGAACAGCACCAGGGGCATGTGGGCAGAGTACTACTTCGTCTCCGGCAGCACGGCCTATATGCTAAGGCAGAGAAGTGTCTGTTTGAACAACAAGAAATTCAGTTTCTGGGACTTGAGATTTCCCCAGCAGGGATCAGGATGGATCCCCAGAAGGTGACTGCTGTATTGGACTGGCCGGCACCATCGGACAAGAAGGGCATTCAGCGCTTTATAGGATTCGCAAATTTCTATAGAAAATTTATTAAGGGATTCTCTACCATCGTCAATCCTATTATTCAACTGACAAAGCAGGGTACACGCTTCCAGTGGGGCCCCGAGGCCCAGGAAGCTTTTGAAAAACTTAAGAGACTATTCACCTCTGCCCCCATCCTTAGTCACCCCGACCCTGCCCTCCCATACATTCTGGAAGTCGACGCCTCCGAAGTGGCGCTGGGAGCAGTGGTATCTCAGCGTCAAGGCAGCAAGGATTTGATGCACCCGGTGGGGTTCTTCTCTCGAAAACTAACTCCTGCAGAGAGGAATTACGACGTTGGAGATCGGGAACTCCTGGCCATCAAGGCGGCTCTGGAAGAATGGAGGTACTTGTTGGAGGGCGCAAGTCATCCGGTATTGGTGTATACCGACCACAAAAACCTCGAGTATCTACGGACAGCCAAGCGACTGAAGCCTCGACAAGCCCGTTGGGCCTTGTTTTTTTCTAGATTTTGTTTTCATATCACCTACCGCCCAGGATCCAAAAATGTGAAACCAGACGCGCTCTCGCGCATGTTCGACAGTCCAAAAGACACAGCAGCTCCGGATACCATCCTATCACCCGGCAACTTCCTACTCATACAACCAGATTTTCTCTCGCAGATTAAGGAGGCATCTGCAAATGACCCAGCGACCCCAGGGGCTCCCCTGACTCCCAGAGACGGCCTCTTTTGGAAGGGAAGCCAAGTTTTTGTCCCGGAACCTGTCCGGACCAAGGTCCTGAATCTTTGCCATGACCACCCTCTGGCAGGACATTTTGGAGTCCGCAAGACTATCGATCTGGTGCAAAGCACCTTCTGGTGGCCAAGTCTGAGAAAAGACTGTAAGGAGTACGTCAACGCCTGCCCTGTCTGTACCCGGAGCAAGACCTCAAGAAGCCGAGCTTGGGGCCTTCTTAAACCTCTTCCCGTACCCGATCGTCCATGGAGGATGATCACCATGGACTTTATAGTTGAACTTCCATGCTCAGAGGGATGCACAGCTATTTTCGTAGTCGTAGACCGGCTGTCTAAAATGGCCCACTTTCTGCCCCTTAAGGGAACCCCGTCCGCTTCCGAAACGGCCCGTGTCTTTATCAGGGAGATAATTAGGTTGCATGGGGTCCCTGCCAGCATAGTCTCCGATAGGGGGGTTCAGTTTACGTCCCGTTTTTGGAGGGCCTTGTGTAAATCCCTGAAAATTGAGTTGGCGCTGTCCTCGGCCTATCACCCCCAAACGAATGGACAGACAGAACGCACAAATCAGACCCTGGAACAGTACCTTAGGTGCTTCTCGTCCTTTGTGCAGGACGATTGGGTGTCCCTACTACCCTTAGCCGAGTTTTCATACAACAACGCCAACCACTCAGCCACAGGCCAATCCCCCTTTTTCTCCAATTATGGCTTCCACTTATCCTTTCTCCCTGACTTTCTTCCAGAATCCCCGGTTCCAGCGGTGCAGGATACAGTGACCTTCCTCAACCACAACAATCAGATCCTCCAGGAGACGATAACCAAGGCCCAGGCGGACTGCAAAAGGTTCTTTGACCGGAAAAGAAGGGGAGAACTGGACCTCCAGATTGGAGATCAGGTATGGCTTTCCACTATTAACTTGAAGTTACCTTGCCCTTCCAAGAAACTCGCTCCCAAATTTCTAGGACCCTTCTCTGTGAAAAGGAGGATCAACCAGGTGTCCTACGAACTGTCGTTGCCTACCTCAATGAAAATACATCCGGTGTTTCATGTGGCCCTGTTGAAACCCGCTGTACCCGACCCCTTTCCTGATAGGGGAGCTGGACCTCCTGGTCCTGTTCTTGTTGAGGGCGGTGAAGAATACGAGGTGGAGGCCATTATTGATTGTAGGAGGCGGCAGGGGCAGACACAGTTCTTGGTTAAGTGGAAGGGGTACGGGGCTGAGGACAATTCCTGGGAACCCGATAGTAACCTTCATGCCAGAAGACTGATCCGTGCCTTCTTTTCTGCCCACCCAGAGAAGAGAAGTCTTTTGGACACCCGGAGGTTGCCCCTTGTGGGGGGGCAATGTCAGGGTCCTGGCCGCCCGGTGCGGCCCAGATTGCCTCCACGTAGGCAAACGGTTACCCCCATGCCCTCCAGGCATCAGCGCGGGCGTTGGCGCGCGCCGCGGGCGCGTGCACGCGCGCGACCGGCCCGCGGGCGCGCTCCCGTGCGCTAATAGCGGGGGCGCGCGCCCGTGCGCGTGCACGTGCGCGTTTAGCGCTGTTTGGCGCCAGTGCGCCTATTTAAGGATCAGGGCTGCGGCCCTGCGGTGCTGTTCGTCTGCAGCTCTGACCTGAATCTCCTGTTTGAACCTGCCCGAACCTATCTGTGATCCTTGGAACCCGACCCGGCCTGTCTGACCCCGCTGACCTCTCTACTCCTTGACCCCGGCTTGCCTGACTCTGCTAAAGGACTTACCACCTGTTGCCGAACCTCTGCCTGTCACTTGACCATCCGTCTGCCTGCCGTCTATGCCTATCTGCCTTCCCTGTGACCCGGCCTGTCTGACTACCTCTGCCGTCCGAGTGTGCCTCTCTCCCGCACAGGATCTGCCTCCGCTGCTGCTGCTCCAGAGACTACCTCTCTCTTCGGTCATCCGACCCCGAGCCTGCTGTGCCATCACCTGCAGTTCCTGCCACCTAAAGACCAGCACCAGCATCCTGCTTCATCCTGCACCAGCTGACTCACCGGACGGACACTCCTACTCCGCTGTGCTCACGGGTCCCCTGTTCCCATTCCAGTGGACCCTGAACCAGAGTCGTAGGGTCGTAAGAGAGGTCCCCTTCCGTCAAGCCAGGCTCGCCACCAGGTACCTTACCTATACCAAGTATATAAGATTTACTTTCATTGACTTTGTAATAAGAGACTCTATTAAACCTTTGTAATACGTCATACACCGAAGCCAGGGATTTCTCAGGGTTAGTGAGCATCATAATGATGTCATCTGCAAATAAGCTGATGACATGTTCAGAGCCATGGGATGAGATTCCTGTAATGTGCTGGTGTGTTCTGATGAGGGTTGCTAATGGTTCCAAAATTAAATTAAAAATCAGGGGGGATAGTGGACATCCCTGTCGGGTGCCGTTAGTAATTTTAAAGGGGGTTGACAATACTCCTGCTGTATAGACTTGGGCTGAGGGTTCTGAGTACAGAGCCATAATTGATGCCAGAATGGGTCCCGAGAACCCAAATTTCTCCAACACCCCAAAGAGGTAGCCCCAGTGGACCCTGTCGAAGGCCTTCTCCGCATCCAAAGCTAGTAGCAGAGAAGGCCTCCGACGGGACTCAGTCAAATGAATGATGTTGGTCAATCTCCTGGTGGCGTCGGAGGTTTGGCGGCCTTTAGTGAAACCTGTTTGATCAGGATGAATCAGTTGGGGCATTAAGTCAATCATTCGTTTGGCCAGTAGTTTTGCATATATTTTCAAGTCTGCGTTTAACAACAAGATGGGACGGAAATTAGCAGGGCTGTCGGGAGCTTTCCCTGGCTTGGGTATGGTGACAATAATAGCTTTCAACATCTCAGGGGGGAAGGAGGAAGAGGCGGCAGCTGCATTGAAGATATCAGATAGGTGGGGGGTAAGAATGGTTTTAAATGTTTGGTAATATTCCCCTATGAAGCCATCAGGGCCTAGGGATTTGTTGATTGGAATAGAGCCTATAACATCGTGGATTTCTTCTGCTGTGAACGGGGCGTTCAAGCATTCTAATTGATGAGGAGAGAGTTTTGGTAACGAGATCTGCTGTAGGAAGTCCTCTATTAATTTGGGGGTGGGTTGGGGTGTTTCTCTATCATCTTTAAGGTTATAGAGGGTGCCGTAGTAAATACTAAAAGCATCCGCTATATCTTGTGGATGATGCATTTTTGTGTGTTTTGTGGAATGCAGGATATAGGGGATTTTGGTTTTCCCTCTATGTCCTTTTATTTGGTGGGCTAGAAGCTTACCAGCTCTGTTCCCGTGAGAGTAATATGTCATTTTGAGCTTTTTGGAGGTTCTCTCAAAGTCCTCCATTAATAGGAGTCTGAGATCATGCCGCAATTGGCTTAATTGTTTTGAAAGTGCATTGGAGGTTAGTGCTTTGTTATCAGCTTCTAGTTTCTTTATGTTTTCAGTGATCTCTTTCAATTTGTTTTGCCTTCGCCTCTTCGCCCTAGCCCCCAATTGAATAAAGATCCCCCTTATGAATGCTTTATGGGCATTCCATAGGGTAAATTTGTTTTGCATAGATGGACCGTTAAATGTAAAAAACTCAGAGAGGTGGTCTTCAATGACTTTTTTTGTGTCCGGTTGCTGTAAAAGAAAGGAGTTCATTCTCCAAAGTGGGACTGTGTCCACCGTGGAAGAGTCCTTAATATGGAGAGTGATGGACGCGTGGTCCGACCAGGTGATAGAGTTGATGGTTGAGGAGATTGCCTTGGATAGTGTACGTTGGTCAGTAAGGAACAGGTCTATTCGTGTGTACGTGTGGTGAGGGGCAGAAAAGAAAGAAAAGTCCCTTTCTCCTGGGTGATGACATCTCCACACGTCATATAGGTCCTCTCTATGGATGGTGTCCTGAAGGGACTGAACTTGGCGCCTCGCTTTAGTAGTTGAGTCCATGTAGGGGTCGGGGACAACATTAAAGTCCCCACAGATAATAAGCATCCCCTTCTTGACAGTATTGACTTTTTTCATAATCTTGTTGAAAAAGTGTAACTGATGCTTGTTGGGGGCATAGATATTGACGACAGTATACGTAGTTTGGTTGATATCACAGATTAAAATGATATATCGACCTAGGGGGTCTATGAGTTCGGTGTGGAGCGTGAACGCCACCGTGTCTCTGATAGCTATCATTGTCCCATTTGCCTTCTTATCCGCGTTTGCAAAAAAAAACATGGGGGAAACTTTTGTGGGCGCATTTAGGGGCAGACGTTTTGCAAAAATGTGTCTCTTGTGCGCAAACAATGTCAGTTTTGTTGTTTAATGCTTCATTCCATAGGGACTTCCTTTTCACGGGGTGGTTCAACCCCTTGGTGTTAATAGAGAGAAAACGTATGGCCATAGTGGTGATATTTGGTGACAGCTAGGTAGTAAGAGCTGGTGGATGTACATAGAGCAGGGGTTTCCCCCTCTAGGTGATACAGGTTGTGTGGTGTTCGGAAAAAAATATCTGTACTCACATTGGGTCCATAGTCACTGTTGTCTGGTGTGACGGCTTTCAGATATTGGATGGTTGAGGCTCTGGATTCTCTATGCAGAGGAGGTCTCAGGGGCAGATCCTTGCCGCTTGGTGGAGAGCTGTGCACTTTAAAAGCAAAAAAAAAGAAAAAAAAAAGAAAGCAAGAAAAGCAAAAAAAGAAAACGACAAAACCAAAAGAAGAACAGTCAAGTAAACGTGTTCGAGCACGTGAGGTAGCTCAACTTTTCCTTCTATCAATGTCATAATTGACAGAGAGTGTAGTTCCCGTCAGGGAACTGAAGAACAAACTTTATGTGGAGCTAACTATTGCTCCAATAAGTTGGGGTAAAAGTTCCGGCCTAAGGAGTGGGTAATCCGGATCCTTTGTCAGGGATTTAGGGACCCCATGTTAGGAGGTTCATTCAGAGATGCGACTTAGTGTTCCTATGGGTTACTGGTGTCCACTCAGGATTCAGCGGACGACGGTTGGTTTTGTGCTCACCTATCTCGTCATTTTCTGGGAGTATCTTCCATTCTCTGAGCAGAGAGACGCCTCTCTCCAGGCTATCCACTGTAAAAGACTTGTCTTGCTTTGTGATGGTGATCTTTGTGGGGTAACCCCATCTGTAAGGGATGTTGTGATTCCTGAGCACTTTTGTGATGGTATTCAGGTTTCTCCTTTTCTGCAGAGTATGTTGGGACAGGTCTGCATAGAATTGCAGGTTTTGAAACTGTGCAGGGATGTTATCTTGTTTGCGCATAACTTGCATGAGCTGCTCCTTCACATGAAAAAAATGCATGCGAAGGATAACATCTCTGGGGACTGCATCTGGAAGGTGGGAAGGCTTTGGTAGCCTGTGAATTCTGTCTATGGTGAGTTCCACCAGGGATAGATCAGGCAAAAGGGAGGAAAATAAATCTTTGGCGTATGACCTCAGGTCTGGAGGTAGTATTGCTTCGGGGACCCCCCTAATTTTGAGGTTGTTCCTTCTGGAACGGTCCTCAATATCTGCGATTTTGTTCTTGATCCATGCGTTTTCATCATCCTTTTCCTCATTAGCATCTATCAAGTCGTTGATGGTGGAGGCATACTCCCCCATCTTGCTCTCAATGTGCTCTACTCTTGTTTCTACTGCAGAGAGTTCCCCACTAAATCTATGCATGCAGTTGATCATATCGTTTTGGAGGGTGCTTCTCAGGGACACTAGCATGTCCTTGAGGACAGTGTCCAGGACAGGTTGATTAGTTGTGGGGAAGGAGGTGATTGAGTCTGGGAGCTCCCTGGTGTCATCTCCTGAATCTGATGCAGGGCCTGGGTCAGAGTTGTATCCGTTCCCATCTAGTCTCACTTTCGCCTTAGCCGGGCTCCCTGTCGGGGAATGAGGCAAGGGGGTTGCTTGGTTGACGATCGGATCGTCATTTGTGGGAGATGGGGTGGATGTGCAGGGTTTGGGCCTGTGTTTGTGGGCCTCCGCGTGTGCGGGGCCGGCGCCATATTGCCTACCTCCAGGTCCCGGCTGGTGGAAGTAGTCCGTCAGGCGCTGTGGCTTGTTAGCCCCTTTTCGCTTGGTCGCCATGTCCTCCTGGTGTTGGCAGGTCTATGCGCCGGTAAACGAGCCGGTAAGTGGGGTCCTACGATGCTCTGGTATCACGCTGCCATTCCGCTCCGCCGCAGGCCACGCCCCCCGAAATAATCCTTTTTAATAAACCGAAAAAAAAACTGGGGCACCGAGAGTGGGAGCATCTGGAATTTGTAGTTGACTTTTGGGACTATAATCATTTTAACCGCATTGATTCTCCCCATCCAAGATAGAGGGCATGATGACATTTTTTTTATTTCATTTTTAATCTCACTAAGAAGAGGAAGGTAATTTATTAAATAAATTTTCCTTAAAGTGTCTGATAAGTTTACGCCCAGGTACTTAATTTTTTCTGTCCACGGGAAGTGAAACTCTTTTGTCAGTCGAGCGACTTCGACCTGATTAATGTTGATGTTGAGGATCTCCGACTTAGTGAGATTAATTTTAAAATTTGAAATGTAACCATAGGTATTCAGTATCTTGAGAAGGTTGGGCAAAGTAATCCGGGGGTTGGTTATGAAAAAAAGCACATCGTCTGCAAAAGCCGCCATCTTGTGCTCCTCACCCCCGACCCTTATCCCCCTTATGTCAGCGGAATTCCGTATGGTAGACAGTAGAGGTTCTAGCGATAGAACAAAAAGGAGAGGGGACAAGGGACAGCCCTGGCGTGTACCGTTTCTCATAACCAAAGCGGGTGAAAGCACCCCGTTAACCTTAACTCTTGCCTGCGGTGGTCATATAGGACCCTTACCCAGCTAATCATTCTCTGCCCCACTCCTATCACTTCCAGTGTCGTAATCATATGCCCCCAGTCCATCCTGTCAAAGGCCTTCTCGGCATCCATTGACAGGAACAGACTGGGGGCATCCCCCAGCCTAGCGGCCTGGAGCAGCAACAGAGCCCTGATCCCATTATCCCTCCCCTCTCTTCCTTGTATAAAGCCAACCTGATCGGGGTGGACCAGTTCAGTCATATGTGCTTTCAATCTATTGGCCAGGACTTTCGCAAATAGTTTGGTGTCAACATTCAGAAGGGCTATGGGACGGTAACTAGAGCACAATTTTTTATCCATTCCCTCCTTTAATATCAGAGTGATCGACGCCAGAAGGGCCTCCTTTCCCTCCTTTCTACTCCGAGCCCGTTCCAAAACCGACACATTCTAGGAACCAGAATCTCTTTAAGGCGTTTATAGTAGGCTATTCACCATAGCCTACCATCAGGCCCAGGGCTCTTACCCACAGGAGAGGTCTTTAAGGATTCATATATTTCCTCCTCTGATATATGTCTATCCATATTAATACTGTCAGACAGAGCCAGTGAAGGCAAGGAGGAGTTCCTCACGAAATCTATACCGTCTACCCCTGATCCCTGGAGTTGCTGCCCCTTTGGTTTTACATCGTAGAGAGCTTCGTAATACGTTTTAAATTCCTTGGCAATTTCTTTAGTAGAATTAAGCATTGTTCCTGTTTTGTTTTTAATTTTCTCTATGTAATTAATTTCTCTCTTCTTTTTAAGTGTTCTTGCTAGATGTTTGCCGGACTTATTTCCCCATTGTTGTCTCTCTTTAGCTAGTTTATGAAACCACTTCCTTGACTCTTGTTCAAGGATCGATCTTAGTTCCTCCCTTTTATTTATCAACCTATGATACGTATCCTGTCTTTGGTCGCTATTCCCTCTGTGTTCCTGTTCGAGCACATGGATCTCTTCCATAAACCTAGTCCTGTTTTCCCGTTTCTCCTTCTTTTTCCCGGCTCCAATCGAGATAAATATCCCTCTAATGTAGGCTTTATGTGCCTCCCAGAGTGTGGCGATCGATGTCGCTCCGTTGTCGTTGATCTCAAAGAAGGAATCTATTTCACCTCTTATCTTCTCAACTATGAGTCCCTCCGTTAACAAGCTTTCGTTCAGACACCATGAGCAAGGTGGTCTCTGTAACCCAGCTACTATCTTGTAAAATAAATTTTATATTTTTAGTAAACCCTATTGCCACCCCCTTGGCTCCTCGTAGGTGAATCACTACTATACCAAACCGGGTGATCACTGAGACATGAGGCATCTCGTAGAGATCCCCTATGTTCACTAAGCCTTTAAGGGTGGAACTCCGTACCCGATGGTCCCCGGCTGGACTCTCTCCTCCCCCCCTTGGGGAAAAAAAAAAAGGGGGGGGAGAGAGCCAGCCAAGCCCATGTAGAGCCCTCGAGAGTCTCCAGGAAACTCCCCCCCCCCCGGCCCCACCCCTCACCCACTAGTAACTTTCCGCCTTAGTACCCAGGGGGAGAGCGGACAAAAAAAAAAAAAAAAACACAACACTTCCCCTCATTCCCCCCTATACTTCAGGCAGTCCAAACCCATCAAGTTAACTCTGGAGGACCCGGGATCTTAGGAATAGGAATCCCCAAGTCCTGGCAAAAGTTCTGCATCACGTCTAGGAATTTCAACCGTATTGTTCTCCCCATTTTCACGACTATCAGAGCTGCAGGGAATCCCCAACTGTATTTAATATTTGATGACCGTAGGATTTCCAACAAAGGGCGCATCTGTCTTCTCCTTGCCAAGGTCCCGGCTGAAAGATCCGAGAACACCTGCAACTCGACTGTTTCATTTGGCAAGGGAGGGTTTCTTCGAAGTTTATTCCATATTTGGGATTTCTCTTCATAAGAGTGAAACCTAATAATCACATCTCTGGGAGCTTCCTCTCTAACCCCGGGGGGTTTTCTAACGCGGTGCACCCGATCGATTTTTAAATCCGCTTCCTCCGGTTTTCCCAGTATTGGCTTGAAAATGCTTTTAATTATTAGGACCAAATCTTCCCCTTTTTGTTCTGGGAGAGACCTGATCCTTAGATTTTGTCTTCTACTCTGATCCTCCAAACTTTCCATTTTATAGGCCAAATCCCTTTGATTAATTTGCATTTTTTCTACTTGCTTTCTAAGCGCCGATACCTCCTTAACTTGTTCCGTTGTCGTGGCCTCAATTGACTCTACTCTTTTCACCAACCCTCCCAGGTCAGATCTTATATTTGTGATTTTAGTTTTAATTGAGCTTTCAAGTTTGGCGAACATTTCCGCCATTTCTGTTTTAGTGTTAGTTTAGTCTTTGCAACATGGCAGGTCCTATGTCTCCGAGTCTTTCTGAATCGGCTTCTAATCTGAGGCTCTCTGCCTGCTCTGCTCGCTGTTTTTCCATCTCTCTTTTCTTTTCCTTCGCCCCCTGTTTCTTTTCCATCTCGGGACTTTTTAAGCTAATGTCTTTTAGATATATCTGGATGGTGCTGGTATTAAGGCTGTCTTTAGGAGTCTTCGGCTCCGTTCATTTTTGTGCCCTCCCCTTCATATTTATCCAACAAAAGTGAGAGCGATATCCATTCCTCTCATTCCATAGACAGAGTTCACCTTTAACCTTTGTTATTTGCCCTTTTTGTAGATTAATTTAGGGAGCCCTTGACCTTTTTTGTGTGCAATTTGTAATTGTCCATCTGATAAGGAACTATTGTTGACCAGTGGCGACCACTTTTTCCTTTCTATCCCCCTTCCTTTTCCTTCACACTTTCTTGGGGTTTTAATCGGGCTAATGATGCCCCTCTGTCCACTGTGGATCTCTGTGTATCACTCCGTGATCTTTTATGTGCAGCATAAATTGGGGGGGGTGACCCTGTACTGTATTATTTTATAGGGCCTTATTCATATCTTGGGTGACCACCCACCGCCTTGAAATTGACTTCTCAATGAGATTTTTATTGTAGAGATAAAGGGGGGGCAGAGAGAAAAAGGGGAAGAAAAAAAAAGAAAAAAAAACGCATAAAAAAAAAAGGAAAAGGGGGAACAGTCCAGTACTTTTGGCCTGTAGGAAAAAAAAATTCCTTTCTTTTCCCCCAGATTTTACTCTGAGTGTTGGAGCACTTCAAGGAACCGACCAACCAGGTATCGACCTTATATACCACAGTCCAATTGTTTTCTACTTCCGCCCTTTCAATGCCTGGGCCCCTGTCAGTTCCAATATTATACTAGGCAAAACAAGAAAGATCAAAATTTCTCCTATTCAAACTTTTGCATCTTTGTTGCCCAAGAGCAACATAAAATCACATGAAAGCAGGTCAGCCAGAAACAGTACCCTTTGCGACTTTTGTACTAGATGAAGTGCATATTGGTTCCATAGCCAGTTTGGATCAGCCTTATAGATCCTTTAAATGATAGGAACCATTTATATCATTCTTACTTCCTGTTTTCAACATCTGTTCCTGATTGAAATATCTGATACAGTCTCCACTTCCCAATGCCAATGACATTATTCCACCATATCGCCTGTCCCCAGATCGATATTTCTCTGAAAGATGACCACCCTTGTTTGCCAAGCAAGGGTTACTATTTCAATAGTCTAGTAAAGTTAGCTTATTAGTCCCCTGATGTCTGAGGTTTCTAGTGAATATGAAACTTTCTACTTGTTATACTTGCATTAGGTACACAGTTCATTTGATATATTCACGGGACTATCAATAATCATACCTGAGGGAGGGGAGCCCTTCCATTTTTCCCTCCCTATCACCTGATTCTTGGCGGTTGGCTCTTTGTAGTATGTAGTTTTGCAGTTTGCTGATCAGATATACTCAGGAAAAGGATTCTCTTACTTCTTGTACGTCTCCAGGTACATGGACAGGGAGAGGGGGGCCAATCCCTCGGTTGGAATAGATTGCTTTACAGTGGGTGTCCTGTGAAGGGTTTAGGCTGCGTCTTGCATCATCTACCATGGGGGACCCAGGCTGGATTGTCGGTGAACAGCTCCTCAGCATCTCTTTCCTGTGCGGCGGGAGTCTGCCACTCTTCCCGCCCCCCGAACAGTGCTGCTTACAGGAGCCGGAGCGCTCAACCCTCCCTGCTGGATCGAGACCGAAGGGCTGTCCGACGGTGAGAGGTAGGGGCCGGGGGATTCTGAGGGTGTCTCAGCGGGATGTTCTTGTCGGTAAGAGGAGCGTATGCGCGGGCTCACACCACCGCACGGCTCTCTCCAGCTCTCCCGACCCGACACCGCTCCATGCGGCTTATACCGCCATCATCGCCGGGCTCCTCCCCTTACGCTGGCGTCTCACGTCCTCATCTAATGATACTGTCCCCCATGGGAGTCTTGATACCACAGGCGTGTATGAAGGATGATAAAATTAGTTTTCTAATAGTACACAGCATATTGTATATGTACAAAAATATATAACTGAGGTTTTCCCACCCCACACCCCTTTGGTCAACATAAAGGCAAACAGTTCAGTGAATGAATGCATATGCAGAAAGTTCTGTTCATACACTTTGTCTGTGAAAAGTGAAACCTTGCTTATTTAACAGATAAGAATAATTCAGCTGTGTGAAGTTGGCACCCCATGTTTGTAAAACCTGAATAAAAATATACCATTTGTTTGTGCCGTGTTTGTGCTGATTTGTGCTGCAAAAATTTGCATTTGTGCCGGTTCGGTTTCTGAGATATTAAACATTCAATTTAATGCAAGCCCCACCCACTTTGCACCCCATGTTGCTGAATTTTAAAAACAAAGGCGCCATTTGTTTGTACCGCGTTTGTGCTGCAAAAATAAATGTTTGTGCCTCTTTGGTTGCGGAGATATTGTGCATTATAGTTGCTGAAACCCCGCCCACTTTGCACCCCATATTGCTAAAATTTAAAAACAAAACGCGCCATTTGTTTGTGCCACGTTTGTGCTGGTTTGTGCCGCTAAAATAAACATTTGTGCCGCTTTGGTTTTGGAGATATTGTGCATTATAGTTGCTGAAACCCCACCCACTTTGCACCCCATATTGCTGAACTTTAAAAACAAAAGCGACATTCGTTACAGTGAGAGGGGAGAAGCGGAAAGGGGTGGGTGGGACCAGCGCTGTGGGCTGGATGTGTAGTGCCCACAGCGCTGGTCAGTGACAGCAATACACTGCCACCACTGTGCAATACTCTGCCCCCACTGTGCAATGCTCTGCCACCACTGTGCAACGCTCTGCCCCCACTGTGCAAGGCTCTGCCCCCACTGTGCAACACTCTGCCCCCACTGTGCAACGCTCTGCCCCCACTGTGCAATGCTCTGCAGCCACTGTGCAATGCTCTGCCACCACTGTGCAATGCTCTGCCACCACTGTGCAATACTGTGCAACACTGCCAGTACTCGCCAATACTCGTCAATACTCTGCCAATGCTCTGCCAATACTCGCCAATACTCTGCCAATACTCGCCAATACTCTGCCAATACTCTGCAATAAATTTTAATAGAAACAAAGAATTTTTATTGATTTTTTTTACCAAATTTTCAGTATACTTTGATTTATAGCGCAAAAATTAAATAACCCAGCGGTGATTAAATACCACCAAAAGAAAGCTCTATTTGTGTGGAAAAAAAGGACACAAAATTCATTTGGGTACAGTGTTGCATGACTGAGTAATTGTCATTCAAAGTGTGAGAGCACCAAAAGCTGAAAATTGGTCTGGTTAGGAAGGGGGTTTAAGTGCCCAGTGGGTAAGTGGTTAAGAGGCATCTTAGCCCCCTTCCCTCTTTTACCATAGCCCCAGGATGAAGCTAACCATGATCTGGGAACCTGGGGCCTGGGGAGCTCACGCAAGCTGCCTGTAGTAATCCTTAGACTATGACAGGGCTCTCAGGGATTCAAACATCCCGCCGGAACGATGTCACCGCCATGCCCGGACTGCGCCTGCACAGTGGTGACCTGCTGTAGAGCGCCTGCCCGGCCGCCCGGTCCCCAGCCACACCGCGCATGCGCGAAACCAAGCCTTGGCTTTGTCCAAGGATTGTACATGCGCAGTAGCGAACCAGAGCTGCGACCTGGAAAACGGACCCGAACCCTGGAACGCAGTTGAGTTCCAGGCGCCATAGAAGCAAAAAGAAAAAGACAGCAAGAAACATGAGGAAAAAACAAACTGAGCTTTTACATACAAAAACTGCTGCCATGGAGAATCTTCAGACCTGCCAGCTGTTCTACCGAGCCTGGGCATACGAAGGCCTTCCCCACCACAGGACACAGGGACCTGGAGCCACACATGGTGGCACAAACGAATGGCGCATTTGTTTTTAAAATTCAGAAACATGGGGTGCAAAGTGGGTGGGGTTGCAGCAACTATAACGCACAATATCTCCGCAACCAAAGTGGCACAAACATTTATTTTTGTGGCACAAACCAGCACAAACGTGGCACAAAAGTTTTTAAAATTCAGCAATATGGGGTGCAAAGTGGGCGGGGTTTCAGCAACCAAAATGCACAATATCTCCGCAACCAAATCTGCACAACCGTTTATTTTTGCGGCACAAACCAGCACAAACGCGGCGCAAACGAATGGTGCATTTGATTTTCAAATTCAGCAATATGGGGTGCAAAGTGGGCGGGTTTTCGGGCAACTATAATGCACAATATCTCTGCAACCAAAGCGGCACAAACGTTTATTTTTGCGGCACAAACCAGCACAAACGCGGCAATAGGACTGTATAGACAAGCTATGTTATCAATAGCTAGGAACCATTACATGCTAAAGGTATGAGACCCCACAGCATAGCCCAAGAAACACCCTACTGGTGCTCGAGCACTTACACTGTGGCAATATCTATCTATCTATCTATCTATCTATCTATCTATCTATCTATCTATCTATCTATCTATCTATCTATCTATCTATCTACCCCACAATTTTGTCTTAGTTTTATTCTGCTTGTTAACCTGTTTTTCCACATGATTGATAGAGAAACTGTATTGTGGAGAGGAAAAGGAACTGTACTTTTATGTCAAATTTATTTAGCAACAAAGTCTGGACTGAACTACTGGCAAAGAGAATCAGAATGTGATTCTTAACCACTTTGGACCAGAGCACTTTTTACAATTTGGCACTGCGCAGTGCTGTACCCAAACAAAATTTGCATCCTGTTTTTCCCCACAAATAGAGCTTTCTTTTGGTGGTGTTTGATCACCTCTGCGGTTTTTATTTTTTGTTAAAATTAACTAATAAAGGCAGAAAATTCTGAAAAAAAATAATATTTTCGACTTTTTGTTATAAAAAATAAAAATACAACAGACTCAAATGTAGTCATACATGTAGGCCAAAAATCATTCAGCCACATGTATCGGGTAAAAAAAAATGCAATAAGCGTAGTTATTGGTTTGCGCAAAAGTTATAGCTAGGGTTGAGCGAACCCGAACTGTAAAGTTCGGGTCCGTACCTGACTTTTGGGTGTACGGAACCCGGACCCGAACCCAAACTATTGGCTGTAAGTTCGGGTTTGGGTCCGGTGTTCAGCGATGTATTGGTGCCTTTTTAACAGCTGCAGGGCAGCCAATCGACGCTAGTTTCACTAGTGTGCCCTTAGAAGCCATCACAGCCATTCTACTAATGGCATGGCTGTGATTGGGCAGTGCAGCATGTGACCCAGCCTCTATATATAGTCCAGACACACAGCACACAGCGTCATTCTGCTATAGACAGGTCCCTGTGCTGCTGAGAGAGAGGATTTTAGGAGTTAGTGTGATAAAGTCAGTCAGTCAGTCAGTGAAAATTCCTGATAATTTTCTTCTAATTAGTTAGATCAGTGAGCGATCTAGATCCTGATGTGTATTCTGATATTGGAAAAACATTGCAAAAAAATTTAATTTTGCTCAGTTTTTTTTTTCCCAATAGCATTTTCTGCGTGTTCATACATACACGCTGTAGACACTATCCGTGTATTCTGATATTGGAAAAACATTGCAAAAAAATTTAATTTTGCTGTGTTTTTTTTTTTCGCCAATAGCATTTTCTGCGTGTTCATACATACACGCTGTAGACACTATCCGTGTATTCTGATATTGAAAAACATTGCAAAAAAAAAAGGAAAATTTATTATCAAATACTTACCGTAATTTTCCTTTCCTGATGGACTCCAAGGCAGCCTACGTGTGGGTTAACCCCGCCTCCTCTCCAATGCTATAGGACCCCATTACCATAAAAGAACACTCACCACTCCATACTGTGTTCCGTAACTAGCCTACTCATATGACTCATGGGTGGGAACTCCGTCTGCCATGGAGTCCATCAGGAAAGGAAAATTACGGTAAGTATTTGATAATAAATTTTCCTTTTTCCTGACAGACTCCATGGCAGCCTACGTGTGGGAAATAACTAGCCGACCACACGGGTGGGTATGCTTTAAACAGAAAATATTTAATCTGGTCTATCAGCCGATAGAATTTTCAAACCAAAGTTAACAGAGGATAAAGAAGCAGGTTCAACGCAATAGTGTGACATAAAAGTATTAATAGAAGCCCAAGAAGCTGCCTTGCAGATTGTCTCAGGAGCCACGTGCCGGGCCGCTGCCCATGAAGTAGCCATTCCTCTAGTCGAATGCGCTGTCACCGCCTCAGGAGGAGCCAAGCCCTTAGCCCTATAAGCCTGCTGTATCGTTCTCACAATCCAAGCTGCAAGAGTCCTGGTTGAAGCCTTGTTCCCCTTGTTGCTGCCGGAGTGCAGTATGAAAAGATGATCTGAACGCCTAAAGGCGGAGGTAATGCGAAGGTATTCTCTCAGTGCTTCCCCGACATCCAAAGGATGAATGTCATCAGATCCCGGCGATCTAAAGGTAGGTAGAACAATTTCCTGATTCTGATGGAATACCGAGGTTACCTTAGGATTGGATCCCAACATAGGAATGAGGACCACCCGGTCCGGAAAGAAAGTCAAAAAGGGTTCTTCAAAGCCCAGTGACCCGATTTCTGATACCCTCTTGGCCAAAGTGACTGCCACCAGAAAGGCGACTTTTTCCGAAAAGTCTTTAATGGAAAGCGGGGATGGCCCCGTCATACTCAGCCCAGAAATATAATCCAGGACAAGGGGAAGATCCCACTTAGGGAATCTCGATTTCCTTTGGGGCTTGAGTCTTGAGGCCCCCCTGAAAAATTGACGAACTAACGGATGGATTGCCCAGGAGGTACCGGAGAAGGCTGACAAAGCTGAAACTTGCACCCTGAGAGAGCCTACGGATAAGGGAAGGTCAAGGCCAGTCTGTAGGAAACCGAGGATATCTTGGACTCCTGGATGTTCAAAGGACCTCTCTGTAGATAAACAAAAACTCACGAATCTGGACCAGATCCTGCCATATACCTTGTTCGTACTCGATCTCCTGGAACTCAATAAGGTAGAAATCACACTAGAAGCGCATCCGATGGATTCTAGCCTCTTCCTTTCAAGAACCAGACCATCAGTTTCAGTATTGCTGGACATGGGTGCAGTACCGCCCCCTGAGACAGAAGGTCCGTCCTGAGCGGGAGAGATACCGGCTCCCGTATACTCAGTTGAACTAGTAGAGGGAACCAAGGCCTGTTGGGCCAGTAAAGAGCGATCATCACTACCTCCACCGTCTCCATCTGGAGCCTCTGAAGAAATCTGAGAATCAGGGGAAGTGGCGGGAAGGCATAGGCCCTCCTGAATCTCCATTGGTCTGTCAATGCGTCTGTCCCCAGAGCCTGGCTGCAGCGGTTCCGCGTGTAGAACCTCTCTATTTTGAAGTTGCACGGGGAGGCAAAAAGGTCTACCTCTGGATCGACACCCAGCGACAGGATCCACTTGAAGGACTGAATGTGGAGGGACCACTCGTTGTTGTCCAACTGGGTGCGTGATAGAAAGTCCGCTTGCGTGTTCTGCACCCCTGGGAGAAAAAACGCAGAAATATTCACCAAGTTCTTCTGTGCCCATGACAGAATGGGTTCCACTTCCCGGAGAAGGGTAGAGCTCCTGGTGCCCCCTTGTCTCTTCACATAGGAGACCGCTGTGGTGTTGTCCATTCGCAACAGTACCGACTTCCCCCTCAAGATCTGGGAGAAGTGCTGGAGAGCGCACCAGGCTGCCCGGAGTTCCAGAATGTTCGATCCTAGGACAGGAAGACTTATGTCCCACTTGCCCTGTGCAAGATCCGACCCGCAAAGGGCCCCCCAGCCGGTCCCGCTGGCATCGGTTGTGACCGTTACCCAAGAGATGGGAGCTATCGAGTGACAGTTCAGGAGATTCTTGTGTTGGAGCCACCAGAAGAGACTGTTCCTCATTGTTGATGTTATTCGTATCTTTTGGCTTTTGCTTCCCGACTTCCATTGTTTCAGAAAACCCGACTGGAACGGGCGTAGTCTCCACAAGGCCCACTTGACCATAGGTGTCGTGGAGACCATTGTCCCTACGATTTTGAGACACTGCGAGGCTCTCAGGTATTGTGTATGCAGGGCTTGAGAAACCCTTTCCCGGATGACCGGGATCTTTTCCACCGGTAACGAGATTGTACTTCGCACGGTGTCGAACTGGGCACCCAGATAAATCAGCCGTTGTGTTGGCACTAGCTGGCTTTTTTCCATGTTTAGGAGCCAACCGAAGCTGGTCAATGTGGACATCACCTGCTCGCGATGAACTAACAGCTGCTCTTTGTTTTGTGACAGGACCAGCAGATCGTCTAGATAATGGTACAGTCTTACCCCTTTCAGCCTGATCAGGGCCACCACTGCCAAGAGCACCTTTGAAAAGACTCGAGGGGAGGTCGTCAACCCGAAGGGGAGGCAGATAAACTGTAGATGGTCTTGATCGACATGAAATCTTAGAAACCTTTGGCAGCTTTCCTCTATTGGAACATGAAAATAAGCGTCCTTTAAGTCGATCGAGACCATCCAATCCCCTGGTTGGATGGCTTGTTGTATAGTTAGAAGAGTCTCCATTTTGAATTTCCCGTATTGTATATACCGATTTAAGTATGTCAGATCTATCACTGGGCGCCATGATCCACTTTTCTTCTGTACTAAGAAGAGGGGAGAGTAGACCCCTTGAAAACGCTCCTCTTCTGGCACCCGGACCACTGCCCCCTGAGCTTTTAATAGCTCCACGTATGAGAATAGAACTTGTCTCTGGTCTTCCGACCGAGGAAGTTGGGTAGACACGAACCTGGGAGGAGGAACGCTGGAGAAGGTCCACCTGTGCCCTGACGAGACCGTCTTGATGACCCAATAATCCGAGATCGAGGCCACCCAGACGTGCCGGAAGAGGGATAGACGGGCCCCCACCCGACCCGCCTGGGCGGGCACGATCTCAGAAGGACTTGGGTGGCTCCCGTCCACCAGACGACTGGTTCTTGACGGACTTGCGAAAGGAACTCTGTCCTCTGTTCCAATTTCTTCTGAAGTCCCTTCCTGGTTTGTAGGAGCGTACCTCCCTCGAGCGCTCAGGACTACGCCTCTTGAACTGAGGCTTCTTCCGCCCGAGCAGTCTTCTGTCCTGGGGAAGGAACCCCGACTTACCGCCTGTCGCACGCGTTATGGCATCATCCAACTTGTTACCGAATAACGTAGATCCCTCGAAGGGGATTTTGCACCAGGCTTGTTTGGAAACAGGATCGGCGAGCCAAGGCCGTAGCCACAAGGCGCGCTTAGACGTGACTGAGGACAGCATAATGCGTGCCAACAGACAAATCAAGTCGATGGAAGCCTCCCCCAGAAAAACTGCTGCGAGTTTTAGTTCTGCTGCTGCTGAACTCCTGGCCAGTTCGGCCGACACGCTATTCAGGAAGGAGTCCACATTTTCAGTCCATGCCTCCATGGCCTTGGACATAGCCGCTAGGGCTAAGACGGGCTTACAGGCCATTCCGGACAGACCGTAGATCCTCTTGAGGTCCTGGTCGATCTTCCTCTCCAGACCATCCTTAAAGGAAACCGAGTCCTCCATCGGGAGAGTGACATGCTTGGCCAAGCGCATCAACGCTGCATCCACCAGCGGAGCGTTCTCCAGATGCTTCACCTCTTCCATCTTAAAGGGGTACAGTCTGGAAGTCTTGGTAGTCATGGAGGATTTCCTATCCACCCTGCTCCACTCTTCCTCTATCACATCTTTTAATTCTGTGAGTAAAGGGAAGTTTGGCCGCTCTTTACCCAGCTGCTTGAAAAACTTCTTCTGTTTGGCTGGGGGAGTAGACGCTTCTTCCCACTTGAGGGCTTCTTTAATTGCCTTAATCAGTGGTGAGACCATGGCGAAATCAAAGCCCCCGATCTCTTCGTCCGGGAACTCTTCTCCAGAGGACTCACCAGAAGCCTCGTAGGGCTGGGACGTACCCGGCTCGTCGCGGGATTCATCAGCCTGGGGACCAGACGCCGTCGTTGATTGGCTCAACGTGTGAGGGACCACCATGTCCTTAAGCGACTGCTGTACAACACGTTTTACCAGGGACTCCATGCGCTGGTTTTCCGTGTCTTTTTCCCCGACCGCCTTGGCAAAACATCTGTCACATAATGACTTGTCATCCGGGACTCGTGTCCTACAGCCCCAGCACGTTCTGTACTTTGGGCGTTCATCATGGCGGTGGGAGCGGTGTCTGGAGGAGGAATGAGAACTTCTCCTCTGATGATGAGACCCATGCGAGGATCTTTGCTTGGATCTAGAAGATTGCTTTTGTTGTGGCCTGGCAAGGTCCCTATCCTGCGAATCCGGTCTGGAAGGGCTGAAGCACAAACAGGGTGGGGGAAAAAAACATTGGCATCAGAGAAATGCAAACAAGCAATACAGTTGTACCTCAACCCCTCCCTTACCAGCACATACCTAGTGCGTAAGGGCTGGCCACTAAAAGGCGGTGAATTGTCCATAATCTATGGACGACGGGCGTCACAATATGAATACTGCAGTCTGTAAGAGAAAAATACCCTAAGCAACAAACCGGCAAAAAAAGAACTAGCAAGGACAATGCGTGCCATCTCTCTTTTTTTTTTTTTTTTTTTTTTTAAAAACATCATATATTAAATATATATATATCCATGCATAAAAGCATAAGACGGTATTGCCATACCATTACATTTGGAAGAAAACAACCCCAAAAGAATACATTCACAGATTTTAAATACATGCATATACTTAAAAGAAACTTTACTTTTTTTTTTTTTTTTTTTTTTTTTTTTTTTTTAAAACAGCACAATCAAAGTAACAAGCACTGACCTTGTAGTAGCCAAGTTTGCCTTGGGCTGGGGAACGGGCTTGCTGCTTCCACTATACTGGAAACCCAGATAGGACTGCAGCAGCAGCCCAGAATTTAAATTCCCCGCCCGTGACGTCACCGTTCCTCCACCACGCACCTGCGCCGTGGGAAAAGCCATACTGCGCATGCGCGACCGTCAGGCCGCGCACGCGCGAACCAGGCCTCGATTTCGCCAGAGGCTGGTGCGCATGCGCAGACCGCCGAAGCGGCTAGGAACCCGGAAATCGTACGGCGAGCTGGAACGCAGGAGCGCTCCAGCCGCCATCCAGGGGGGGAGCACACTAGACGCCAGGGACAACACATATAACAAATAACACTGCCATGGAGTCATAAATAACGGTGCAGACCTTGCCAGCCGCCGATGCCATCCGTCCAACGTCCCTGTGCATCCACCAGCATACCGAGGCAACACCACCCCGTTCTGGGGGGAGAAGGACATCCAGCCTCAAAAAAGCTTACTCGCCCGCCCATGGCTGAGCACAGAGCTTTGCACCGCATAGGTATGCTTCTTCAGAAACGAAAAATCCGAAATCCTACCGGACGCGAACGGAATGTGAAGGTCCATAGGAGGAGGACAAAAAAGGAACACAGTATGGAGTGGTGAGTGTTCTTTTATGGTAATGGGGTCCTATAGCATTGGAGAGGAGGCGGGGTTAACCCACACGTAGGCTGCCATGGTGTCTGTCAGGAAAATTTAATATTTTGCAAAAAAATTTAATTTTGTGTTTTTTTTTTTTCCCAATAGCATTTTCTGCGTGTTCATACATACACGCTGTAGACACTATGCGTGTATTCTGATATTGGAAAAACATTGCAAAAAAATTTAATTTTGCAGTGTTTTTTTTCCCAATAGCATTTTCTGCGTTTTCATAAACGCTGTAGACACTATCCGTGTATTCTGATATTGGAAAAACATTGCAAAAAAATTTAATTTTGCAGTGTTTTTTTTTTCCCAATAGCATTTTCTGCGTTTTCAGAAAAGCTTTAGATACTGTCCGTGTATTCTGATATTGGAAAAACATTGCAAAAAATTTTAATTTTGCAGTGTTTTTTTTTTCCCAATAGCATTTTCTGCGTTTTCAGAAACGCTTTAGACACTGTCCGTGTATTCTGATATTGGAAAAACATTGCAAAAAAATTTAATTTTGCAGTGTTTTTTTTTTCCCAATAGCATTTTCTGCGTGTTCATAAACGCTTTAGACACTGTACGTGTATTCTGCTATTGACAAAAACACCCATTTAGGGCGAGATCATAAATTTTGAAAATATGAGGAGATCATCAAAAAGGGGACGTGGCCCGGGTCGTGGTGCTGCTGGTGGCGCTCCTGTTGCAGGGAGAGGACGTGGTCGATCTGTGCCAGCTACACGCACTAGTGAAACACCTTCCTCAGGTGCGAGTAGGCGACAGAGCCTGCAGCGGTATTTTGGCGCGCCTAATGAGGCTGTACGAATGTTGAGGCCAGGACAAGTACAGACGATAGTAGATTGGGTTGCTGACAGTGCCTCCGGTTCCTTCACATTGTCTCCCACCCAGTCTCCTGATGAAAGTTCAGAGTTGGCACCTGCAGCCGATGTCCATCAGTCTTTCACCTCACCCCCTTGCAAATCAGCCAATCAGTCTGAGCCCCAAATCATGCAGCAGTCTCTTCTGCTTTTTGATGACTCTGTTAGCATGGTTTCCCAGGGCCATCCACCTAGCCCTGCCCCAGAAGTGGAAGAGATTGTGTGCACCGATGCCCAACCACTTATGTTTCATGATGAGTACATGGGAGGACCATCGCAGCACGTCTCGGATGATGACGAAACACAGGTGCCAACTGCTGCTGCTTTCGCCATTGTGCAGACCGACAAGGAGGGCAGGGTTGAAGACTGGGTGGAAGATGATGTGGAGGACGATGAGGTCCTTGACCCCACATGGAATCAACGTCATGCAGGTGACCAGTGTAGTTCAGAGGAAGAGGCGGTGGTCGCACAGAGCCACCAGCACAGCAGAAGAGGGAGCAGGGTGCAAAAGCGGAGCGTCTGTCCCCTAGACAGTACGTCTGCTACTGCCCAACGCAGCAAGGGACCGAGCACACCAAAGCCAGGTCCAAGGAGTTCCCTAGCGTGACAGTTCTTCAGACAATGTGCTGATGACAAGACACGAGTGGTTTGCACGCTGTGCAATCAGAGCTTGAAGCGAGGCATAAATGTTCTCAACCTGAGCACAACCTGCATGACCAGGCATCTAAGTGCAAAGCATGAGATGCAGTGGAGTAGACACCTCAAAAACCAAGAAAGGTCTCTGGCTCCTCCTGCTTCCTCTTCTGCTGCAGTCTCGGCCTCTTCATCCACCTCTGTAGTGACAGTGACACCTGCCAACCCGCAAACAGAGGATCTGCCAGCAACACTACCACCTGGGTCACCAACCATCTCCACAATGTCCCATGGAAGCGTTCAGCTCTCTATTTCCCAAACACTGGAGTGGAAGAGGAAGTACCCCCCTAGCCACCCGCGATCCCTGGCCCTGAATGCCAGCATTTAAAAATTCCTCGCCTTTCAAATGCTGTCATTCCGTCTGGTGGAGACGCAGAGTTTTAAAAGGCTGATGTCATTGGCTGTCCCACAGTACATCGTGCCCAGCCGCCACTACTTTTCCAGACGAGCTATCCCTTCCCTGCACAACCAAGTGGGGGACAAAATCAGGTGTGCACTGCGCAACGCCATCTGTGGCAAGGTCCACCTAACTACGGATGCGTGGACCAGTAAGCACGGTCATATCTCCCTAACAGCACACTGGGTAAATGTAGTGGCGGCTGGGCCTGAGGCGGATAGCAGTTTGGCGCATGTCCTTCCACCACCGACGATTGCAGGGCACTTCAGTTTGCCTCCTGTTGCTAACTCCTCCTACTCCGCCTCCTCATCCTCTACCGCCTCCTCATCCGGTCAGCGTAACACCTTCACCACCAACTTCAGCACAGCCAGGGCTAAACGACAGGAGGCAGTTTTAAAACTTTCCTGTTTGGGGGAAAAACCCAACACCGCGCAGGAGTTGTGGAGGGACATGGAACAACAGACCGATGAGTGGTTGGTGGCAGTGAGCCTCAAGCCCGGCCTGGTGGTGTGCGATAATGGGCGAAATCTCGTAGCAGCTCTGGGCCTTGCCGGTTTGATGCACATCCCTTGCCTGGCGCATGTGCTGAACTTGGTGGTCCAGAGGTTCCTTAAGAATTACCCCGATATGCCAGAGCTGCTGCAGAAAGTGCGGGCCGTCTGTGCGCACTTTCAGCGTTCTCACCCTACTGCTGCTCTTCTGTTAGCGCTGCAGCGTAACTTCGGCCTTCCCGCTCACCGTCTCATATGTGACGTGCCCACAAGGTGGAACTCCACCTTGCACATGCTTGCCAGACTGTGCGAGCAGCAGCAGGCGATAGTGGAGTTTCAGCTGCAGCACGCATGCGTAAGTCGCTCTGCGGAACAGCACCACTTCACCGCCAATAACTGGGCCTCCATGCGAGACCTGTGTGCCTTGTTGCGCTGTTTCGAGTACTCGACCAACATGGCCAGTGCCGATGACGCCGTTCTCAGCGTTACTATCCCATTTCTATGCCTCCTTGAAAAAACTCTTCAGGCGATGATGGAAGAGGATGTGGCACAGGATGAGGAGGAGGAGGAGGAGGAAGAGGGTTCATTTCCAAGGCTTTCAGGGCAGTCATTTACAAGTGGCTATGAGGGTGGGTTCCTGCACCAACAAGCGCCAGGTACACAATTGTCTGGCAGCAAGGGCACAGTTCTAGAGGATGACGAGGTGGAGGATGAGGAGGAGATGGAGGAGGAGGAACCATGTTCACAGCAGGGTGGCACCCAGACCAGCTCATGTCCATCACTGGTGCGTGGCTGGGGGGATACAGAGGACACAGACGATACACCTCCCACAGAGGACAGCTTTTCCTTGCCTCTGGGCAGCCTGGCACACATGAGCGATTACATGCTGCAGTGTCTCCGCAACAACCGCCGAGTTGCCCACATTTTAACTTGTGCTGATTATTGGGTGAAATAAATCAACAAACAACTCCGTGCATAGGAATAAACAATGTAAGGTATGCAGCCCGTCCAGAAAAAAATGACCCCCTAGAGGGTAAATTTGGAATAGAAAGTGTAAGTTGAGGGACGAATGGCGCTCCCTATGTAAGGTATGCAGCCCGTCCAGAAAAAAATGACCCCCTAGAGGGTAAATTTGGAATAGAAAGTGTAAGTTGAGGGAAGAATGGCGCTCCCTATGTATCTAGGTATAGGGTGCCTTAAGGGGTTAATAGATTGAAGTGTGCGTTTTTTTGAGGGCTCACTCTCGTGATTTCTGCTCCCTAGTGTTAGCATGCACAAAAATCACTGGTATTGTATATACCAGGGAAAGATTATTTTTATATATAACAGGAAGAGATTATATATGTAAGGGTTGGAGTACTCCATCATTGCTGTCTAGGTACCCTTGTATGTATAATGAATTCCCGAGGGGTGTGCTCAATTGCCCCCTGTACCAGGGGCTTTCCCCAAAGGGAATCCATTTAGTATGCAAAGCACATTTATGAATGAAGCAGGTTAGCATAAGTATAGCAGGGTATTCTATGAAGGTAAGTATGTTGAGTGTTAGTCCAGACAGATAGAAGGTATAATAAGTGAGTTCCAGGCAAAAAATAATTTTGACTCAAAATACATTGAATTCTCGTATAATGTATAGACATGTGTGTCAAATTATACCAACAGCCTAAATTATTAATATAAGGAGGGTTCAACTACCCAGAGTATCTACTCCTATATACAAGGTACAGATTAAGCCCCTTCAGCTGTAGTATCTCCTATAAATTACAACCAGTGTCTATCCGGTGTCTGGTATTCCCAAAGGTGCATATCCTCATTGTTTGCATCCACCTAAAAGGAGGTGCTTGGGGGGATCAGAGATATGCATCCAATGTGGGTGTATCAGGTCCCACACTACAAGCTGTATTGTCAGCTAGTGTGGGTGTATGAGGGGCATAATCCTAGGGGTTGGCTATAAAGCAGTTAAGGTCAATCTCCAGGTTGAGGCCCCTGGGAGCAAGGGACCCCAACCTATAGATCCAACTAGTTTCATTCTGGAAGATTAGGGTGGTCTTATTACCCCCTCTCCAATGATCATCTATATGATCTATTCCATAGAAAATGAGCCCAGATGGGTCTCTTTGATGGACTTTGTCGAAATGACGCGATAGACTATGTTTAGGGAATCCTTTACGAATATTATTGATGTGTTCTAACAAATAGGGGCCGGGTTGTCCTCCCTATATACTGAAGATGGCATGGGCACTCAATGTATGTAACATGAGTGCTTTGGCATGTAATGAGCTGTTTTATTTGGTATTGCCTGTGGTCTACCGTAGATTTAAAAGATTCCCTTTTTCTCGGTTGTTTCTTGCTAACCCTGCAAGGGAGGCAACGCTGGCACCTGTAGAACCCTTTCATTTCAGTGAAGATTTTTACTTTCTTCGGGGGGTCAATAACATTGTGCACTAAATGACTGCGAAGGTTCGGCGCTCTCCTGTAGACAAAACTGGGTTTTGCAGGGAGAATTTTAGCCAGGATTCTGTCCTCCTTTAGGATAGGCCAGTATTTTTTGATGATCCGTTCTACTGATCTGTATTGGGTATTGAACCCTGTTATGAAAGTTGTTTTCATCTTCTCTACCTGCCCTTTGGGTTTATTCACGAGTAATGTTTGTCTGTCCAGTTTGGCTATTTCTGATTGTAATTTGACCAATTTTTCTCGCGCATACCCTTTTTCCTCAAATCTCTTGATTAGGACTGCCGACTGTGTGTCAAAATCTTCGATCTTGTCACAGTTTCGCCGGATTCTCAGTAGCCGCCCTTTTGGTATGTTCCCCTTCCATTTTGGGTGGTGGCAGCTAGAAGAGGGAATATACTCATTGCGGTCCGTGGTTTTGAAGAAGGTTTGAAGATAGATTTCCAAATCCAGATATTCTATCTTATTATGGTCCCATTTTGCCGAGAAGGTGAGCCCATATCTATTAGTGTTGAGATTATTAAGGAATGCAGTCAAGGTATCAGGTGTCCCATCCCAGAGTATTAGCAAATCATCGATGTATCTCCTGTACATCGTGATTTGGGGGATGTTCCTAGCGTAAATATGTTCTTCTTCCCACATGTCCATCAGGAGATTCGCCACACTGGGAGCATAGCGGGCCCCCATTGCAACCCCCTTTGTTTGAACAAAAAATTCCCTGTCGTACCAAAAATAATTGCAACTCATTGCCATGTCAAGGCCCTCCAGAATGTAGTTTATTTGGTGCTGTTTCATATTGCATCCTTCATGTAAAGCTTTTTCAACCGCCAGTTGCCCATCTGCTTGTTCAATGCTGGTGTAAAGTGAGTTGACATCAACAGTCACCAGTATCCATTCATCTGTACCTTTGATATTCTGTAGTTCTTGAATGAGTTGCAGGCTATCCCTAGGATGTGAACGACCCTGTTTGACAAGTGGCTTTAGATAGCTATCTAGATACTCCCCCAGCCTAGAGAACACAGAGTTAATCCCACTAATAATGGGTCTACCTGGTGGTTTCTCCAGTCGCTTATGAATCTTTGGCAGATAGTATATGACTGGGGTTTTTGTTGAATTCGAAATGAGGTACTCTGCTTCCCTGTCATTCAATATGCCATGTCTCTTTCCTTTGCTGATGTAGGTGCTAAGTTTGGTTTCAAATAATTTCTTAGAGTTCCCTTTTAGTTTTCTATAGGTATTTGCAACATTCAGAATATTGCCCATTTCTTCCTGGTAGTCTTCCTTGTTTAAGATGACCAGCCCCCCCCCCCCCCTGTCTGCTGGTCTAATGACTACTTCGTGCCGTTTTCCAATAATTTTTATGGCTTTCCAGATATTTCTACCCTTTTTATTGTCCTTTTGTTCTAGGTGTCGTAGGTCATCCTCGACCATCTTCTGGAATGCTCCCAAACACTGGCTCCCCGGGGTTTTGGGATTAAAGATTAAATTGTTCTTTAACTTTGTCTGTACATATTCTGGAACAGTTGTAATTCTACTATCTTCATTAGTAGCAAAATGTTTCCTGAGGTTCAATTTTCTCATGAATTTTTGTAGGTCTATACAGACCTCAAATTTATCAAGTCGCTTGTCAGGGGCGTATTTTAGCCCTAGATCAAGGACCTTAATTTCCTCAGCTGAAAAAATTATACTGCTTAGGTTGAAGATGCCTTTGCCTAATATTCCCGTCTCCTTTTTCTTCTTGCCTCCTCTCCTTCCTCTTGTCTTCCTCCTCTTTCCTGATTTCTCTGTGGCATTCCCATCTCTCTTCCTTGGTTGTGATTCCATCCATTGCTGTTGCTGTTGTACACTCGGTCTGTATTCCTCTGGGGTTCTGGATCTTGGTCTTCTCTTGTATTGTATTGGCCTTCTCGGTTCATTCCACCTCGATTCCCATTGTATGTTCTCCTTCCGGGGTTTCTGTATGGGACGCGGGTTTTCCACTTCCCAGGAGGCTGGCCTCGTTGACCACCTCTGTGAAAAACCTCCTCATCACCATTATAGCCTCTGTAAGGGGAATATGGTTTTTGAATGAAGCCCCTCCTGGGGGGAGAGAACCTATTCCTACTTGGAGCATTGTGTCTATCCGTGTAGGGTGTTCTGTTTCCCGGTGGTTCTTGATAATTGACCCTACGATGGTCTGGTCTATTTGGGTTCCAGTTTGGTTCCCTAGGTCTCCCTCTATTTCCCATGGTGGGATTGGGTGGAGGTGTCGATTGGGGTACGCCCCCCATCAGTCCTAGCATCCTTATCCCTATAGCGTCTTCAGGGGTTTCATCCATGGAGGTTTCCTCCAGATCATCATCTGGGGGTTCCTCATTGTATTCTCCCATTGAGGATTGCCATTTGTACACACAGTTATTTCTATAATCGAGTACATCCCTTTTAAATTTCTTTTGTTTTTTGGTTTGTATTTCACTGTCATATTTTTTAATGGTATCTTGTAGTTCCTTTTCCTTATCTTTATATTCCTTTTGATGGTTGAAGGGTACCAGCAAGGTTTTAATTTCTACTATTGCGGTTTCTATACCTTTTAGCTTAATAAATTATTTCCTCCTTTCAACGATCTTTTGGAGTAGCTCTCCTTCACACTTGTTGAAAAAGTTATACCATGTGCCCATGAGAACAGAATCATTTACATTATCATTGGGATGTATATCCCATCTTAGACTTCTAGGAGTCATTTTTTCATTTATGTAGGTTTCTAGGGTGGCTACATCCCACCACACTCTTAAGCCCCATACACACGCGCGGATTATCCGAGGACCAGGTCCGTCGGATCATGTCTGTCATACTTTGTCCGATGTTGGTTTTGCGTACACACGGTCGGACAAAGTTGTCGGAAAATCCGATCATTCTGAACGTGGTGAAGTTTGTTGCCTAGGACGGGACTACGTAGAGGCTAGTAGCCAATAGCTTTGGTCTTGTAATGTGATCTGAGCATGCGTAGCACTTTGTCCGTCGGACTACCATACACACGATCGGATTTGGTGTGATCGGACCTTGTTGTCCAAAAATCTATCCAGCAGGAGATAGGACTTTGTCCGTCGGACAATCCGACGTACACTGTCCGATGGTGCATACACACGGTCGGATTTTTCGACAACATTGTCCGATCGGACAGAATCCATGCGAAAATCCGACCGTGTGTATGGGGCTTTAGTTGTTTCTCCATGGTATGTTTAAGCTGTTTTGGCTTTGGATGTCTTTGCATGTCTTGTGTGTTAGTAATTTGTTCCTGACTAAATACCCCGCCTAAATCAATGTTTCTACTTGTCATATATCCAAATATATCCATAGCTGCAGAGGATATTCACACCCTAGGGTGATCAAAACAAAATAAATCAACAAACAACTCCGCGCTTAGGAATAAACAATGTAAGGTATGCAGCCCGTCCAGAAAAAATTGACCCCCTAGAGGGTAAATTTGGAATAGAAAGTGTAAGTTGAGGGACGAATGGCGCTCCCTATGTATCTAGGTACAGGGTGCCTTAAGGGGTTAATAGATTGAAGTGTGCGTCTAAGAGACTCGACTCCGTATTTTACCTCCTAGGCAGTGAGTAGTAGGTTATAAGATGGATATGGGAGGGTCAGCGCCCCTATCTGCCCAAAGCCAAATAATAGTGCTACTAATATATAATCCAGTGAAAATGTGGTATGGGGCTGGAGATTGACCTTAACTGCTTTATAGCCAACCCCTAGGATTATGCCCCTCATACACCCACACTAGCTGACAATACAGCTTGTAGTGTGGGACCTGATACACCCACATTGGATGCATATCTCTGATCCCCCCAAGCACCTCCTTTTAGGTGGATGCAAACAATGAGGATATGCACCTTTGGGAATACCAGACACCGGATAGACACTGGTTGTAATTTATAGGAGATACTACAGCTGGAGGGGCTTAATCTGTACCTTGTATATAGGAGTAGATACTCTGGGTAGTTGAACCCTCCTTATATTAATAATTTAGGCTGTTGGTATAATTTGACACACATGTCTAAACATTATACGAGAATTCAATGTATTTTGAGTCGAAATTATTTTTTGCCTGGAACTCACTTATTATACCTTCTATCTGTCTGGACTAACACTCAACATACTTACCTTCATAGAATACCCTGCTATACTTATGCTAACCTGTTTCATTCATAAATGTGCTTTGCATACTAAATGGATTCCCTTTGGGGAAAGCCTCTGGTACAGGAGGCAATTGAGCACACCCCTCGGGAATTCATTATACATACAAGGGTACCTAGACAGCAATGATGGAGTACTCCTATCCTTACATATATAATCTCTTCCTGTTATATATAAAAATAATTTTTCCCTGGTATATACAATACCAGTGATTTTTGTGCATGCTAACACTAGGGAGCAGAAATCACGAGAGTGAGCCCTCAAAAAAACTTGAGTTTATTTCTACCACCACATTGTTCATGTCTGCTTTACATATGTACAGGATCTCCCCATCTAAGAGGGGGATATATATATATATATATATATATATATATATGTATATATATACAGTGGTGTGAAAAAGTGTTTGCCCCCTTCCTCATTTCCTGTTCCTTTGCATGTTTGTCACACTTAAGTGTTTCGGAACATCAAACCAATTTAAACAATAGTCAAGGACAACACAAGTAAACACAAAATGCAATTTGTAAATGAAGGTGTTTATTATTAAAGGTGAAAAAAATCCAAACCATCATGGCCCTGTGTGAAAAAGTGATTGCCCCCTAAACCTAATAACTGGTTGGGCCACCCTTAGCAGCAACAACTGCAACCAAGCGTTTGCGATAACGTGCAATGAGGCTTTTACAGCGTCCTGGAGGAATTTTGGCCCACTCATCTTTGCAGAATTGTCCTAATTCAGTTACATTAGAGGGTTTTCGAGCATGAACGGCCTTTTTAAGGTCATACCACAACATCTCAATAGGATTCAGGTCAGGACTTTGGCTAGGCCACTCCAAAGTCTTCATTTTGTTTTTCTTCAGCCATTCGGTGGTGGACTTGCTGGTGTGTTTAGGATCATTGTCCTGCTGCAGAACCCAAGTTCGTTTCAGCTTGAGTACACGAACAGATGGTCGGACATTATCCTTCAGGATCTCTTGGTAGACAGCAGAATTCATAGTTCCTTTTATCACGGCAAGTCTTCCAGGTCCTGAAGCAGCAAAACAGCCCCAGACCATCACACTACCACCACCATATTTTACTGTTGGTATAATGTTCTTTTTCTGAAATGCAGTGTTCCTTCTACGCCAGATATACTTGGACACACACCTTCCAAAGAGTTCCACTTTTGTCTCATCGGTCCACAGAATGTTGTCCCAAAAGTCTTGGGGATCATCAAGATGTGTTGTGGAGAAATTGAGACGAGCTTTGATGTTCTTTTTGCTCAGCAGTGGTTTTCTCCTTGGAACTCTGCCATGCAGGCCATTTTTGCCCAGTCTTTTCCTGATGGTGGAGGCATGAACGCTGACCTTAACTGAGGCAAGTGAGGCCTGCAGTTCCTTGGACGTTGTTGTGGGGTCTTTTGTGACCTCTTGGATGAGTCGTCGCTGCGCTCTTGGGGTAATTTTGGGCGGCCGGCCACTCCTGGGAAGGTTCACCACTGTTCCATGTCTTCGCCATTTGTGGATAATGGCTCTCACTGTGGTTCGCTGGATTCCCAAAGCTTTGGAAATGGCTTTATAACCCTTTCCAGACTGATAGATCTCAATTACTTTCTTTCTCAATTGTTCCTGAATTTCTTTGGGTCTCGGCATGATGTGTAGCTTTTAAGGATCTTCTGGTGGACCTTACTGTGTCAAGCAGCTCCTATTTAAGTGATGCCTTGATTGTGAACAGGTGTGGCAATAATCAGGCCTGGGTGTGGCTAGAGAAATTGAACTCAGGTGTGGACAACCACAGTTATAGTATGTTTTAACAAGGGGGGCAATCACTTTTTCACACAGGGCCATGATGGTTTGGATTTTTTTTCACCTTTAATAATAAACACCTTCATTTACAAATTGCATTTTGTGTTTACTTGTGTTGTCCTTGACTATTGTTTAAATTGGTTTGATGTTCCGAAACACTTAAGTGTGACAAACATGCAAAGGAACAGGAAATGAGGAAGGGGGCAAACACTTTTTCACACCACTGTATATATATGTTTATGGACATGTGTATATGTTTATAGATATGTTTATAGATTTATGTACAACCATATGTCTGGGGGTAATCCCGCTCAGATTGTTATGTACATTCTCAGTTTTACAGGATAATAGCTAGGTTGTTAGTCTACGCTCGTGGTGGATGTAATTCCCACGGCTACCACTTAAGCGGAACCTCCCAGTACAATTTTATCACTATACTGTTTATGTCTAATTTATACATGTATATGGACCTCCCCATCTAAGGGGGACATGTATATATGTTTACAAATTCAGGTATGACCATATATCTGGAGCTTATTTTTGTCCACTCGGTATGCATGCTCTCGGCTTTACAGGATAGTAGCTGGGTTTGCTAGTTCATGCCCGTGATGGATGTAATTCCCCCAGCCACCACTTAAACGGATCCTCTGGAGAGCGTTTATATCTAATCTCAAAAATTGTCTCTTAGAACTGGCTATCCCCCTAGGGTCTATTTGCAATTTTTCCTCATACTTACCCTGCTTTATTATTATCATTATTTTTACTGCTTAATGCCTTATTGTATTGTAAATCAACTGACATCTGCCCTCCTTTCCTGTGCAGGGTTAGCGGAGATGCATGACCATATATATTTTTATTACGGACAATTAGATTTGTCTATTTTTACTTCATCTATTTTTCACCCTTATACTTTAACCGATAGTATCCTACTGTAATAGCGGGCTATTATATATGTCTAAAATCCCCCTTCCTTGCACTAGGGGATGTAACGGACATTCAGTATGCCTTCTTGGGTGGGGATTTCTTAACACGGTCTCTATTGACCAATCACCTAGGGTCATACGCACCTCTGCAGCCTTAATAACCCATGAGAGGGAGTGACATGGCGTCGCCTTTGAGAACGTCTGATGATGAAACGCGTAAGGCGTGCTGACGTCACTTCCGGTGCGGGACTTAGAGGCTTGGTACGCAGCTGGAGCGCAAGCTGCTAACCAGCCCTAAACCCCTCCATTTTTTCGTGTTGCCTAAACCTGCTTTGTGTAAGGTGGAACCAGGAGTATCTTGTGCGATACCCTGTTCTTTTATATTTATATTTGTTTTTAATCCTTATTTTTTAATAAATATTTTTCCATCTGGTAATACACATGGGACCGCCTCCTTTTTTCTTGCTTTTTCTGTGAGGGATATCCCTTTTGGGATCGCTGCTGGATTCCCCCCCACCCACTATACCAAGGAAAGTCTGGGTGGATCCATTGGAGGGACTAACCGGCTAGGATATCTTCTAGTGTGAGACCTGAGGAGCACCCGATATCGATACATGAAAGCTGTTCACCCCTGTAGGGGTATCTACTTCTGGTGAGTGAGGGAGCAAGAGGGGACAACACAAAGTCACCATTACTGCTTGAAGCACAAAAGTCACCATTTGAATCACCACTTGAAGTATTGCTACAAGACTATCTGACACAGTTATTATTTTTACAAAATATTTTTGCTGTATTTTTTTAGAGTCCCATCTTGGAATTGGACTTCTATATATATTCCTTTCTGTTTTTCTTTTTATTAATCATTTTTTCTCAATTTTTTCACTTTGAAGCCTCACCTGGGCTACATTTATTTAGTACTTTTTTGGTATTTTTTCACTTTTTTTCACTGGGACTGGTATATTTCTAGCCCCTCTTGGGCTGTTACTGACACATTTATAGAACTGTCACATCTTGCATATATAATTTAGATGATATTGCATAGGATGGTATTGTTTTATTTTTCACTTTAATTTACACCAGCATTTATGGTAGGATATTAATTGTATTACGTTTGATCTCTACACGGGCGAGCAGAGGACTTATGCTATTTGGATAGTCATCCCACTCCTCCAACCTGAGTTTGATTGGTATAATCTACATCAAGCCCCATACCACATTTTCACTGGATTATATACAGTGGTGTGAAAAAGTGTTTGCCCCCTTCCTCATTTCCTGTTCCTTTGCATGTTTGTCACACTTAAGTGTTTCGGAAAACATCAAACCAATTTAAACAATAGTCAAGGACAACACAAGTAAACACAAAATGCAATTTGTAAATGAAGGTGTTTATTATTAAAGGTGAAAAAAAATCCAAACCATCATGGCCCTGTGTGAAAAAGTGATTGCCCCCTAAACCTAATAACTGGTTGGGCCACCCTTAGCAGCAACAACTGCAACCAAGCGTTTGCGATAACATGCAATGAGGCTTTTACAGCGTCCTGGAGGAATTTTGGCCCACTCATCTTTGCAGAATTGTCCTAATTCAGTTACATTAGAGGGTTTTTTAAGGTCATACCACAACATCTCAATAGGATTCAGGTCAGGACTTTGGCTAGGCCACTCCAAAGTCTTCATTTTGTTTTTCTTCAGCCATTCGGTGGTGGACTTGCTGGTGTGTTTAGGATCATTGTCCTGCTGCAGAACCCAAGTTTGTTTCAGCTTGAGTACACGAACAGATGGTCGGACATTCTCCTTCAGGATCTCTTGGTAGACAGCAGAATTCATAGTTCCTTTTATCATGGCAAGTCTTCCAGGTCCTGAAGCAGCAAAACAGCCCCAGACCATCACACTACCACCACCATATTTTACTGTTGGTATAATGTTCTTTTTCTGAAATGCAGTGTTCCTTCTACGCCAGATATACTTGGACACACACCTTCCAAAGAGTTCCACTTTTGTCTCATCGGTCCACAGAATGTTGTCCCAAAAGTCTTGGGGATCATCAAGATGTGTTGTGGAGAAATTGAGACGAGCTTTGATGTTCTTTTTGCTCAGCAGTGGTTTTCTCCTTGGAACTCTGCCATGCAGGCCATTTTTGCCCAGTCTTTTCCTGATGGTGGAGGCATGAACGCTGACCTTAACTGAGACAAGTGAGGCATGCAGTTCCTTGGTCGTTGTTGTGGGGTCTTTTGTGACCTCTTGGATGAGTCGTCGCTGCGCTCTTGGGGTAATTTTGGGCGGCCAGCCACTCCTGGGAAGGTTCACCACTGTTCCATGTCTTCGCCATTTGTGGATAATGGCTCTCACTGTAGTTCGCTGGATTCCCAAAGCTTTGGAAATGGCTTTATAACCCTTTCCAGACTGATAGATCTCAATTACTTTCTTTCTCAATTGTTCCTGAATTTCTTTGGGTCTCGGCATGATGTGTAGCTTTTAAGGATCTTCTGGTGGACCTTACTGTGTCAAGCAGCTCCTATTTAAGTGATGCCTTGATTGTGAACAGGTGTGGCAATAATCAGGCCTGGGTGTGGCTAGAGAAATTGAACTCAGGTGTGGACAACCACAGTTATAGTATGTTTTAACAAGGGGGGCAATCACTTTTTCACACAGGGCCATGATGGTTTGGATTTTTTTTCACCTTTATTAATAAACACCTTCATTTACAAATTGCATTTTGTGTTTACTTGTGTTGTCCTTGACTATTGTTTAAATTGGTTTGATGTTCCGAAACACTTAAGTGTGACAAACATGCAAAGGAACAGGAAATGAGGAAGGGGGCAAACACTTTTTCACACCACTGTATTAGTAGCACTATTATTTGGCTTTGGGCAGATAGGGGCGCTGACCCTCCCATATCCATCTTATAACCTACTACTCACTGCCTAGGAGGTAAAATACGGAGTCAAGTCTCTTAGACACACACTTCAATCTATTAACCCCTTAAGGCATCCTGTACCTAGATACATAGGGAGCGCCATTCGTCCCTCAACTTACACTGATTATTGGGTGGCCACCCTGCTGAATCCCCGTTACAAGGACAACGTGCCGTCCTTAATTACCTCACTGGAGCGCGTTCGTAAGATGCGCAATGTTAATAAAGTTCTGATTAGATCAAAGATATTGATCCGTTCAGACACTATACTACTAAGGGAGGTGTATGGTGTGTGTATGGGTGTTAGCACTACTGGCACTAATCTGATGCTGCCTGGGGCTGACGCTGACCCTAACTGACAATAAAACCTAACTGAAGTCACCCGCCGAGTCTTCAGGGGGTTAAAACTTTATTATGCAATATACGGCAGGTACCCTGACTATGAAAAAATAACTAACCACAGTCACCCGTAACACTAATATGGCAATCAGAAAATAGATCTACTAGTGACACTGGTGACAGGGGATGAAAGGGTTAACTGGGGGCGATCAAGGGCTTAAACCTTTAGTAGGGGGGTTTAGGGGGGTACCCTAAAGCTACCTGGGCCTACTACTAACTGCCGTAACGCTGCTTAGTGTCACAAATGTCACAAATGACACCAGTACAGTGATCAGTGAAAAATCAGAAAACTGCACTTGGTGACACTGTGACAGGGAGTGAAAGGGTTAACTGGGGGGGGGGGGGCGATCGGGTGGTGAAAAGTGTGCCTACATGTACTGGTGCTAGTGTAGTGTTGGTGCAATTTACAGTTAGATGTTCTCTCTCCTCTCTCTGGAACCAAAAAGAATTCCAGGAGCGTAGATGACATCACTTCCCCGGCCTGTGTTTAAACTCACAGGCTGGGGAAGCATTTCATTCGCCAGAACCGATCAGCAGCCAGAAATCATTGGCCTGGACCTAAAGATTAATTGGTTCAGTTAAGTAAATGAGGATAGGGAACAAGTATAAACAAACCTTCATGTTTGCCTGCTAGGTGATGGAGAAAAGACGTACAAGACGAGAAGCCAGCTTGGGAGAGAAGGTGGTGGTGGCTGGTGATGGGATGATGGTGGTTCTGTCGGAGGGGTGGATTGGTGACTGCATTGTCTACCCTTCTAAGTGGCAGGGTCCCTGCATTAGGGCCTGCTGTGTAACATAAAGGTTGAGGTTTACAGAAGAAGTTGGTGTACATATTCTGGTGTGAAATTTGCATATGTTGATTATGATTTATTTTTATTTTTATATATGAGATTTGCATCTATTTATGTTATTTATTTGCATGAGCACTACTTCATATTTACCAATTATATTTGGTATTTGACACATTGCACTTTTGTTTTTTTTGGTTTTGAAGTGATTTAGAATGTTTGATTATAATTTTGTACAATAATGAGGCACTTCTAGAATAAGGATTCGTTTTTATACTGTAGGGATAGTGCTCTGAGTTTTCTGTATACTATGGTATCTCTGTATTTATGTATTCTAACACCTTAGGGTCCTATGATTGATATTTTCAATAGAATTTTTTTGATAATAAGTTGGTTGCACTATATAAATGTATAAGAATCCTGCGAGCTACCCTAAAATACCCCTAGCTACAAATAATATCAGGTGTGGTAAATACAAGAAAGAGTAAAAAATGTGTCATTTCACAGCTGCTATGCATCAATCACAATCCCCATGTAAAACCATATAAAAAAATAAAGAATATGCAATGCTGTGTGAAAATATCCTTATTGAAACAAGGATACTAGTTCAATAACATAATAAAATACAGTAAAGAAAAAAAAATTGTGCAACAAGCAAGTTCACAGTGAAAACATCTTTGCATTGGTAGCAAGTGTCCAAAAAAACGTTGTAATCAAAGATCTTCTAAACCACAAATATTAAAGTGCATATGTGCAATAATATTCCATAAAGCGACTCTTGTGATGAAAAAATCCTGGTTGATACGAGGTGGATTTTACACACGTGCCACCCTGTCCCCCCCCCCCCCCCCCCCCCGTGTAATTGCGCTCACCTCAAGCTGTCTGACTGCACAACTAAGTTTGGTCCACATAAACTTTTGAGCCACTCCTGGGCTCTGAGTACAGATATTTTCAGCAGGATCCCATGATAAAATCCAGAGAAGAAATCCTCAATATTAAAAATAGGAAAGAGGCTGGATAGTGCATTATCGTTTTGTTTGTAAATGTATTTAGAGAAAATAACATTAGGGTACTCACATTTTATTGGTGCTTCCACCAAACTATAAAAAAACATTAAGTACAGCATCCTCTCCCAAGTGGCTTCAAATCTTGTGTATATCAGTAGTTTGCTCAAGCAAGCATGAGACTGTTCCCTCCACCGTCATGGCCCCTCTCCTACATATGACGACACAGGGCTAATCACATGTCTTCCTCAGGCTGATATTGAAAGCCAGGCTGATATTATGAATAGATTTAAACAGAAGGAATACAAAACCACATTTTTTAATAAAGTACAACTATCAAGTAAAAAAAGAGAGAGATACAGTAACATATTAAGAGATAGGAGTAGGAAGAGAACAGAATTTTGGGGTAGTTTTTTCCATTGATTTTAGCCGTCAATATTGGGCCATAGAGAAAATAGTGAAGAAAGAACATATACTACTCACTGACAATATTCTGGATAAAATACTCCCTAAATAGCCAAAGTTTATATAGAAGACCTGCCACTTTGAGAAAAAAATTAATTAAAAATGTAATAAACCTCATATTTTTGGATTAGGTGGGGTTAGGTGGGGTTTTTATAAATGTGACAGGTGTCTACCATGCAGGACTATTAAAAATATAAAGAGGAAAACCTCCCATTTTGAATCACAATATATTAGGAAAAAGTACAAGATCAGAAAGTTTATAAGTTGTGATAGCACCCATGTCACATATTTACTAGAATGTCCATGCGGGCTGTAATATGTGGGCAGAACCACCAGGAGGTTGGGGTTAGAGTGACGGAACATAATAAAAATCTTAAAAAAGTTTCCATCAGCATAGGGTGTTGAATCACTTCCACCTGCACCACAATAGGGATCCTACTTTGCTGACATTTTGTGGTATAGATAGGATATAAAAATATTGGTGGGGCAACAACATGAAAGAAGTGGTATCACAAAATGAGACAAAATGGGTATATGAACTGGGAACTCTGTCCCCAAAGGGGTTAAATATAGATATTGACTTAAATTGCTTCATCCCCAACTTTTAAAGTTTTAGTAAATATTGAGTCTCATATTTAATAAGATTTTAAAATATTTTTTTATAGTTTTTTTTTAACATGGCTTTTATATTTGGGACATATATGAAACGTATTTAAATGTGAGATTGACAAAAGATATAGAGTCTGCATAGTAATAAATATGTATTTAGCTACATACGCATTAGATGGTGTTGGAGAGTTTAATAGGGAACATGTGGCATTTTATATTCCTCTAACACATAATTTTGACTGGCCTATTAATATTCCTGGCTATGCACTCTTTCGAAGAGACAGGGTAAAAAGGAAAGATGGTGGTGTCTGTCTCTATGTGAGAAGTGATCTCAAAGGGAGTGTGAAAGAGGACCTAGTTGATGGAGATTGTGATGTGGCTGAAGCATTATGGGTGGAACTGCATATAGATGTGCGTAGTTCAAAGTAAATCATTGGAGTTTGTTATAGGCCACCCAATGTTAATGAGGAGGTGGAGACTCAGCTCCTTGCACAGATGGAAAGGGCTGCAAGGGCTGGAATGGTGATAATAATGGGGGATTCTAACTACCCGGAAATTTACTGGAGTAATGGCACTGCTGGAACAGTTGAAGGACAAAAATGTATACACCTATTACAAGACAATTTTATGGTACAATTCATAGAGGCGCCAACTAGGAATGATGCCCTGTTGGACCCGGTAATCTCAAACCATGCAGAGCTTTTTACTGATGTTCATATAAAGGAACATATGGGTGTCAGTGACCATAACATGATTTTATTTAATGATAGCTGTAGGCAACAATCGCATATGGGAAACATAAAAATTCTTACCTCTAAAAGAGCAAATTTTCCAAGGATGAGGGCCTAGTCTCCAAGACTTAGACTGGGAGGGAATATTGGCATAGATGAACACAGAACAGAAATGGGAATTCTTCAAAGCGACTGTATGAGAACACACTACAAAGTATATTTCCATGGGCAATACGTTCAAAATGTTTAATATAAAACCTATGTAGCTCACGACCAAAGTTAAAAAAGCTATAAATATCAAGAAAAGAGCTTTTAAAAAGATAAAAATTAAGGAACACTATCATTGTTTAAATGTTACAAAGAATATAACAGAACATGTAAAAAGGAAATCAAGGACAAAAAAATTGAATTTTAGATTTCAAAAGATAGGACAAACCCCAAAAAATTCTTCAAATGTATTAATAGTAAAAAGGTCAGGTCTGAGCATGTAGGCCCTTTATAAAAATATCTAGAGTGGGTGACTGGGGACAAAGAAAAGGCTAATTTATTAAATACTTTCTTCAGCTCTGTGTATATAAAGGAGCATGGGGGAGCTCATGTCCATAATGGGGATGGTATTGACACAGCCCCAAATGATCCACAATGGGTCAAAAGTAATATGGTCCAAAAATATTTAGATAGAATAAAGGTGAATAAAGCACCTGGACCAGATGGCATTCACCCACGGATCCTAAAATAATTTAGCTCTATCATTTTAAAGCCATTGTATCTAATTTTTAGGGACTCCTTAATAACTGGAATAGTTCCACTGGATTGGCATAGGGGCAATGGGGTGCCTATATTTTAAAAGGGATCAAAGTCTTTACCAAGTAACTATAGACCTGTTAGTTTAACTTCTATAGTTGGGAAGATACTGGAGAGTTTAATAAAAGACCACATAGATGAGTTATTGCTGGAAAAAAAATTTTAAGCAACAGACATCATGGATTCATGAAAGACAGAAGTTGTCAAACAAATCTGATTTATTTTTATTTTTTTTGTTTATAAAGTTTTCTTGCTTGAACACAATTGCATAATACAACATAACATTGTCGTGATCACATATAATCATTATATAACATTGGGGTTGTAAAATATTTTGCATCACACAATATTTTTTTTTTACAATGGTTTCAATATGTTTTAGAGTATAACAGGGATATACATTTTTCTGCTTGTAGTACAGATGAGGAGAAAGGAAGAATTTTTTTTTAAAATAAATAAAAATGGGGGGGTTTAGTGAGACAAAATTCATATAGGCTGATATGGTGGTATTATATTCATATTTCCCTCTATCTGCTTATGTGTTTTGTTTATAGGAATAGGTTTCTTTTATTAGGCATTCACTGCTTTGTAGGCTGTGGAGTTTTTAAATTCTATCCGGCTGAACCATGTTGAAGTAAAATTGGTTATTTTTTCCTGTGATATGCAGATGAGTTCTTCTATTTTTTCTGTTATTTATTCAGCGGAACCATTATTTTTTTGTTGGTGTAATATTCTAACGTCAATGGCAGGGAATGCAATGTCTTGCTGCATTTATCATGAACATGGAGAGTGATTTTTGATATTGTTTCTTAGGGATCAAGTTGTGGTGTAAAAGGTAATGTGCAGGGTTGAACATTAGATTTTCTGAGGTGATTAAAATAGTAGTTGTAGTAACTATCCTCCAGAAGTTATGGATCAAGGAACATGTCCACCAGATATGTAACATTGAGCCTTCCTCACGGTCGCATCTCCAGCACCTGTCAGAGATTCGAGGAGCAAATATATGTAGTAAGGCAAGAGTTCTATACCATCTTGTAATGATCTTGAAACCACATTCTTGAGTGGCTACTTTTAAAGAGCCTTTGTATGCATACGCGTAGATTGTTTCCCAGTCAGCTTCTGCTAGATTTATATCCAGATCTTGTTCCCATGCTTGACATGACTTGCTGGAGAAGTCTGTTTTACCCTCAAATAATGAATTGTATAGTGTGGAGATGATGATAGTGTGGGGTTTTTTTTGTACATAAGTCCTCCAGGTTTGTAAGAGGTCGTATCCAGGATTGAGCCGATTCACTTTTGGTTAGAAAATGTCTGATTTGTATGTAGTTCCCTTGTGAAATGGATTTTGGGTTAATGTCGTTGTTTAGTTTGTTTCTAGATATAAGTGTTCCTTTCCTAAAGAAGTGTTTAGTCAATATGTCTTTGTGGGGCCAATTGGTTGTAAGAAAGTTTTGTTCCAGTCATGGTTGTTTCTTAGTGGGGTGAGTGGGCCAAGCCAGGGAGATAGATTATTAATTTTAAAGGTGTTACGAAAGATCTCTAGTGTGGGACCAATGAGAGGATGGGATTTGGCAATATTGGGGTGATATTTGAAGTGTATCCATGGAAGAGATCTTACAGGTTGGGATATTTGAATGTGTTCTAGGTTTACCCAATCTTTAACCGTTCGATGGATATTCCAGTCTACAATTCTTGCTGTCTGGTGGTATTTGCATAGATCTGGAAGGGCAATTACTCCTTTGTTTTTGGGTATATTTAGTCTAGTATATTTTATTCTTGGAGGTTTGCTCCTCCAGATAAAGTTTGAACAAGCTTGATGGAAAGATGTAAAAATTGAGGCTGGTAATCTAAAAGGAATCGTTTGCATGAAGTAAAGAAAACAAGGTAGGATAGTCATCTTGATTAAAAAAGCTCTACCATACATCCAGAGTTTCATCTTTTTAGGTCTTCATGTGTTTCTTTTAGAATAGGAATGCAGTTGAGTTTGAAGAGGTCCTTTAAATTTGTGGGGATTTCTATTCCTAAATAAGTTATGTTTTGTTTGGCCCAAGAGAAGGGGAATTTTTTATATTTTTTTGCATAATTCTACAGAGTTTGGAGGTAACGTAATGTTAAGAGCGTTAGACTTTGAATGGTTAATTTTCAGGTTTAATAGTAGTTGGAAGTATTCTAGGTCTTGAATGAGATTGGGTATGGAGATATGTGGTTCTGAGAGAAAAGGAAGCATATCATCTGCAAAAGCTGCGACTTTGTATGTATGTTTTTGAGTTTTTATTCCCTTAATATCTGGATTAGATCTTATTTTGTTTAGTAGCGGTTCTAGTGTAAGGACGAACAATAAGGGGGATAAAGGGCATCCCTGCCTCGTACCAATTACGTAAATTGAAGGCGTTCGACAGGTGGCCATTGGCACATACTCTTGCTGTTGGGTTTGAATATAGAGCTTGAATGTATGCTCTCATTTGAGATAGAAGTCCAATATGGTTTAAAACTGCATCAATATAGTCCCAGGCCACTCTGCCGAACGCCTTCTCAGTGTCTAGGCAGAGGAAAAATTTTTGTTTATTTTTAGAAGTGAGACAATGGTTAATGTTAATTGCTTTGATTGTGTTGTTGTGTCCTTCTCTGCCAGGGATGAATTCTACTTGATCTAGGGATATAAGGGATGTTAGTAAGGGGAGAAGTCTATTTGCTAGGATCTTAGCATATATTTTTACATCAACATTAAATAGTAAAATTTAATTATGCTCCAGTACAATCTAAAATCTAATTGAACCTTCTTAATATAAAGTGTAATGTAAAGAAATATATAAGGTGATTACTGGGGGAATTCCCCAGTATCTTAAAATTATGGACTATAACAGCAATAACAAGGAGTAAAATCAAAAAGGTTTATTGAACAATTTAAAAATCTATTTATCAATTAAGAAAGATGACCCCCTAGCAAGGGGGGAGACTACAATAATACATACAGAATAAAAAATGTTCAAATGGTTGAAAGGATACAGTTCCTACAATGAGTATGGAATTGTCTGTGCAGTCAACGTTTCGCCACTAATTTGGCTTTTTCAGGACCCACACATGTAGCAAATTTTGGGATTACCTAGAATAACATACACTCAGCAAAATTAAAAAACGCAACACATTTGTGTTTGCCTCTATTTATCATGAGCTCAACTCAAAGATCTTTTTCTATGTACACAAAAGGCCTATTTCTCTCAAATATTGTTCACAAATCTGTCTAAATTGTGTTAGTGAGCACCTCTGCTTTGCCAAGATAATCCATGCACCTCACAGGTGTGGCATATCAAGATGCTGAATAGATAGCATGATTAGACAGCATGATTATTGCACAGATATTCCTTAGGCTGACCATACAAAAAAGGCCAAAAATGTGCAGTTTTATCACACAGCACAGTGCCACAGATGTCACAAGTTTTGAGGTAGCGTGCAGTTGACATGCTTACTGCAGGAATGTCCACCAGAGCTGTTGCCCTTAAATCAAATGTTAATTTCTCTACCATAAGCCGCCTCCAAAGGCGTTTCAGAAATTTTGGCAGTACGTCCAACCGGCTTTACAACCGTAGACCACGTGTAACTACACCAGCCCAGGACCTCCACATTCAGCATCTTCACCTCCAAGATCATCTGAGACCAGCCAACTGGACAGCTGCTGCAACAATTTCTGCAAAAACTGTCAGGAACCGTCTCAGGGAAGCTCATCTGCATGCTTGTCCTCATCGGGGTCTCGACCTGACTGCAGTTCATCGTCGTACCCGAATGAAGTGGGCAAATGCTCACATTCAAAGGCATCTGGCACTTTGGAGAGGTGTTCTCTTCACAGATGAATCATAGTTTTTACTGTACTGGCCAGATGGCGTGTATAGCATTGTGTAGGTGAGCGGTTTGCTGATATCAAAGTTGTGGATCGAGTGGCCCATGGTGGCAAAGGGGTTAAGGTATGGGCAGGCGTATGCTATGGACAACAAACACAGGTGCATTTTATTGATGGCATTTTGAATGCACAGAGATCCTGAGGCCCATTGTTGTGCCATTCATCCATGACCATCACCTCTTGTTGCAGCATGATAATGCACAGTCCCATGTTGCAAGGATCTGTACACGAAACCTGGAAGCTGAAAACATCCCAGTTCTTGCATGGCCAGCATACTCACCGCATATGTCACCCATTAAACATGTTTGGGATGCTCTGAATCGGCATATACGACAGCGTGTTCCAGTTTCTGCCAATATCCAGCAACTTTGCACAGCCATTAAAGAGCAATGGACTATTATTCCACAGGCCACAATCAACAACCTGAGCAACTCTATGTGAAGGAGATGTGCTGCACTGCATGAGGCAAATGGTGGTCACACCATATACTGACTAGTTTTCGAACCCGACCCCAGTAAAACTCCACATTTTAGAGTGGCCTTTTATTGTAGCCAGCCTAAGGCACACCTGTGCAATAATTATTCTGTCTAATCAGAATCTTGATATGCCACACCTGTGAGATGGATGGGTTATCTCGGCAAAGCAGAAGTGCTCATTAACACAAATTTAGACAAATTTAAACACCCCCTCCCTGGATCTCCGCCAGCCCCCCTAACTGCTCCGACGGTGGGCCCATCTGTCTGCCGATACCTGCAGCCCTCCTGAGAAAACCTGCAACCACTACTGAGAGAAAACACAGAGAGGCATGTGTTACCTGCCAGACGGACGTGTGTATCAGGAGCTCCGGCCAACCAGCCATCCAGAACTCATTCCAGGACCCCCCAGCAACTTGTATCGGGAACAGAAACACCCTGGACCCTCCACGCCTCAGCTCAGCCCCAGCTCTCCAGCGTGCTATCCGCAGACGCCATCCGGACGCCACGCCTCAATCCTGCCAGCCTCATAGGACAGTCCGCGGCTACTCCGGTCCAGTGCCAGCCAACCGCCTCACCACTCTCCTCCGTCCATGCTCGGCAGACCCGCATACCCTCTCCTACCCAGACCCAATGGCATCATCAAACGGACCGGAACCCTAATCCGTACCGGGAGCCACTGAACATCGGGACAGCTCGCGGCTTGTGCCGTTTCGGGACCACACTGTAGCGGCACCGGGAGCTACCGAGCGCCAGGATAACCATGGCTTAGGCCTAGGCCCAGCGACCATCCTGATCCACCCTCCTTTCATCCCTGGACCACCCCCGGTTAGGTAAGTATCTCGGTAAGTACCTTGGGGACCACCTATTTAGCAGTTGATCCAGGGCCTGACATCCGATCGCCTCTCGGGGGGTCAGGAAGGATTTTTTTTCCTCTGCTGCAGCAATTGGCCAGCTCAGCTAGGGGATTTTCGCCTTCCTCTGGATCAACGAGAGGGCAGTTTAGGTCAACGGGTTTCTCCTCCAGCTCCACCACCTGAACCATCGGACCATCATCAGCACCATCAGCATCACCACCCCCATCATCAGCGGCATCTCGCAGGATCATCATCCCCTCAGCAACCTCATCGTCACTACATCAGTATCATCATCGTATCATACCATCAAAATCTATTTTTCTCTCTCATCATGTGCAACTTGAAATACTCAGCGGACACCCTCCAAAGACTAAGAAATACTGTCTCAACATTACCAACCACCATTCAAAAAATACTACGAAAAGAACAATTACTAAGGATCAATCTACAATCAACCACAAAACTCAGGAAGACTACAATTCAACCGCAACACTTAGCATGCGCCCTGATTAACACCAGATCTGCAGTCAAGCACAGACAGGAAGTCCACGACTTCATCACCCAAAACAACATAGATTGCCTCTTCATCACGGAAAGCTGTCTAACACCTGACTGCAACACCATCCTAACAGAATTAGTGCCTGAAAACTACAGGATCCTAACTGAGCATAGAATAGGAAAAAAAAGGAGGAGGCCTAGCAGTGATCTTCAAATCTCACCTTGCGCTCGTCAAACCAACTCTACAGAACTCAGTGCCTTTCATGGAGACACTTACTCTACGTCTTCAAACAACACCCCAAGACACCATTCACATTTTGCTATGCTACAGACCACCAGGACTGAAGACAAATCTACTGATACCCTTCACCGAATTCATGTCGATACACACCTTGAAAACAAATAATGTTTTGGTACTCTGGGATTTCAACCTCTGGGCAAACTCCACCAAAGACCCCATCGCCACCGCCTTCATTAACCAACTGGAAGAACTAGGTCTTCAGCAACTGATAAATGCTCCCACACATGATCATAAACTCAATAATAGCATGCAATGCCAAGCTGCGGTTTCCAAAGCGAGCAAAGTCCTTTCTTGTATTAGAGAGGTATGGACTCCAGAGAGAGAGATATAATTTTGCCCCTGTTCAAATCATTAGTAAGACCTCATCTGGAATATGCAGTTCAGTTTTGGGCACCAGTTCTCAAAAAGGATATCGGGGAACTGGAGAAAGTGCAGAGAAGGGCAACCAAAACTGATAAGAGGCATGGAGGAGCTCAGCTATGAGGAAAGATTAGAGGAACTGAATTTTTTCACCCTTGATAAGAGGAGATTAAGGGGGATATGATCAACATGTATAAATATATAAGTGGTCCATATAGTGAACTTGGTGTTGAGTTATTCACTTTACGGTCAACAAAGAGGACAAGGGGGCACTCTTTACGTCTAGAGGAAAAGAGATTTCATCTCCAAATACGGAAAGGTTTCTTCACAGTAAGAGCTGTGAAAATGTGAATAGACTCCCTGCAGAGGTGGTTCTGGCCAGCTCAGTAGATTGCTTTAAGAAAGGCCTGGATACTTTCCTAAATGTACATAATATAACTGGGTACTGACATTTATAGGTAAAGTTGATCCAGGGAAAATCCGATTGCCTCTCGGGGGATCAGGAAGGATTTTTTTCCCCTGCTTTAGCAAATTGGAGAATGCTCTGCTGGTTTTTTTTTTGCCTTCCTCTGGATCAACTGTGGGTATAGAATGGGGTCTATGGGATTGTATGATTGATATATATATATATATATATATATATATATATATATATATATATATATATATATATATATATATATATATTTTTTTTTATTAGTTTTATTTGTGGTTGAACTGGATGGACTTGTGTCTTTTTTTCAACCTAACTAACTATGTAACATGGGATTCTCTTCCACAAGCAGTGGTTTCAGCAGGGAGCATAGATAATTAAAAAAACTATTATATAGGCACCTAAATGACCACAACATAGAGGGGTATACAATGTAATATTGACATAAAAGCACACACTGGTTGTACTTGATGGACTTCTTTTTTCAACCTCATCAACTATGTAACTATGTAACTTGCCGTAATTTGCCTCTCCAGCAAGGAAAGCACTAAGCAGTACAGCAGTGATATCATCAAATCTCACTTCCAAATCTTGTGAGACCTGCAATCAGATGCAGAATGCCTTAGCTATTTCACACTGGAGATGTACAGCTATGAACCTCAAAGTGCAAGAATTCAAGACAACAAGCACATTTTACTAGGGTCCTGCTTAAGCACAATTACATTTTCTAAACGTTCCCTATTAGAGAGCAAATCTTTACTTTTTGAGTTATGTTAAAGTGAACTTGTGCCCAAACTATGCATCCTAAAGTATTTACCTGTTTTTAACAATCAGTAAAATAATTTTACAATAATACCTAATTCACCAAGAAGCTATAGGCATTATGTAGAAACGTAATCTTCAAACTTCACAACAAGGGCGCATGCGCGGATGCCTGAGCGGGCGGTAGCGTCGGCTTAGAGCTCCGCTCCAAGGGAGACGAGAACCGGAGGACTACGAGTCCCAGCGGTACCGTGAGCAGTACAAAACTACAGGCACAGCTCCACAGAAGACCCCAGGTGTACAATGGTCCTGAGGGGCCAGAAAGCTAAATTTAAAGCTAATTTAGCTAAAACAGCGCCAGTCAGACAAGCGGCCATTATGGCTGCTGCAGTTACCTCACAGGCATCTAAACAGCGCTCTGTGAAAGCGCCCCCTCAGACTAATGAAGAAATGGCAGATACAGATACAGAATCAGATGCTGAGGTTTCTCAGCATGAAATACACAATGATATGTTCCAAAAATTTGAAAATATGTTAAAAAATGCTCTAAAAAAAACTTCTGACAGAATAACCGAGAAACTGACAAAAGAAATTAGAGAGCTGGGTCAGAGAACCGCCGACCTGGAAATTAGAGTTGATAACCTAGGCAGCCATACTCAGCAAAACACCTCAGAAATTGAAAATTTAAAGGAAGAAAATCTTATGTTACAGACACGTTTAGAGGACCAGGAAAATAGGGACAGATGGTCGAACCTAAGAATCAGAGGGATTCCTGAGACTGTCCTAGACCTCCAAGCCACCATAATAGCTTTATTTCAAGAACTACAACCCGGCATACCAGTGGAAAGACTGGAACTTGACAGAGTTCACAGAGCTTTAGCTCCGCGCAAAACAAACGGTCCCCCTAGGGACATAATTGCTAAATTTCATTACTACAGAACCAAGGAGCAATTATTAGCGGCTGCTAGAAATAGAGATTCCCTACAATTCCAGGGCTATACGTATCAACTTTTTGCTGACATTTCTCCCCTCACTGTCGCCAAACGGCGGGCACTTAAACCACAACTACAGATTCTGCAACAACACAATATTGTATATCATTGGGGATTCCCCTTTTCCTTACGCTTCACACATCTTGAAACGAAATTCGTCTGCAGATCTCCAGACGATTTGCGATCTGCCCTGATTGAACTGGGTATAGCCGATAACTCCTTATCTAAGGATCATCCCCGCAGACGCTCTACTTCAAAAATTCCCCAGCAAACTACTGCGACAAACCCTACAGGAACCTCTCCACCCTCAGGTCATCATATCAACAAACGTGGAAGGTTTGAAAACTCGGCCCCCGCTAAGGAGGACTCAATGGACTGATTCACATACTTAAACGCCCAGCTTACACTTATTACCAGCAAGTAATGCTGGTTGGAAGTAACTTTTACTTCATCTACAAGTCACCACTGGTTTAGTCAATAGCTGAATTGGACCAATCTGTTTTCCACTTTTTGCTTATTAACTCCTGGGGTCTATACTAATATTAATTTACAGAGACTTCTGCTTCTCCCCTCTTTTTTCTCCTTTCTTTATATACTCATAGTTGTAAATCATTCAATGTAATTACTTGCTCATGAATAATCTCTTTTTTCCATTCAGGTTTTAGCTCACGCTGAACTATTCGTGAATTTATTCTCCCCTCGTGGTCCTCCGGTGCTCCTCTCCTCTCTGGAATTTCCTGCTGCCCCCCGTACCATCCTCAGATACCCGCAGTGATTATGCGGGTCCCTGTGGATGACAATGGAACCTCTCGGAGCTGTTTGTGTGAGCTCCACAGACGTTCCCACACCCTTATTTACTATCCATCTCCTTTAACACCTAACTACTATAATAGGGTTGATCGATTTATTTTTGCTTCTTTATATGTTATCCTTCTCCTTTTTATTTGCTTTACTCTCTCCTCTCTGCAGGTGGTAAATACGAATTTAGAAGTAAGTGGTACTTTTTATGATATACTACTAAATGTCGCACAGTCATGGCTCCTATAAATGTATTATCTTTAAATGTACAAGGGTTCAACATTCCACACAAAAGATCAAAAGCCATGCGCACTTTTCATGCTAAAAAAGCCTATATTATTTGTTTGCAGGAAACCCACTTCAAAGAAAATGCTCATCCCAAATTCCTCTCGTCATCATATCCACAATTTTATGTAGCCTCTGCTCTAGTTAAACAAAGAGGAACTCTCATAGGCTTTCACCGCAACACCCCATTTACTCTTGTATCCCAACTGAATGACCCAGAAGGTAGATATATTCTACTGACTGGTTATATCTCTGATGCCCCAGTTACCATTGTATCCTATTATGCCCCAAATAAACGAACCACTAGCTTTTTTATCCCACCTTTTCCAAATTGTTGAAACACACAAGTTTGGAACGATAGTCCTTTGTGGAGACTCTAATGCAACGGTATACCCATTTTTAGACAAATCCCCACTTCTCCCTAATACGAACACCAACAAATTGACTCTACAACCCCTGCTTTCAGCAAACAAATTAGTAGACACATGGAGGGAAATTAACCCTACCAACAGACGATATACACACTATTCATACCCACACAAATCATTTTCTCGCATTGACCATATTCTAGTCCCATCCAGTTTATTGCCAGAAGTCATCGCATCAAAAATTATCCCTATTCCATGGTCTGATCATTGTGCTGTCTTTACCACTATTGCCTCAACGATACCCAGGTCTCACGATACTAACTGGACTATTAATGATTCTTTATTAACTCATCCTTCCCATAAATTATACATTGAGCAGGCTCTCTCAGAATACATCTCTCACAACGACACAGATGATGTTTCCTCCCTGACTTTGTGGGAGGCTCATAAATCTGTTATCAGAGGTAATCTAATCCAATTAGCATCAAAGCTTAAGAGAGATCGCAAAATATTGTTTGCAAAACTGGAAGCTGCCTTTAATACATGCCACTCAACCTTTCAATCTAATCCGACTACTATAAACCACACAAAATTAGAGAAGGCACGCTTGGATCTCGACCTATTTTTATCAGACTCTGCTGATAAAATCATGCGTAAACGCCAGCATACCCAATATTTTCAGGCCAACAAACCGAACACTCTTATGGCACGCAATCTAAAAATGACACAAAATACAAAGTCTCCCTTCAGACTAAAGATCTCACGTGATGGCTATACCAGTAACCCGGTTAAAATACTTGATGCATTCCACTCCAACCTATCTAAGCTATACTCCTCTAGCCAAGAGTTCGATACCCAAAAAGCAGACACCCTGTTTTCTAACACCAGGCTTCCTACCCTAGATCAAACTCAGCGTGATATCCTCGAGAGCCACATAACAACTCCAGAAGTTCTTAATGCTATAAAATTTTTGAAACCCAATAAAAGACCGGGCCCTGATGGGTTTTCGGCACTTTATTATAAACAATTTTCACAAATTCTAGCACCCATTCTAACCAGAGCTTTTAATTCTATTCTTAAAAACCCCATTCAGACACTACTTCCTGGACAAATTATCGCCCTATCTCCCTACTCAATCTAGATATTAAAATACTAGCTAAGATTCTAGCAACTCGCCTTAATAATATTATAGGTCAATTAATACATTGAGATCAAACTGGCTTTATGCCTAAAAGACAAGCAGGTGATAACATTAGACGCGCTCTTTTACTCATCCATGCAGCTAAATCTAGACGTATCCCGACATGTCTCATATCCTTAGACATCAAGAAAGCGTTTGACTCTGTCACCTGGCCATATATGCAATATATGCTTCAAAAATTGGGTTTTGGAGGTCATTTTCTAAAATGGATTTCATCATTGTATGATCATCCAAAGGCGTATATTAAATACTCTGGTTATAAATCAGCCATGATGAATATATGCAGAGGTACTAGACAGGGATGTCCCTTATCACCCCTACTTTTTGCCCTCCTTATTGAACCACTGGCGCAATTAATCAGGTCAAACTCGGACATCAAAGGTATCGAATTAGGCGGTTATCAACATAAAATATGTCTTTTTGCTGATGATATTCTTATCTTTTTATCACACCCACATGTTTCTGCTCCAAACCTAATAAGCATCTTAGACAAATTTGCTACAGTCTCAGGACTCAAAATCAACCCCGCAAAATCTAATATCCTCAATATCTCACTAGAACAAAAAGATCTCCTACATTTCCAATCCACCCTACCGTTTCACTGGGTTACCACTCAAATACCCTATCTAGGTGTTCAACTTACAACTACACTTAAAGATTTATTTAGGGTAAAGTACCTCCCACTACTTAAATTAGTTACTTCTTACATGAAACAATGGTCTTCCCTTCCTCTGTCTTGGCTGGGACGAATAAATGCCATTAAAATGTCAATTCTACCGAAATTCTTATACTTGTTTAGGGTTCTACCCATTCCATTACCAGCATACTTCCTTAGGATTATACAACGTAGAGTCTTAGCCTTTATTTGGGGGAAAACTAAACCACGGATACCTAAGACCACGCTATACCTTAGTAAATTGAAGGGAGGACTAGGTTTGCCAAACTTTGCCTCTTATTATGCAGCAGCACAAATCTCAATTCTCCCAAAATACCATTCAACAGTTGAAACACCCCTTTGGGTGCTCATTGAATCCATTGACTGTGATCCTATATCCCTTACTAATATTTTATGGATTCACCCCACTGATAGAGAACGAATTTCTAATCCCATTACTAAACACTCTTTATATATTTGGGATAAGTTTGGCAAGCCTAATAACCTTCATTCTCCACACAACCCTCTCCTCTCATTCCTCGGCAATCCAGCCTTTTACCCGGCCTGAATATACCCGAAATCATTTTCAGCTTGGTCTACTAAAAACTTAACCCGGCTTCATCAAGTGTGTAATAAAGCTAATATTTTGGATTTCTCAACACTATGTGACGATTATGGGCTTCCGAGGTCTGAAATCTTCCGTTACCTACAAATTAAAAATTTTTTTGCTCCTCTTTTCATAACTGGCTCCACACTCAATCAAATGACTCAATTTGAACGTATTTGTACAAGCGATCCTCATATTAGAGGTATGATATCTCTGTTATATCATCAACTTACTGCTCTTCCTAATGATATATTACCTTCTTATACAGATAAATGGGCCTTAGATATGAATCGTGTTTTTAACACTAATGATTGGTCTGATATATGGGTAGCTACCAAAAGTTCATCCTCTAATTGCTTTGCTTTAGAAACAAATTTTAAAGTCCTAGCTAGATGGTATCTGGTGCCTGCCAGAATCGCTAAATTCATCCCAACATATCCTGACATCTGCTTCAGAGGTTGCCCTTCTCCAGGTACACATTTTCACATATGGTGGCAATGTCCGGTAGTCCAAGAATTCTGGGCTAATATCTTTGAAATGGCTTCTAAAGCTTTGGAATGCAATATTCCACCCGATCCAGCTATGGCTCTGCTCAACCTAAAACCAACCTCATTAACACATTCCCAATTTAAATTATTTCTTCAACTCAGTACTGCAGCTAAACAGACTATTGCCAAAGCCTGGAAATCCAAAACATTAATTATAGCAGAAACCAAACATAGAATGAATAAAGCTTTAATCTATGCTAAAATGTCAGCTATTGAAGATAACAGAATTGATAAATTCACTCAGATTTGGCAGCCTTGGATAAAGCACTATTTTCCACCTGACTTTGACCAGTCATTACTGTTACCTCAATGATATATCAGCTATTTTAACACCTTACTTCCTCAGCGAGCCACTTACCATGTAAATCACCACCTGGAGAGACATTTTCTTCCTTCCTCTTTTATTTCTCTTTCTCTCCCTTTTTATTTTTTCTATGTCTTATATGGATAATATGTATGAGTCCCATTTACGTTGAAATATTTCTTCTTGTTATAAATAAGTTTTTTTTTTTACCCTAATAGATTAATCACATAGATAGGGACATAGTAATTATTACAAGTTCTGAACATATTTTATGTCTTAACACATTTGCGTTGTTTTTTACGAAGTTTTATATTCTTTGTCTATAACCTTAGTTATTGGAATACTTATTTTCCCTAACTGCCCCCATCCTACTACAGATTGAACCCATTAGGGGTGGTAGGGTGGTCTGGAGGCATGTTTATATAGCTTCTAGGTAATGTTCTGAGCAATTGATCTCATACATACGAGACTATCGCATAGATCTTTCCTATAAGTGTTCTTCTACTTTAAGTTCCCATCTATTACCCGAGTTCACTAGAAACCCATGCTCTGATCCATGTTGCTTAATTATTACGATATCTCATATATGAACGTAAATATATACACTATATCGTTTTATTATGTTTTTTTTTTTTTTTTCCCTTGTGTATTATGTTTTTGTACTGTTGTTCTTGTATGTAAAATAAAAATATCTTGAACGAAATACAAACTTCACAACAAAGGCAATGAAATATCAGCTAGCTTCTATGCAGAGCATAAACTTGGCAGCATGCCAGTCTTTTAATGTAAGCACAGAATAGATGTTTATAAGCTGTTAGAAACAGACTGAAGCCAAACTTTAGAGTCTGCTATGATCTTTGAGGATCTTTGAGAATCAGTTAGTCCACATGCAGCTAAAGAGGTCAGAGATGGCTTGTTTGAATCTATTTTAAATAACTACAGTATATTATTAGCATCCTGTAATTTCTGCACAACAGCACCCGGACTAGGAGTGGGGTCCTTTAGAAGCTAAACATGTTATGAAGCACTGTTCATGGGCTGATACAATGAAATCCCTGTTCCTACATTGTCAAATCAGCAGGCTGAAAGTGTGTCCTTGGCCAAACACTGTTGATTCAATGGAGACTAAGAACCAAAAGACAGGTAAAGCAGTTTCAGGATATATATTACAACTGTGTATTTAACTGCGTGGAAGCAGTTTAGCTTTAATTTTAATGCAATGTTTTCAGTTTTTTTTTTAAACTATTTTATGAAAACAACATTGACACAATACAGACAAAACCACAAAAATAAAACCAAAAACCACACACCAAACCAAACCCCCCCCCCCCCCCCCAAAAAAAAAAGAAACAGACCACCCCCCTTCAACAAACCCCACCATCCCACCACCTCCCAAGTATATATGACACAAAAAAAGAAGAAAAAAAAAAAATAACAATATCCAGTATTACAAACTACACAGTACCCATTGGTTGACATGATACCTAAGTCATATATTGAAGCCATCTAGACCAGATAACATCAAACTTATTCAGGGAGTTTCTTAGGGAATATGTATGCTTTTCAAAGAGAATAATCCAATTGAGATCTATAATCCACTCAGACACAGTCGGTGGATATGGAGAGGTCCACTTAAGAGCAATCTGTCTACGGGCAACAAAAAGTGCACGCCTTATAGTGTTACCAATAGGGGTGGTGTAGATAGAGGTATCACAGTAACCCAATATACATATAGGTTTTCAGGATTTGATAGGACAATGAATAATAAAGAAGGCTTACTGCATTTAAGTCTCATACAACATTCTCCCTCTGGAATTTCCAGAACAGCTTCATATCCCAGGTGACATGATAATGTTGGGTATGTGCATAGGGAAGGGTCACATCCTGAGGGGAAAAAATAAAGAATATTTTTTCCTGACCATAATAGGTAAATAAATTCAGCATGCACAAAACCACTATACATTCCTTAATCCAAATTATAGGTTAGGTGAAAAGTTTTTAATTTGGATCCCCCACAGCCCCTTAAAATAAAATTAAAAAAAGAACACCTCTGGTTGCTTTTATTCCAACTTTGCAGACTTATCATTTGGGCGCCTGGCTGCTGCTAAACTTAGATTTTAACCACTTTCCGCCCGCCCACTGTAAACACACAGATCCACATGCTGTCAGAGGAGAGGAGACAGATGGTGTGTCCCTTGTACATAGGGACACCGATCGGTCACCTCCCCCAGTCAGTCTCCTCCCCCCACAGTTAAAAACAAAAAGTAAAAAAATAAATAATAAAAATGCTATAAATCTACCCCCTATTTTGCAGACGCTATAACTTTTGCGCAAACCAATCAATATAGGCTTATTGCGTTTTTTTTTTTACCAAAAATATGTAGAAGAATACATATCGTCCTAAACTGAGGAAAAGATTTGTTTAAAAAAAAAAACAGTTGGATATTTATTATAGCAAAAAGTAAAAAATATTATGTTTTTTCAAACTTGTGCCTCTTCTTTTGTTTATAGCGCAAGAAATAAAAAATGCAGAGATGATCAAATACCACTAAAAGCAAGCTCTATTTGTGGGGGAAAAATGATAAAAATTTTATTTGGGTACAGCGTTGCATGACCGCGCAATTGTCATTCAAAATGCGATAGTGCTGAAAGCTGATAAATGGCTTGGGCAGGAAGGGGGTGTTCGTGCCTGGTAGGCAAGTGGTTAAAGATACCCAGCGTCATTCAACCAACTTTCTATGGCCCCAGAGCATCTTGGATCTGTCCCCTACCCTTAACACTCTCTGCAGCATTTAGGATCTGCCCACTGCCAGAGGAAGAAGAGGGTAAAGAAGACCCATAACATCATCTGATCTTTCTGCAGAAACCCATGTTAGGCTTTAAGCTGTCTTTAAGCAGAATATATTTCAAATTAAAAAATACCAAGTGTCTAAACTACCACTTGGTACAATAAGTGTTATTATGTTGTAAACCTGTTAGGTGTTAGGTAATTAAAGTAAGGAGGTGTATTATGATTAAGTACTGTACTGTAAACTACTGTATGTGAAATGTGAAAGGTGGCTATGGAGACACATCACTTTCTATTCCTGGCTTGTGTCTGGTTAAGTTGCGACATTGCCATGCCATCAATATAGAGTGGGTAGGATGACAAGCAAAAGAACACACACACTCTTTTAGGTGTATGTTTTGTTTTCCTGGGGTATAACACTTATTAGGCTTCTGCATCACTGTTCATAAGCCAGACTTCTGGCCTTTTTTTTTATGTGTTGCCCAGAATTTGAAAACTTAAAAATAAATCTTTTACTGCAATGCTAAACTCCTTTCTCATGCTTTCTCCACAGACTCATTGCTCTCTGTCCTGATCACCACTCCTCTTCTGGGTTGAATGATGCCTATTGTTATCCAACCCACTTTCTGTAAGCCCACGCTGTCCATAACACAACTTCCATTGGAGAAGAAAAGGAAGGACCTATGAAATGCAGGGCATGGGGGAAGGGGGAAAACTGGAATTTTATTCTGAAATTTAGTTTTAGGTCATTGACTAACAAAGACTTGTCTTTTGGTTCAAAATGTATATAAAAAAATAGATTTTCCAAATCCTTTATGAAAAAAAAAAGAAAATGTTTGGATTATGTAAGTATTGACCTGCCTTGAGAAGTCATATGATTTTAAAATAGATACACCTGTTTCTGGAAGCGCATCTTAACATAAAGCATCACGGAGACCTCCACGCTATAAAAGCATGCGTGGGATAGAGTTGTAGAGGAGTGCAATTAGGATTGGGTTATAAAATAAAATCCCAAACTTTGAGCATCCCCTCATATTGGTTTGGCTTCTCTCCTTGCATCTATACTTAAAAAATATTGCAGCCCTGCTACCTGTGATTCTGAGTCTTTTACATGGGCTGTGGTTTGGCTGTAGGAATGATGTAGTTCTCACTATAAGCAGCCATTGCTACCTCTGCCCACAATAATTATTACATTACAGATGCTAAGTTTCACAACCCTTTAATTATACATACGGCATTCGATTTTTGGGCAGCAATGATCCTCTTTAGTCAGTATAGGGTAAGGGTTCCAGGGTTTTTTACATAAACTGAAATTCAGAGGAGGGCATGTCACAGGAGAGCAGAAAATCTTGACCCAAGTTTTGTCACAGGAACAATTCTGGCAATTGTCAATCCAGGTCTCTCCAGGCTGAAAAGTGAAGTCAGAAACTATTTAGGTGATTTTCCCTAATTATGGTAGTTATGATAATATAATGTTAATGTACAAAACACAGAGAAAAATTGAGAAATAAATGTGTGATGTGCCTGTCATTGCTTGAAAACACATTGGAATCTTTTTCTATCTACATCTTCAGCCTTGATACTTACATTCTTTTCTGTCCCATTAGGTCCCATGCAACCTGCAAATAAAGATATTTTAGTTATGCATTTTGTGTGATATTAAACATAGACATTCCAATTATTTTTATTATTTACAAAACCAAGTTGGATTCAGATTGTTCTGGCAACATAGATAATAAGTGTGCTTACAACTGAAATAGAGAAAAGGTGCATAATGCCCCATACACACGAGCGGAAATTCCGCTAGGCAAACGTCCGATGAGAGCTTTTGGTCCGAAAATGCGACCGTGTGTATACTCCATTGGACTTTTGCTGGCGGAATTCCAGCCAGCAAAAGATTGGGAGCATGTTCTCAATTTTTCGCTCAGAAAATATTCCCATCGAAAATTCCGATGGTCTGTACCAATTCCAATGCGCAAATGTCATACGTATGCTTGAAAACAATTTGACGCATGCTCGGAAGCATTGAACTTAATTTTCTCGGCTCGTCGTAGTGTTGTACGTCCCGGTGTTCGATTCGAACCCTACGTTCGAATCGAGCACCGGGCGTTCGCCCGCTCGGCGAGCCCAGAACTATTTGGGCCGTTCGCATCACATTCGTGTGATGCGAGCGGCCCGCAATGCATTGCGCCAGTCGCAGTGCATTGCTGGCTGATGATTGGCCAAGCATGCACTGTGACCCCGCATGCTTGGCCAATCACAGCGCCGGCAGCGAGGAGAGCAATAATTGGCTACAGGCAGGACGCCTGTAGCCAATTATAGCTCAGGGGCGTTAGTACACGCCCCACTCTATAAAAGGACGCCGCGCCGGCGGCCTAGTGCACTCTGTTCCGGCTGTGATATAGGCAGACTGCTGTGCTGATGCTGATGCTGAACTGATTCATTATCATTATCATTACTACTGAATACTGATCATTAGAGAATATATATTCATTCTGCTGATTGCACTGCTGCTGAGTGGTGACATTATCTGCTGCTGAGTCTAACTGCTGTGATTCTGGGGATTAGTCTGGTGTGTGCGTGCTGTTAGTACAGCATTGCAGTATCACCTTCTGTCCTATTGTGATCTAAGGCAGGCAGGCATTTATAGGAGCTAGTGTGTGTGTCAGCACACATAAAACCACCTCAGTCACTCTATCTGCTATAAGGCCCAGTTGTTGTCATCGAAGGCAGCCAGGCATCTCCAGGAGCTAGCGTGTGTGTATGCTCTGTTAGTACATCACACATAAAACCACCTCAGCCTCTATATCTGCTATAAGGCCCAGTTGTTGTCATATAAGGCAGTCTGTATCTGCCGTAAGGCCCAGTTGTTGTCATCAAAGGCAGCCAGGCATCTCCAGGAGCTAGCGTGTGTGTGCTCTGTTAGTACAGCACACATAAAACCACCTCAGCATCTCTATCTGCTATAAGGCCCAGTTGTTGTCATATAAGGCAGCCTCTATCTGCCGTAAGGCCCAGTTGTTGTCATCGAAGGCAGCCAGGCATCTCCAGGAGCTAGCGTGTGTGTGTGTGTGTGTGTGCTGTGTTAGTACAGCACACATAAAACCACCTCAGCCTCTCTATCTGCTATAAGGCCCAGTTGTTGTCATATAAGGCACCCTCTATCTGCCGTAAGGCCCAGTTGTTGTAATCGAAGGCAGCCAGGCATCTCCAGGAGCTAGCGTGTGTGTTTTGTGCTCTGTTAGTACAGCACACATAAAACCACCTCAGCCTCTCTATCTGCTATAAGGCCCAGTTGTTGTCATATAAGGCAGCCTCTATCTGCCTTAAGGCCCAGTTGTTGTCATCGAAGGCAGCCAGGCATCTCCAGGAACTAGCCTGTGTGTGTGTGTGTGCTGTGTTAGTACAGCACACATAAAACCACCTCAGCCTCTCTATCTGCTATAAGGCCCAGTTGTTGTCATATAAGGCAGCCTCTATCTGCCTAAGGCCCAGTTGTTGTCATCTATGGCAGCCTCTATCTACCGTAAGGCCCAGTTGTTGTCATCTAAGGCAGCCTCTATCTGCCGTAAGGCCCTGTTGCTGTCATCTAAGGCAGCCATCTGCAGGAGTTAGTGTGTGTGCTGTGTGACTCCAGCACAATATACACTACCCACTACAATGCCTGGAAGACCGCCAAGGAGAGGCAGACAGTCCCGAGGCAAGAACACAGGGCAAGCAGGCTCTGTTTCTAGAGACAACAGTGCTGGTCGTGGACGTGGTCGTGCATTGTCATCAGCACGTGGCCATGGGACACACTTGTCCTTGTTTTCGGCAGCTGGACATGTTGAGCTGCATCATGCCGAAGGCTTGGTAGAATGGATGACCAAGCCCTCCTCATCCTCTTCATCCTCTCTCACCCAGGCTCAGGGTACTGGCAGAGCAGCTGCCAACGCATACTCAATGGCATCATCAGGCACCCCTTCCCTAGACCCACCATGTCCTCCTGAGGAGTCCCCCGAACTGTTTGAGCACAGTGTTGGGTACATACTCCAGGAGGATGCCCAACGTTTTGAAGGCTCGGATGATGATACCCAGCTAGAGGAAGGCAGTAGCGTGAGCGCAGAGAGAGGGGATGCTCAAGGACAGCAATCTGGCAGTCATGTTCCACCAGCTGCAGCTTACTGCCAGGTTTGCTCCAGTGGTGAAGAGGGAGGGGATGATGAGGTCACTGACTCCACGTGGGTGCCTGAAAGGAGAGAGGAGGAGGAGGAGGCGGCACATGTCCAATGAGGCAGGATGCCCTCCGGAGGCCAGCTAGAGGCCAGCACACCAACTGAATCACACCGCAGAGCTCCGCCTGTGCAGGGCGCTGCCTCTGCACCTTATCACATAAGTTCTTTGGTGTGGGCCTTTTTTGAGACGAGTGCATCAGATCGCACCACTGCTATTTGCAACATATGTCTCAAGCGTATCTCGCGTGGCCAAAACATCAGCCGCTTGGGCACCACAAGCATGACCAGACATATGTCGACCTGCCATGCAGCTCGTTGGCAAGCGCACATTAAAGACCCACACCAAAGAACAAAGCGGACCTCTCCTTGCTCCTCATCAGCTGGGATCTCCAACCCCACTATATCTTCAGTCCTCTCTGAAAGCTGCTCTGAGAGGAATGAAGGTGTAGAATTAGGTGTGTCACAGCCAAGTACTTGCGGGCACTCTGTTAGCAGTACACCGACGTCCGATTCTACCAGGAAAATTTCCCTGCCCCAGCTGCTGGACCGTCGAAAGAAGTTTACTCCCAGCCATCCACATGCCCAGCGGTTGAATGCTAGCTTGGCTAAATTGCTAGCACTTCAACTGCTGCCTTTTCAGTTGGTAGACTCGGCCCCCTTCCGTGAGTTTGTTCAATGTGCGGTTCCTTAGTGGCAGGTTCCCAAACGCCACTTTTTCTCACGGAAGGCGATTCCGGCTGTCTACCGGCATGTGGAAGGCAATGTCCATGCCTCGCTGGACAGGGCGATCAGTGGTAAGGTGCATATTACCGCTGACTCATGGTCCAGCAGGCATGGACAGGGAGGTTACCTGTCTTTCACGGCCCATTGGGTCACTCTATTTGGCAGCTGGGAGGGATGCAGGACAAGGTGCAGTAGTGTTGGAGGTTGTTCCACCACCACGCCTCCAAAATGCTACTACTGGTTGTGACACACCTCTCTCCTCCACCCCCTCCTCTTCTTCTTCCTCCATGGCCTCTTCGAGTGCTCTGTCCTCGGAACCAGCGGTGCTCCGTAGGCGTACAAGGGGCTACGCGAGTACGCAGGCAAAAAGATGCCATGCCGTGCTTGCGCTGGTGTGTTTGGGGGACAGGAGCCACACTGGGGCAGAGGTTCTGGCAGCTCTGCAGGGGCAGGCCGAGAGGTGGTTGACGCCACGCCAGCTTAAGCCAGGAATGGTGGTTTCTGACAATGGCACCAACCTCCTCTCCGCCCTGCGACAGGGGCAGCTGACCCATGTGCCCTGTATGGCTCACGTCCTCAACCTGGTGGTGCAGCGGTTCTTGGGCAGGTACCCAGGCTTACAGTATGTCCTGAGGCAGGCCAGAAAAGTCTGTGTGCATTTCCGCCGATCGTATAATGCCAGTGCTCGGCTGGCTGAGCTGCAAAAGGAGTTGAACCTGCCCAAGAACCGCCTTATATGTGACATGCCCACCAGGTGGAACTCAACGTTGGCCATGCTGCAGCAACTGCACATGCAGCAGAGGGCCATCAATGAGTACCTGTGCGACTACGGCACCAGGACAGGGTCAGGGGAGCTTGGATTTTTTTTCCCCACGCCAGTGGAGCATGATCAGGGATGCATGCACTGTCCTGTCACCATTTGAGGAGGCCACGAGGATGGTGAGCAGTGACAGTGCATGCATCAGTGACACTGTACCTCTTGTCCACCTGTTGGAGCATACGCTGCGTGGGATAATGGACAGGGCACTTGAGGCAGAACAGAGGCAGGAAGAGGAGGACTTCCTTGCCTCTCAAGGCCCCCTTTATCCAGACAGTGTTCCTTCTCTCCCACCCATCACACAGGAAGAGGATGAGGAGGAGGAGGAGGAGGAGGATTGTGTGAGCATGGAGGTGGAGCCTGGCACTCAGCATCAGCAGCAGCAGCAGTCTTTTTTAGGGATGATGTACAGTCCCAACAAACCAGTGGACTTGTACGTGGCTGGGAGGAGGTGGCTGGCGATCATGTCGTCCTCAGTGACCCAGAAGACTCCGGACCGAATGCCTCAGCTAACCTATGTTGCATGGCCTCCCTGATCCTGCAAAGCCTGCGGAAGGATCCTCGTATTCTTCGGATCAAGGAGAGGGACCATTACTGGCTGGCCACTCTCCTTGATCCACGGTACAAGGGTAAGGTTGCGGACCTTATCTTGCCGTCGCAGAGGGAGCAGAGGATGAGACATCTCAGGGAGGCCTTGCAGAAAGGTCTGTGCAACACGTTCCCAGAGACTGGGAGGTTACAAACTCCTGGTCCTGGACGACGAGTTGCTGAGGCTTCGGTCAGTAGCAGAAGGAGCGGTGGGGAAGGTGGACGTCTGACCGATGCCTTCAGACAATTTTTTAGTCCGCAGCCCCAAGGTATGATCGGTTCCAGAAACCATCGCCAGCGTCTGATATACATGGTGCAGGAATACCTAGGGGCAAGGTCAGACTTGGACACCTTTCCCACCGAAAATCCTCTGGCTTACTGGGTCTTGAGGATGGATCACTGGCCAGAGCTTGCACAGTATGCAATTGAGCTACAGGCCTGTCCTGCATCCAGCGTTCTTTCAGAACGCACATTCAGTGCTGCTGGAGGCTTTGTCACCGATCACAGGGTGCGCCTGTCCACCGACTCGGTTGATCGACTGACCTTTATAAAGATGAATCAGTCTTGGATCACCACCAGCTACCAGGCACCTGAAGCGGATATAACTGAATAATTTATAATGTCACATCCCTTCAAGACTGCCTATGCTGATGCTGAGTGACTGTCCTGTTATGTTCACTGACTATCCTCTTCCTCCTCCTCAATGATCCATTCCTTGATAGCTTGGAAGAAAGTTTTTGTTTCTGGGTGCCACCACACCAGGGGCGTGTAATTACAATTTTTTATGCAATGCTTTGCAAGGCCCAATTTTTCAGCCCCAGTTTAACAGGGGCGTGTAATTACAATTTTTTATGCAATGCTTTGCAACAGGTCTCATTGCTGTGCTCCAAGTACAGTATCTGTGAGGGGTTGCAGTGTTGTGGCACCAGCACCAGTGCCTAAGGCACAATTTTTCAGCCCCTGTTTAACAGGGGCGTGTAATTACAATTCTTTTAAGCAATGCTTCGCAACAAGAGTAACTGTGAGGGCTTAAGTCTTGTGGCAACAGCGTCCACCACCAAAGGCACAATTTTTCAGCCCCTGTTTAACAGGGGCGTGTAATTGCAAATATTGATCTAATAATTCTCAACAGGTCCCATTCCTGCGCCCACCAAGAGTATCTGTGAGGGCTTGCAGTGTTGTGGCACCAGCAACAGTGCCTAAGGCCCAATTTTTCAGGTGCATGCAATTACAAATCTTGATCTAATAATTCACAGCAGGGCACATTACTGCGCCCACCAAGAGTAACTGTGAGGGCTTACAGTCTTGTGGAAACACCGTCCACCACCAAAAGGCCCAATTTTTCTTCAGCTCTACTGTGTTTTTCTGCCCTTGTTCAACAGGGGCATGCAATTACAAAACTTGATCTAATAATTCAAAGCAGGGCCCATTCCTGCGCCCACAAAGAGTAAATGTGAGGGCTTAACAGTGTTGTGGCTACACAAAAATCTAATGGGGCAATTTTCTGCAGAGTATACACGGCAGGCCCCTACTTTCAAACATCCTACTTACAAACTACTCCTACTTGCAAACCGAAGGAGAAAACAGGAAGTGAGAGTATATCTACCCCTAGGAAGGGAAATTTTATCCTGTTAGATTTAATTTGGGAAAAAGGTATCTCCTCTCTACTGATGGGTTATCACCAATCCTTGTTTCAATATTTTCCCCACTTTTCCAACAAACATTTGTCATTGGGACCGAAAGTGAGGTTAAATGTTCTTAAAAGATGTGCAAAGACAGCAAAACACATGTTACAGGGGTGATAACCCCTCCCATGTTCTCCAAATAGCTTAAAAATAGATTTTTTTTTTGGATGGAGCTACACTTAAAAATGTACCTGTTCAGATTCTACGTTAGAACAAACCTACAGTCCCTGTCTTGTTTGCACCGCCTGTTTACTGCTGTTCAGAGTATATAGGGCCGTAGGTATAGGGTTTTATTTTGGGTGCGGGGTTCCCCTTAATATCCATACAAGACCCAAAGGGGCAGGGGTGGGGGGGGGGGGGTGCATGGGGTAGCCATGCCATGTTTTCTCAAGGATATTCAGCCATATTGCCAGGACAAGAAATGACATTAAAGCCGCAAGAGTTTTTAAATGGCTTCTTTTTTTTACCTTTAAAAATGTCATTATGTGCAGGGACAGTTCTAAACACGGGAAACACATGCCACTTAACAGGCACACTTTAGACACCCCCCAGGTACCATATTTAAAGGAATATTTATATTTTTTTTTTATCAATTTATGCAACATTAAAATAACTGCTCCCGAAAAAAAAAAAGTTAGTTTTTAAAACTTCTTTTTGCATTGATATATGTCCCCTGGGGAAGGACCCGGGTCCCCAAACCTTGTTTTATGACATTAACATGCATATTGGCCGTTATAATTAGCACTTTTGATTTCGAACGTTCGCGTCCATTGTAACGAATAGGGTTCGAGAATTCGCACAAACTTTCGGTCCGTTCGAAGGTTCAGGAGCGAACCGAACCCGGGGCTGTTCGGCTCATGCACAGAGCAGGTAAGTGTAGCGGGGTTCTACCCCTTTTAGGGGAAGAGACTACATCTCCCATAATTCCCCAGGCTCCCAGGCTGCTTGCTTCCGCCCGGGAGGCTGCTGGGGGAGGCTATAAAAGGGAAGAGCGGAGACCGCCTCTTCCTCTTGGGACACTTCCTCTTCTGAGGCCTGACAGGACTGGCCTGCCTCTGCTGACAGAGCGTGTGACGCGGAGACTGCAGCCAGCAGAGACACCTGTGCGGACCGGAGCTGAAGGCCTGAAGCCTGGGGCTTGCAGCCGATGGAGTGAGACTCTCACCCCTCAGAGTCCACAGCAGCGGAGCGGAGACTTCCCCTTACTGTCGGTCGGACGGAGCTGATGACCGGAGTTCAGGGCTGTGACTGAGGAGACCGGACGCCGCCATTGAAGAGACCAGAGCCGCCATTAGAGGGACCGGATCGGAGGACGGTACCTCAAGGATTGGTGAGAGAGCCGGAAGGCTCATCCTGCATTGACACACACGTTTTATGCCTACTGAACTGCCTAGGCGCAATTTACCTCAGAGCAGCAATGTTACTTTTTGTGGATTACAAATGACACCATTTAAAGCTACATGTGCACCACCTCTACAGATTTATTGCCGGTGAAGAACACTGTACTAGTACAAGGACTGAGCTCTATTGCTAGGGATCAGGCCTGGTCCATTAGGTAGGCGCAGATAGATTTATTGCACCTCAGGGGTGCATAGCAGACGGTCGCCACACTGGGCGCTCCGTTTCCCCATTACCAGTTGTTACATATGTGTGTACATGTTAAAGTGCATATTGCAGGGACCTGCTAAAGTATTGTAAGTCATATGTTCAAATGCATGTTGCTATTTCTTTTCCTTACTGACAAAGTAAAGCCAGTTATTCTTATTTCAGCAGTCTGCTTGTGAGTTCATACCAATTACACTTAGAGTATAAGCTAAGTTTTATGTGCATAGGGACGTACCCCTTTACTAACTGTGCCAGAGCGGGTAGAGCCAAATTGCCGGGGGTTGGTGGAGCTGTACTCAGGGACCCAAAACAAACCAGCGGCTCTCTTAACTGGGGGTAGCGCTACACGTGGGGGCTCGTAATCCGGGATCCTGAGTCAGCGGGAAAAGCCGCCAGAAGGTGCCGGCATGGACCCAATAGAAGTGGGACGGTGGTCCGCAACATGGGCCGCTGACCCAGCCGCAGCAGCAGTCATTGAACTGCCAGGGATATGGCAGAGAGAGGCAGTCAAGCAGCTCATAATGTCATTATCCCCATGCCAGAAGTCATGGATAATGGACATGAGAAATGATGCTGGGTACACATACGCCTTAATAGAATGGAAGGAAGAGACTCCAGAGCAGTTCAGGAGCCAAAGCATACAGGCACCGAATGGTCAGGCCTACCAAGTGCTGCATGCGCTGCCGCGCAAGGGAGAAGGTTCTCCTATGAAAGCCATTCTATCCCCAAAGAAGGAGGAGCAGAAGGGCGCGGAAAGTCCCGCACCCGCACACACTACTCTTAGTGCAGAACTGTGTGCTGTCCTAGGGGAGATTGTGACCCAGTGCAGAAGAGACCCCGGGGATTACCCAATGTCGGGATACAGGAAACTCCGGATGTTTTCAGGGAGGACACCTGTACCCTCGGGAGAAGAGGGATTTGAAGAGTGGTTAGATGGTGCCACGCAGGCCCTAGAAGAATGGGAGGTCTCAGAAGGCAGAAAGAAGCAAAGGATTGTTGAAAGCCTAAAAGGACCTGCCTTAGAGGCCATACGCAATCTGAAGACAAGTAAAAAGGATTGCACTGCCCAGGACTACATAGACATCCTGGAAGGTGTGTTTGGTGGGACAGAAAAAGTCACAGAACTTACCTATCAACTGGAACACTGTTACCAGAAGACAGGGGAGAAGCTGTCAGAGTACATGGGACGCATAGACAAGATCCTGCATAGGATTATCCTGAAGAAGGGGATAGATCCAGGGAAGGTAGATGAAGCCCGTGCCCAGCAGGTGATGAGGGGAGCCCAACCCTTGGACCCTGTCGCACTAATTCTACGCACCCGGCAGGATGGGAAGAGCCTGGACTACCCTGACCTCATCCGAATGGTCAGAGAAGAAGAGGCCATGTTGGAAGAGAAAAGGGAGAAGCAGGTGATGGGGTCTACAAAGCTTCCAGTGGCCACGGTCAGGTCGGCCTTAACCCCTGAAAGAGACACAGAGGTAGATGCCCTGAAGTTGCAGATGTCCCAGATGATGGAGATACTGACGTCTCTAGTGGCGAAAGAGACGCCCAGTCCCAAGAAAGAAACAAGCAGGAGGGAATTGTTTCCAGCTGTTTCAGCACCAGCATCCCCACCTGACTACGGTGAGATGATTTGCTTTAATTGTGGAGGAATTGGTCATATTGCAGCTGTATGTGCCAGTCCCAAGAAGAAGAAGGCAGAAAGCCGCCAGCCGGCGGGAAACGCCAAAGGGCCCCGGTGAAGGAGTCAACCGGGTGCCCATCACCTTCAGTGAGCTCCAAGAAGCACAACAGGAAGAGAAAGCGAGGAGACCAAACCCCTCAGAAGGGGCCCAGGGATCCTCAACCAAGGTGCACTCCAGAGAAAGGGGGCAAGACCCCTCCGGAGAGACACAGCACCCCCAAGCGTGAACTCTTCAAAGTGAGAGATAACAATATCCCTCAACGGGTTCACACTCCCACTGAGAGGGAGAAAATCAATGCATACCAGGCTCAAGAAAGGAGCAAGTGCAAATCAAGTGCTGGTAAAGCAAAGAGTCCAAAGAAGAGGACAGCATCAACTAGGCCCTACCCAGAGGAGCTAGTTGGTCCATCCCCTACTGTACCCATCCAAGTGGAAGGAGTGTACACGAAGGCCCTCCTAGACACTGGAGCACAAGTGACCCTGTTGTACAGGGACTTCTATGACAGATACCTGAGTCATCTGCCAATACAGAAGATAGAAGAGTTGGAGATAAGGGGATTGGGAACTCAGAGTTTCCCCTATGATGGATACTTACCCATCAGATTGACGTTTGACCCATCCGTAGCTGGGAAGTCTGAAGTGTTCGACACCTTAGCAGTGGTGTGTCCCCGCCCACCAGGAACCAGCAAGACGTCCCTGATCATAGGGACGAACACGGACCTAGTCAGAAGGCTTCTGACCCCCCTGGTGAAGAAAGAGAATCTTTCAACTCCCAAGATCCATCCCATGCTGAAGGCAGCCTACCAGCGGTTGGTCCTAGAGCAGAAGACCCCAAGTGAGGGGATAGGAAGGGTATGGAGGCTTGGAAAAGAAGGAGCAGTGTTACAGCCTGGAGAGGTGACCTGCATGAGAGCCACGGTGAAACTTACTTGGGAGCAGCCTGGCCCCTTTGTAATGTTGGAACCCGACCCAATGGAGGGTCACTCAGGTCTGGAAGTGATACCAGAAGTAATTTCACTGAAGGACCTGAAGAAGGCTAGAGGAAGAGTCCCTGTCAGTGTGAGGAACCCCACGGAGCAGCCCGTGGAGATCCCTGCCAGGATGCTTCTGGGACAGGTGAGTCCTGCTGTCCCAGTTGGCTGGTCAGAAGTGAAGGGGACGGGTGAAGGAGAAGATGTTTGGAAGAAACTCTCCATGGAAAACCCAAACCTACCTGGAGCTTGGAAAGAGAGAGCCAAGGCCCAGCTGACCAGATGGGAGAAGATTTTCTCTAAAGATGAGTTTGATGTGGGGTGTGCGAGGAGTGCCACCCATCGAATCCGCATGCAAGAGGACAAGCCATTCAGAGAGAGAGTGAGGCGAGTCCCGCTAGCAGATCTGGAGGATCTGAGGGAGCAGCTTGCGGAATTGAAGAAGACGGGAGTGATTAGGGAGTCCAGAAGCCCCTACGCCTCCCCAATTGTGGTAGTCAGGAAGAAGAATGGGTCATTGAGGCTCTGCATTGACTACAGAACTCTCAACAGGAGGACCATTCCTGACCAGTACACCACGCCAAGGATAGAAGATGCCTTGCAGAGTTTATCTGGAGCTAAGTGGTTCAGTGTGATGGACCTCAAGAGTGGGTATTACCAAATCCCCATGCATCCAGAAGATAGAGAAAAGACTGCCTTCATAACCCCAGTGGGATTCTTTGAGTTCAACAGGATGCCCAGGGCCTATCTGGAGCTCCTGCTACGTTTCAACGCCTAATGGAAAGGACAGTTGGAGACATGAACCTCATAGAAGTCCTTGTGTATCTGGACGATGTCATTGTCTTTGGAAAGACTTTGGAAGAACATGAAGCCAGATTGGAGAAAGTACTGAAGAGGCTCAGTGAAGAGGGACTTAAACTTTCTCCAGAGAAGTGTCGGTTCTATCAGTCTTCTGTGAACTATCTGGGACACATAGTGTCTGAAAAAGGAGTGTCTACAGACCCTGAGAAGCTGGAGGCAGTTACTTCGTGGCCAAGGCCCACAACAGTTACAGAACTCCGGTCTTTCTTGGGGTTCTGCTCCTACTACCGCAGGTTTGTGGATGGATTTGCCCGCATTGCCAAACCCCTCAACGAGCTGCTGAAGACAGAAGGAGAGGAGGATGGAATGGGGCCTAGGAGGTCCAGTGAGTCGGTCCAAGACCAGTGGAATTCAAGGTGTGAAGAGGCTTTCAGAACCTTGAAGAGAAGTCTCACCACAGCCCCAGTTTTGGCCTACGCTGATCCCACTAGACCATATGAGCTACATGTTGATGCCAGCCATGAGGGCCTAGGTGGAGTACTCTACCAGGAGTATGAAGACCAGCTACGACCAGTGGCCTATGTGAGCCGGAGCCTGACCCCCTCCGAGAAGAACTATCCCACCCACAAGTTGAGTTCTTAGCCCTCAAATGGGCAGTTGTTGACAAACTGAGAGACTATTTGTATGGGGCCGAGTTTACTGTAAAGACAGATAACAACCCCCTGACTTATCTATTCACCACCGCCAAGCTGGATGCAACTGGACACAGATGGTTGGCGGCGTTGTCTGGATTCAATTTCAGCCTCAAGTACAGACCAGGGGCTGGAAATAGGGATGCAGATGCCCTGTCCCGAAGATCCCATGTCATGGTCGATGACTGGGAAGACTGGACCCAAGTGGCACCAGATGGAGTGCGAGCCCTTTGTCAGGGGGCTGAACTCCAAGCCAGAGGAGGATCCAGAGCTGAAGAGATAGGAGTTACCACAGTGGGAGTCCCAAAGTGTTACTGTGGGGTAACTCAACTGGCAGAGGAGTGTCTGCCGAAGCTGTCCAAGAAGGAGCTAAGGTGTGACCAATTGGAAGATCCCATGGGGAAATTGGTCCTGGAAGCCCTGGAAGACAAGAGTCCAGAGGGACTTCGCCTTCACCCTTCTAAAGAAGCTCGCCTACTGAGGAGAGAGTTGGACAAGTTACAGGTGCATCAGGGGGTAGTCTACCGAAGGGGCCCCTCTGATGGACCAGAAGACAAGTGGCAGTTGTTTCTCCCGGAGAAGCATCGAGAGACTGTGCTGATTGCCTTACATGACCAGCATGGTCACTTGGGAGCAGAGAGAACCTTCCAACTTGTCAGAGACCGGTTTTACTGGCCCTGCATGAGGGCCGAAGTGGAGGAGTATTGCCATTCCTGTGCAAGATGCATTCAGAGAAAGACTTTACCCCATCAAGCTGCCCCAATGGGCCACCTACAGAGTGAAGGCCCAATGGATCTGGTATGCATTGATTTTCTCTGCCTTGAACCCGATTTGAGCGGATTGGGAAATGTTCTGGTGGTAACCGACCATTTCACTCGTTATGCTCAGGCTTTCCCAACCAGGGACCAGAAG